>CM029362.1:3254445-3291497 GCA_017140985.1 Hormaphis cornu | reverse complement strand
TTGCCACCGGTTGTTCGGGCAGACCAGGTACAAAAACTTGCGTCAAATCAAATTTTTTAACACGGCCTACTGAGGTGGTACTTTGTCCGCGAACCAGGGTGGCCGAGTCGCGCTTACTGCAGCGATTACACCCAAAAGTACTCGAACAAACACGATTTTTTTTTTTACGAATTATCATTTTTTACGGGCAACGAAGTGCGCGGGATCAGCTAGTACTAAATAAAATTTAAAATCAATACACTTCAGGAATCTTGATACTGACAGTTTTTTAGGAGTTCTGCTTGGGAAATAATTAAGAAATTTAAATTATAATCATCTAATACTGTTGAAATGTGTAAATATATATTTTAAGTAATTTAAAATTATTTTCCTATTAATATTACTATTTAATACTTGAACTTGCATGTGAAATGTATTTTTCATTGCCGTAAAAACTAATTGGCGCGCTATTAAATTATTTTATAAATAGTTAATTGAAAATGATCATTCATTTTTTAAACTTTAAAGTAGATGAAACAGGATTTTAAGTTTTTTGCTAGCATTAATACATTTTATTAAATGTATAAAATTACTGTATTAATATTTGTAAAATTTTAAGTTTTTTAATTGGTTGTAAATAAATGTTAAACTAAACTGTCAAAAAAATAAGAACACTGCTTTGTAGATAAATTTTTCCCGTTTAAAATAAAAAAAAATTCTTACTATAATTACACTTATAATGAAAATGTAAGGCATTTCGTTTTAAAATAATCCACATTCCATTGTTATATCAATTCAAATTTTTATGTAAAACAAATTATTTTATTGTTTTTTTTTTTTTTTATAAATTGTAAATAATTTTAAAATTGTAAGAATCAAAGTATATTTTTAAAGTATAAAATGAGCTCTGCTCAGAATTTATTTTTGTAAGTAATTTTTGATTGCTTTTAAAAGTAATATAAAAATTATAACTACACCTTTCAAAACAGAGACCCACTACTTTGTTATAGTCGCTAATCAAACTATCCATACAACTTAGAAATTTCCAACTTTTTTAGTTTTTGATTTTAAACCCAAAAACTTGAGAATATTATTGCCAGTGCAAAACTAAAATTTATTCATTTTTGTTTTTTAAATTAATAATGAATTTCTCATAACTACTTTTATTTATATTTTTAACTTTCCTGCAACATTTGTTTTAGACGAATGTATTGGACAAATTGGAACGATTTAAAACCAAGTATTCAAAGAGCTTTTGTAAATGGATACATGGTGGAGTCTATTATAACATCTGATATTCAGATTCCAAATGCTCTTACACTAGATCATGTTACTCATAAAATGTATTGGGGTGATGCAAAATTAGATAAAATAGAGCGGTGTGAATATGATGGAACTAACCGTGTGGTATTTTTACTTTTTGGTTTTTCAAGAAATTATTTTTTTTCAAAATTTAAATTATTAATTAATATATGTGGTTTGTTTAGGTACTTGCTGAAATGTATCCACAACATCCTTTTGATATTGCTGTGTATGGTGATTATTTTTTCTGGACCGATTGGATGTTGCATGCAGTTTTACGTGCAGACAAATACACTGGTGAAAATGTTGTATGGTTACGACGAGATGTTTTTAGACCCATGGGAATAGTGGCAGTCGCTAATAATATCAATGATTGTAATTCTTGTTTTCTTATTACTTTTTTAAGAAGTAATTTTTGTTTTAATGACTTATTTATTTCTTTTAAGGCTATAGAAATCCATGTATAATGTTCCGTAATGGAGGATGTGAAGATATATGTAATTTAGATATTAGAGGCAATGTTGTATGTTCTTGTAAACAAAATCGTGTGCTATTACCTGACAAAAAAAGATGTGTTGAAAATATTTTAATGAAGAATTGTTCAGTTCATGAATTTTTATGTTCTTCAAGTGAATGTATACCCATTGAAAACACTTGTGATAAGATACAACATTGTCAAGATGGCTCTGATGAAAATCTTAATTATTGTGGTAAGTTATATTTACTTATTAAAATATAATAATATATTTATGTGTATGCATTCTATCTTATCTTATTAATGTATATAATTAGCTACAAGATCTTGTCCAGAGGGATTTTTCTCTTGCCAAGATATCCTAAATAGATGCCTTCCCAATAACCGTAAATGTGATGGCAGTTATGACTGTTTTGCTGGTATTGATGAAATGGATTGTGCTTGTAGCAATTCTTCCTTTTTCCGTTGCAAATCTGGTGAATGTATTGCTCCACAATTGCGTTGTGATAATGATCCTGATTGTAATGATGCAAGTGATGAAATTGGTTGTGGTATGTACAAATTTAGTGATTATTAATTTATTTATTGTTTCATTTTTTTTATAAGTATTAAATTAATTCAAATATTATGTTTGTAATACAATCAACTCCAGACTATAAGGTTTGTGTAGACACAGTTTTTAATGCTACATTAGTACACTGCAATACAACTACAGCTTGTATTCATCCTAGTTGGATTTGTGATGGGCAAAATGATTGTTGGGATAATAGTGATGAACAGAATTGCTCAAAAAGTTAGATTTCAAACAATTTTTTTCTTTATAATTCAGATATTAGTTATTAATTTTATTTTAAATTTTAGTAAAAAAGCCAGTTTCTACTAACTTTAATTGTTCCTCTACCGATTTTAAATGTTTGAATGGTAAATGTATTTCAATGTCATGGAGATGTGATGGTGATGATGATTGTGGTGATTCAATACATTCATTGTCTTCGTCTGATGAGAAAGATTGTCGTAAGTCATTTTGAAAATAAAATACTATACTTTTTAATTTTAAGTTTTACTAATCGATAATTACTTATTAGTAATTAATATTCAAATTATGATGGTGACTCGATGAATGTAGAATACAACTTTTGTCACCATATCTCAAACATGTATTAAAAAATTGATTTATGTGTAAAACTTTTACGTATTTTTATTCCATAGTGTAACAAAGAATGTATCGATTTTATTTTACAAAGATGTTTTTTTTTGTTTAAATGTTTGGTAGCAAAATTGCCTTGAACATGTAATACCTCTTAAAACAAGTTATTGGTTTTAAATAACTTGAAATTTTAACACGTTTTTGGGATTGGTAAAAACTAAAAACAAAACAAAACTGAATTTGAATACTTGTGAGTGTTTAAAAAAAACTTAACAATGTTAGAATTTGTCATTTTTGCAGTTATTGTGTTATCAAATCTATAATTTTCAGTTAAAAATTATTAATACAATCAAAACAATGTAATTCAATTAATTTTCTTTTTTAGATATTTATTAATAATATTATTTCTGTTTCTTTTTTTTTCAGTTACTCTTTTTAATATTATAAATAATAAATATAATTAAGAAGCTCACTCAGAATTTTAAATACTTATTTAATATAATGTCAACTTTTCTAATCAGTAACCATATCCAAAACAATGACTTTACCTATTCTTCTTGCGGCGCATTACACCTGATTTTATTTTTATTTCTACTACAATATTTAAAATTTATAAATAAAAAGATAAAAATACAAATATATAAATGTCTAATGGAGTATAACAAAATTATTGTTTTCTTATATTTTTGTATTATGATGGTTTTAAATTAATTAAATTTGATAAGATTATGAATTTTATGAATTTAATATAGCGCAATTCGAATTAACAGTTAAAACTTAAAATTAAGTAAACAATGTTTTTTATTTTGTTTTTTCTTTAAACATTTTTATGGGTAGACAAGTTTTTCAATGGCAAAATGTGTCATAGCACTGAAAAGATTGGAAAGTTGACTTGGATGGTAATTTATTTGAAGCGTTTTTGAAATTTTGATTATGTTTTTGAGTTATTGACTAAAATTAGAAATTTTTAGTAAAAAATTTGAAATTTTCAGTTTTTTCATTATGTTTTAGAAGTAGAAAAAGTGCTCTGATATTTATGTCAAATACAACAAAAAAGTTGGGATTTTGGGTTTAAAATGTATTTATTGAAATCTTTTTGAAATGTTGGTTAGTTTTTTTAATTATGTGCAAAAAACGGTTCTAAAATTGTGAAATTGTTGTTACAATGGATATTACTATTATACCAAGAAAAAATTCATTGTTATTTAAACACTTGAATGGAATAATTTAATTTTAAATGCCACACAAGTTTGAAGAAAATTTATGTCATTTTTTTTTCCATCTTTTTACACAGTACCTTAAATGACGGGTGAAAAGTGCTTTTTTGGGTATTTCAATGATTTGGAAGATGTGGTTCAAACGTATTGTATAGGTAGTATCTGAAAACAATGATAATCTATTGCCTTTGAAAAATTAATAAACAAGCTCAGTAATCTAATACTTCATAGAAAAAAAAATATCTATCCAAACAAGGTTGCTTTTTTGTCATTGGGAACAACTAATGGCTTATTTATCAGTAATCACATAAATTTTAACACTAATTAACATCACTTAAAAAAAAAATTGAAAGTATTGTATCAAATGATTGCTAGTTTTTGTGTAGTTTGTTTCACAGATACAATTTCAAATTATAAAATCTAATAAAAAAGTCCTATTTTAAGTAGTATATGGTGCATTAATAATGCTGAAATTTTTTGGTAAATTTGTTTTGTTTTTTTTCAAGACAAAATAAATTACTAGGTTTGAACTACAATTTCTGAACAATTGACCGACTCAAAAAAGTGACCCCCTCCAAAGCGTAGTTGCTACTTCTAACATCTTACAATTGATATAGGATTTACAACTTTTTTTCTTTCTGTACTAATTTACTCCCTTTTTCTATTTCATATTAATTTTAAATTTATATTTTAAGACCTCGATAACAAAGGACATTGGTCACATAAACAGATTATGAACAGTTATACTTAATTATATGGATGAAATTAATTATTTTTATTTCAGCTGCCAAGTGTAAACCTTCCGAATTTCATTGTAAAACTAAAACAGAACATATTGAATGTTTGCCAGCTTCGTGGCAGTGTGATGAAACTCCAGATTGTTTAGATGGATCTGATGAACCAACAACTTGCTGTATGTTAAATTTTTTCTGTACTATTTGTATAAATTTATTTTGCGCCCAAGCTGAAAAAAAATGTTTTTTCAGTGAGCAGAAATTGTTCAAGTAGTGATTTTCATTGTAATAAAACTGGACGATGTATACCATTTACTTGGGTTTGTGACAAAGATAACGATTGTGGAGATGGTTCTGATGAAAATGAAGATCAATGTAAAATGTCTAATCGTACAACTTGTCCTTTAGGATTATTTGAATGTGTAAACAAGAAATGTATTTTTAAGGTATTTACTAATAAGTTAAAATTAAAATTAAAATTGTACACTGTGTTTGTATATTATTTTTTGTAGGAATATTACTGTGATGATATTGATGATTGTGGTGACAATTCAGATGAACCTAGTAACTGTAAGGTATGTGACTCTGTAAAAGAATTTACATGTGGGAATGGTGAATGTATCTTACAAACTGATGTTTGTGATGGTAAAAATGATTGTGGTGATAACTCTGACGAAAATTTGAACACAGACAATTGCAGTAAGTATTTTAATTTTTAGTATCACATTTTTTTCTTCAAGAATTAATTTTGAATTTTATTTTTCTAGAACGTAACATAAATGAAAGTTGCACGTGGCCAAATTATTTCTTTTGTCGTAATAAAATTTGTATTGATGCAAACCTTACTTGCAATGGACTAGACGACTGTGGTGATTTTAGTGATGAAGAAAAATGTGGTTAGTACTTACTAGCTACTATTTTATTATTATTATTTATATTATGTAGAGTGTAAAATGTAGCATTTTTTTTCATTCAATATTTTCCTTACTTAAATGTTCTATAGACTTAAAATGATAATGAGTGCAATTTAAATTAATAAAACATAATTCAACTAGCGCAACACATACAGTATTAATTAATATTTAAATAAAATTATTTTTTTAATTTTAAATTTAAATTTTTAAATTCAATATTTATACAAATTTGTATTAATTCATGTTCAAAATGTTTGTTTAAAATTATCAATTTGATGAGCAGTTGTTTTTGTTTATCTCCCGCCAAACTGGCTGAAACATAATTAATATAGAGCAGCTTTGGTTGATTCAAGTTAATTATCTTTTTTATTTACTCGTATGGTAAGAATAAAAAAAAAAAATATTTATCATTGTGTGTGTAAAATTATGTGTATTCAAAACCTATGTGTTACATAATTTTAAATTAATTACTGATAAATAATTATTTTCAGCAATTAATGAATGTTCCTTGGAAAATAACACTAAAGTATTCCGCCCTTGTGAACATATTTGCATAGATCGCCCTGTGGGGTATGAGTGCAAATGCCTCTCTGGCTATAAGCTTGTAGGTTCTTTATGTCATGATATAAATGAGTGCAACTCTACTGAAGTAATAAAACCATGCCATCAAGTATGTTATAACACTATTGGATCTTTCAAGTGTGACTGTTCTGGAGGATACACATTATTAGACGATGGTCGTTCATGCAAAGCTGCAACAAGTAAATGATTTAATTGATTTGTAATTTTAATAATTATTTGTGATAAATATTTAATTTTCAAATTAGAACTACAAGTATTAACAAATTTATGTTGTTAATATTTTTGTCAGGTGAAAAACCAATGTTAATTTTTGCACATAAATATTACATAACACAGATTGATTTACGAGGAATGGAAACTGAAATGTTAATAAATAATTTAACTAACGCTGTTGCTGTTGATTATGATTATTTAGAAAATTGTTATTATTGGTCCGATATAACCAGTCAAGGTAGCATGATCAAACGAAAATGCAAAGAAAACTTGGCTGAGGTATATTCGTTGTTTTCTAATTTTTAATTTCAAAACTTACTTGATTCATTGTTAATATAGCGATTGCACGGCCCAACTATCCTTAGTCCAGATGGTATTGCAGTAGACTGGGTTGCAAAAAACTTATACTGGTGTGACAAGGGTAAGGACACAATCGAAGTGTCTAAACTAAATGGTCAATTTAGAAAAGTGTTGATAAATAAGAGCCTAGATGAACCTAGAGCCATCACTTTAGATCCTATTCGAGGATACATGTATTGGACTGATTGGGGAGAAGTGCCTTACATTGGTAAAGCTGGAATGGATGGTAGTGAACCAAAAGCTATTTTGAATGAATCACTAGGTTGGCCTAATGCCTTAGCATTAAGTTTAACTACCGAAGAACTTTTCTGGGCTGATGCCAAAGAAGACTATATTGCTTATTCTGATTTAAATGGAAACAACATACGTGTTATCATGAGTAGAAGTAATTCAGTTATTATTCATGCTTGTTGTTTGTATTAAACATTTTGGAATTTTTCAGAAATAAATCCTTCCATCAACCTACATCATGTATTTGCTATAACTTTGTTTGAAAACTTTATTTATTGGTCAGATTGGGAAACAAAAAGTATTCATAGATGTGATAAATATTCGGGTCAAGATTGTAAAAACATCACATCACTTGCTTATAGACCAATGGATATAAAAGTTGTCCACCCTCTATTACAACCTTTAAGTAAATTTTTTATTATATTTATTATTAATCATTAAAAAAATTTTATTAATAAGAAATTATTTTTTTTTTGAGGTAGGTATACTCAATTAACTAAAATTGTATGAAAACATTTGCTGTGTAAAACGTGAAATTTTCTGGTTTATGATCACATTGTCGTGTAGAAGGATCTGATCTTTACGTTAAATACCATTCAAAAGTTAGGACTTTAGATTCAAAGTTTATTTTTTCTGAAACTTTTTCGATATTTTAATTGTAATAAAAAAAAACTTATAAAAAAACTTTAAGTAAGGTTATTTCATACAGTCATTGTCACTTTTTATAAGAATCCATTGCTTAATGTAATATAAACATGAAACCATTGACCTATATCTACTTAAACAGATGACCTACTCTTAAGCTAAGTCGCTACTTCAATGAGCTATCCTGTTTGTAGTTTCTATACTATTTTAAATCGAATTAAATTGATGGGATTTAGTTTAGTTTTTATAGTTTTAACTTAAAAATAAAAAATATCTTGTGGTTTCAAATTTATTTTAACCCTGTATTGTTGCATTAAAATCATTTGCCCATTCTAATTAGTTTACTCTTGAGTTACCAATCTCTGTGTTTTCTTACCATACAATTTTTGCTATGATTAAACAATCATTATATGTAATTTAGGAGCATACAATCCTTGTGAAAAAAATAATGGTGGGTGCAAAGCGTTATGTCTTCTATCACCAAATTTGGGTAGAACTTGTGCATGTCCTCAAGATTTTGTTCTAGCATCAGATAATATGAGTTGCAATGCTAACTGTTCTTCTTCGCATTTTGTATGTGCTAATACATTTAAATGTATACCATTTTGGTGGCATTGTGATAAACATGTAAGTTTTAGTTATTGTTGTGTTTTAAAAATATGTTTATCAAATTTACCTTTTTTTATTATTATAGGATGATTGTGGAGATGGTTCTGATGAGCCTACAAATTGTGCAGATTTCCATTGTTCACCGGGACAATTCCAATGTAAAAATAATCAGTGTATACATCCTTCACAGATTTGCAATGGTATAATAGATTGTAAGGATAGTTCAGATGAAGATGATTGTGATAATGTAATTAAAACATATTCAGTTTAAGTTTATAGTTTTTGCATAACTTGCACAGCTCAGTTTAATATTTAGTTACATTTTTTTGTATATTAATATTTATCAATACTTATTACTGTTAAATGTATAGTATACATGTCTTGATACGGATTTCAAGTGTTTACGTGGTTCTCAGTTGAGTAAATTACCAACACAATCTTGTATACCTAATCAGCTAAAATGCAATGGTCGCGATGATTGTTTAGATGGTGAAGACGAGAAAGATTGTATATTGAAAACATGTGGTCCAAAAGAGGTAAAATAAATTTTTTTGTATTGAGAAATTAATTTAGTATGTTGAACGATTATTTCATCAAATTTTTACTAAGAAATAGATATTGCCAAAAATATTTTATATTAACTTAATACTTAGTGCTAGAAAATTTATTTTACATATATTAAATTTCAGATTTATTAAATCAACTCAGGAACGTTACTTTTAAAGGCATGATTTACAATTAATAATTTATCATAGTTATAAAATTTATCTTACATTTTAATGCAGTTAATTCCCTTTTCTCAAATCTATGAATTTTAGAGACCCGTCCAAAGCAGTTAGTTCTTTGATATCTCTGCTTGTTACTGGTTTTTTTTTTTTTTTAGTTTTATTTGCAAAATTTTTGCAGGTCCTCAAATATAATTTATGTTTAATAAGTAAAAATTAAGTGCATGCATCTCTTCAATTAATGTATCATATCCTCTAAAATTTGATTCTTGAATCATGGTATAATTATGAATAGTAGAGTAGGTACATTTATATTTTATTGCATTAAAACTTTAAATCTATCTTAGAAATGAGAAAAAGAAAAGAAAAACTTAATTAATTATTTTGTTGTAAACTATTAACAAAATTGATTTAAAGTGATATAATATACATCAACAATTTTTTATTAATAAATCTATATATATAAAAATGAATGTATGTATGTATGTTTGTCCTCAATGATCTCGAAAACCGCTTGACCGATTTTCATGCAATCTTTTGTAATAGCTTCGTTGAAAGTCCGGGAAGGTTTATAGCACAAAAAATGTTTAGTAAGTCTCAAAAAAAATTTTGAAAAAAAATTTTTGTCGAAAAAAAAATTTTTTGAAAAAAAAATTACAGTTTGATGGAAAACAATTTGATCAAACAATTTTTCATTATTTCCAAAATAAATCTTTTTCATTATTTCCAAAAAAAATTTTTTTCATTATTTCCAAAAAAAATCTTTTTCATTATTTCCAAAAAAAATCTTTTTCATTGATTAAAAATTTAGCACAGAAGGTCCTTATGTAAGGTAGGCGAACAACTAAAAAATGTTTATCAAAATTCAACACTAAATGGGTTAAAAGGGTTCAGGTATTGATACATAATCCCTAACCTAACGCACAGCCCAAACCGCTGGGTCTAGAGACTTGAAATTTTGCTCACACAGTGGTTCCTTATACAACAAAGACGAGCACTGAGAAAGGGATTTTTAAAATTCAACCCCTAAAGCGTTTTTTTTAAAATTCATCCCTTAAGGTGGTGAAACAGGGTTTCCAAATTTGTGTAACTTGGTATACTCATTTATTAAATTTAATATGGAATTAATTTACTAAGCTTTAACCGACTAAATCCCGGGCAACGCCGGGTCGGGACAGCTAGTATTAAATAATAACAAGCAATTATTATTGTTAATCTGATTTTTTGAGTAATTTTATATTTTGAGATTCCTAGTAAAGTATTTTAACTTTATTTCAGTTTAAATGTGAATTTACTGGTAAGTGCATTCCTAAAGTATTTATGTGCGATGGAGAACATGATTGTGGATATGATGACATTTCTGATGAACCTGTAAATTGTACTTTGAGAACATGTGCACCAGATGAGATGCGTTGTAAAAATGGTCGTTGTATCCATTTGACATGGAGATGTGATGGAGAAAAGGATTGTCCTGACATGGAAGATGAACCACCTTCTTGTTTTAACACTACATGTGATCCTACATACTTTAAATGTGCCAATGGAAAGTGAGTAAAAGTTTTCTTTTACTATCGACTAATTCTCCTTGGTTGTTAATTTTTAATTTATAGATTCTTCTTATTATCTTCCTTTCAAAAATTGGTTGTTTAAAATTTTAGTTTGTCTGATTTTGTTGTGGTCTGTAATACATTTTGCTAGAATTTGAAAGTTAACATATTAATTTCATGATAAAATCTTTGTTTTATAGCATTTGTTTGCCGCTACTCTCCATATTTTTATTTCCTTACATATGTTTGTCTCCTTTTTTATGTTTTCTCATCCTTAAATATTTGAAACTATCCACTCTTTCAAATTTGTAGTCACCAATAATCAAGTTTCCTACTAGGCAGTTATTTCTAGTTACAACCATGAATTTTATCTTTCTCTTGTTTTTTGTTAAGGTTAAGAGGATTAGGTACAGTAAATTTTTGTTCCGTTTTGGACCTAAAAGCTAGAGTCAAATTAATTCCCTTAAAATTAACCAAATTGAATTATCAAAACATTTTTTAACTTTTTAACTATTTTTCTAGGTTATTGGCTGAGTAGATTTTTAATCAATAATATTTTAAATTGTTTTTTATATTTTTCAAAATTAGAATGCTTTTTTGATAAATGTAAAAAAATATGACGTATAAAATGATAAATTGACTTCCACATTAACCTAAAAAAAAAGGTTGAAGAATTGAAATCTTTTTTTTAGAATTCAATTTGGTTTACATAAAGTGAACAAATGAACAAATTTGCTTTTGCTTTAAGTTTGTTTTCTTACAAAAAAAAATATTATAGATAGTGATGTGTTCTTAAGCATGTTCAGGACACCTTTCTGGAACGCTCCATAAAAGTGCTTATCATACATCCAACTTTTGATACACACATTAATGATTGTTTACTACTCACAAAATTACAGCCCTATATGATGGGACACATTAAAGTAGTTGCCTAGTTGATGTTTCTTAGTAAATGTCCGTGTCCAATACCCAACCTTATTTTTTTCCCATTTTTCTACAGACTCCTTGTCGTTTATATTGCTATTATTTGTATATTTTTAAATCTCAATTAAAATAACTATGTTCAATTACTGACAGTTACTGAATCATTTAATTTTTAAAATATTCAGTAGTTAATATAATTAATAATTATTATATTATCTGATAACTAAACAAAATAATCTTTTCTTTTAACTTAAGTACTATTATTTTCATTCTATAAAGAATAACATCTAAATAGTTTTAATTGATAAATATTGTATAAAAACATTTAAGAAATAGGCAAAAGTAATAAAAAAGTATATACCTAGTGAAATATTTTTTTAATAGGTAATTATTAATGAAATATGATAATGAAATGTGTTCAAAAATGTTTGTCAATTAACTCAACATTTAAATTATTATAATAATTATTATTACGTATTGGCTATTACTTATAAAATAACATTTTATGGTAAAATTATTTAGTAGTAATTAGTATTTATAAATTCATATAGATGCAAATAATTGAAAAATATCTGAACAATAAAAATAATTTATAATTATTACATAGTACACAGTAGATAAGTACTCTTTATTTTAATAATTATTTAATGTATATAGAATATTAAATTAATTTTTTTAATTTTCTACTTGGCTATAAATATTGTTTTACACCTATTTTAGATTTTGAAAGCTGTTAATAATTTATTTTAGTTTTAGTATTTACTACATAAATATTTCAGTTTAAATATAATTATTGTTTTTATTTTAATAATGTATATTAATTATTAAATATTATACTTTGTTGAACTAAAATGTAATCTTTAAGTATGCAAACAAAATATTTAGGGTTCAGTTTGAAATTACAATGTTTTTGAATTTATTAGCTTATAATAATTGTTAATATTTGATTAATAGTATTGATGAAAAATAAAATAAAATTTTTTTTAGATGTGTTCCAGGTAGGTGGCGGTGTGATTATGAAAACGACTGTGGTGATAAATCTGATGAAATTGGATGTTCACCAAAAAATTGTTCAAATAATGAATTCAGGTATTTCTAAAACAATATTCAAGTATTTTTATAACTTATCAATCACCTGTTCACTCTATAGCAGATCATAATATTATGTTAACCTTCTTGTGCTGACAAAATTTAATATTTTTACACAGTGAAATATATCAAATATTTATTTTTACGTGAGTCAATGTTTTAGGAGATACCTATAGGTTAATTGTTTTTTGTTATACTTCACAAATAATATATAATACAAAAATTTGAAAAAAAAAACAACATTTAAGAGTCAATAACTCAGTAGATAAAAAACTTTTATATAATGTTTGAAAAGATAAAATGCATCTGTTTTTAAAGATCCATTTCAAAAAATTGTTGTAAAAAGTATAAAACATCAAATATTTTGAATGTTGAATAGGTATTTGACCCAATAAACAAGTTAAAATTTTAGAATTTTTATTTAATATTTTCAAAATGAATAAAACTTTTAAATTAGTAATCTATTTTTTATTAATTTAATTTTTTTTGTTTGGGTATCATTTAAGATTTGTACCAATTGCATGGTTGTATTTTACATTTATTTTAGTGTTATTTAAAAACAAGAAAACTGCTTTACATTTCATACATTTGATACAATAATAAAGAAAAACATTAATAAGTGAAAAGCAATTAATCATAATAGTTATTACATACATTAAGTCATTTAAATGTATTTAGTTCAAAAACAAAATTGTTAACATTACTTAATTTACTAAGCATTTAATAGTAAATAAATATGTTCTTTTCAGATGTTCTGATGGTCGTTGTATACCAGCCATCCTAAAATGTGATGGTAAAATGAATTGTCCTGATAATAGCGATGAGGACAAATGTAATATACATGTGGATTGTGGCATTCATGAATTTCACTGTAATAGTTCCATGCATTGTTATTCTTTGTATGTTATGAATTGAAATTTTATATTTTAAAATGTTATACTGTGCCCTAAAATATTAATTTTTGTTTTTAAGAGAATGGAAATGTGATGGAGACGAGGATTGTCCTGACGGTTCTGATGAGTGGAATTGTGTAGAAAAAGTTGGGAAAGGATGTACAAATACTCGTAGTGGTCAATTTGTATGCAACAATGGTGATTGCATATCTCTTAATAGTAGATGTGATGGTGACGATGACTGTGCTGATAGAAGTGACGAGAACCGAACAATGTGTGCATTAGTTTCTTGTCCACCTGGAAAATATCGATGTGACAATAACAACTGTGTATTTAATACTAATGTGTGTGATGGTATAGATCATTGTCTTGATGGTTCTGATGAAACTAAAATAGCTTGTGAGTATAACATTATCAAATAATAGTTGTAGTTTTTTTTTTTTAGTAGTTAAGCTATCTCGGACCTCGAAAAAGCTGAACTTTTTAAGGCTCATCTTTCTCAAATATTTCAACCGCACTCAGGTATAAGTGACCACGAAAATATGAATTCAGTCAAAATGTTCCTAAATTCTCCTCTACCGCTGTCTCACCTGGTCAAGTAATTTACACCAAATGATGTAAAATATGCCATACAAAAATACTCACAAAATAAATCACCAGGCTACGATCGAACTTCTGCGAAAGTAGCCAGATCCCTTCCAACTAGAGCTATCACTTGCATATTTAATGCTTCACTTAGACTTTCATATTTCCCTCTACTTTGGAAATTTTCATCTATAATCTTGTTCCTTAAACCAAATAAACCACCAGACATACCATCATCTCACCAACCAATTAGCCTTCTTCCATTTTTCTCCAAAATACTCGAACAATTAATTCTGAAATGTATTCTACCTATCATAACTGAAAAGAATATTCTTCCAAATACCCAATTTGGCTTTTGTACGTCTCACTCAACCATCCATCAAGTACACAGGGTTGTTGATGCCATTTCGTTTTCCCTAGAAAAAATCTTTATTGTAATAATTATTATGCAAAATGTTGTAATATTTTCTCACATCATCAGAAAAGATTAATGCCTATGTATCCAATTTCATTATTAATATATAGTTGCATTTGTAAAAATAAATAAAAAATCTGTTACAGAATTTTTATTTTTAACTTTTAATTATGAACTTATTCATTTTTGCAGTTTTTGTTTCATTAATCTTTAATTTTTAGTTTAAAGACTCAATTTTCTCTCCTCTTGTTGCTCCACTCATCCATTTAAACATTATCATTCTCACTAATTTGATATTTTAATGATTTTTAAAAATGAATAGTCTTTAAATGTGTGTTAAAATTTTGAAATTTTCTGACCATTTTTGCAATAAAGCAATAAAATACTGAAATTAATTTTAAATTTGATTATTTTTATTTAAAAAATCTGAGCTCACTCAGAGTCGTTATTTTTGTAAGCAATTTAATTAAATTATTCCAAATTAGTGACCTACCCAATACAGTGCCTACTTACTATAAAGCAAAGGCAATACTCTATTGAGTTTCTTTCCTGACTCAAATTCTGTCTTTGTAATAGATATAACTTAACGATTCTATAACTTTATAGTTTATATTCTATATTGTTTTGTTTAACTAAATAAAAAATGTAATTTAAAACAAATTGTTATCATCATTCATATTTAAGGCTTGAAATTGAATTATTATTATCATGTATGTATTACTTTTATTATATATAAAAAAAAGTTCTCATTTATTTTTGTTGTTAAAAACTTTGGGTATAAGCTCTTATGGCAAAGTTGAAGGTGATTTGGGTTTTGAGTTTTCTATTCTTTTCCCATGGTAAACTTTTAACCATTTGAACATCAACTAATGAATTTATTGGTTTGATCTTTTTTATTC
Organism: Hormaphis cornu; assembly: GCA_017140985.1. Taxonomy (NCBI): domain Eukaryota; kingdom Metazoa; phylum Arthropoda; class Insecta; order Hemiptera; family Hormaphididae; genus Hormaphis; species Hormaphis cornu. Next base: position 3,276,012 of record CM029362.1, on the reverse strand, counting down.
AAAAATATAGTACAAAAGGAACATTTGTATTAACATGAAAAAAGTTGTGATGTTTAATTATTGTATATTTAATTTTATGATGAGCATACAAATCTTAGTAATTAGTAATTAATGAATATTCTTTTATACATTTTTCCGTCTTAGGTGCAAGTGCTAGTCAAGTGTGTGATTCAACTAAATTTAGATGTTCAAATGGCCATTGCATAAATCGTCGGTTTCGTTGCAACGGAATTGTTGATTGTGCAGATGAATCAGACGAGTACTTATGTAGTTTAACTAAATCATCATGCCAATTTGGATCATGTTCTCAGATTTGTGTATCAAGAAAGAACTCTACTCATGCTTGTCACTGTGATGATGGGTACAAAGCAAAACTTTCCAATAAAAAGACATGTCGAGCTATTGGTAAAAATTCATTTTTATTGTAAACCTAATCAATTTTAATTTAATTTTTATAGTTTATTCAATTTAAATTAAATACAGGTTCTCCAGCATTGTTAGTTGTGGCTAGTAATGAGGGTGATATATTTTTTATTGATCCATACAAATCTCATGAGAATTTGTTTAAATTCTCTGCCGTTACATTACCAGCTCATAAAATACATTCAATTGATGTGCTATGGACAAAAAATGGAACTTATCTGTTTTGGAGTGACAAAAACTCTAAAGCTTTATACTCTACAATTATTAACAATCCTGTTAGAAAAAAATCAAACAGAACTACTCGTGAAGTAAATTCTGTTGATCAAATAGTAAGATTTTTAATAATTAAAAATTTAAACCAAATTTGTATTTATTATTTATTAGATAACTTAATCATACTAAAAATGTATTTTGTTTCATTCAGGTTCAATCTGTAGGCACTCCTGAAAGTATTGCTGTAGACTGGGTGTCAAAGAATTTGTATTGGATTGAAAGTTCCGTCCGAACTAAGTCTATTAAAGTGGCCACAGTGGAAGGAAATCATGTAAGGACATTAGTACAACTTGAAGCTGACTGTAAACCACAAAATATTGTTTTAGATCCTCGATCAGGGTTTGTGTTATTTGCTTTCAGAAGTATTAGATTAGAAAATTAAGTAATACATATTTAACCTTATTATGTTAGAATTATGTATTGGACTGATTTGGGTCGCCAACCTCGCATTGAAATGTGTTCAATGGATGGCACTGATAGACGATCTTTTATTGGTGAATCAGTTCGAAGTCCGGTTGGTTTAACAATTGATTATCCTGCTCAAAGATTGTATTGGTCTGACACAAAACCTTACACTATAGAGGGTATTTCATTAGATGGAAGAGGTCGAAAAGTCATTCACAAATTCCCAAAAGGTAATTCTTTTAACATTTTCTTTAGTTTTGTTGATTTATAAATATAACCTAACCATTAACTTTGCTATTTAGTATAATTTATTTAGCAATTACTCTTCCAAAAATTATTCAAATTAATCAAAATTCTCACGCATTATTGCAATAAATAAAGTTTAAAGTTAAAATAATGTTGACTATTTTTAAATTTACAACTGTTAAATACTTGTTGAATAGGCTTGGATGCAGTGTCAAAGAGTGAAAAGTTGGGTAGCTCAGTAGAAGGGAAATTACCCAGATAACAAGAGGTTTGATTAGCTAACTTTTATTCTGTATCTGAGCTATATTAGTGTAACTTTTCAAGTATTTAACTTCCTAAGCTCGTTTAATTTAATTTTGTTAATTTTGTTGTAAAAATACAAATTGAATATCAAAATACACTTTTCAAACTAATGACATACCTAATGCTGTGACCTCCAAAGCAAATTTGCCATACTTTTTATATTATTTAAATGTCCTTCTTCTTCCCCCTACACACTAACAGCCCTTATATAATTTTCAATTTTCATCCATCTCTTTTTCGGTCTTTCTTAACCTTTTATTCCTTCAATATTAAAGTGACCATACATTTTTTTGGAAAAGTGGAACAGACATTCAAACTTCCCTGATTATAAGCAGAGAGGGTGAGTAGGATATAGTTACCGTACCGAAAAGACTTAAAAATTTAGCGGGACACTACCTAAAAAATTGATACTGTCCCGCTTAAATCGGGACGTCTGGTCACACTATTCAACATTCATTTTTATAATCTATATCTTATTGTTAAAATGATATTAATGTGTAGTTCAACTTAATTTTTAAGCATTAAACTTGAATTATTTTTTCAGGTCAACATCCTACCAATATAGAATTATTTGAAGATTCTGTTTATGTATCACTTATGACGAGTATTGTACAAATTGATAAGTTTGGAGAAAAAAATTTGACTACCTTATCTAAAGATATTTTCAGAGCTACTGATTTAGTTATACTACAAGAGAATAAACATTCAAAATACCGTAAGTGCAAATATTGAATATTTTAAAAAACTCATCTGTTTACATAAGATATTTTTAATATTTTAGTTAATGACCATTGCAAAGAAAATCCATGTCATTGGACTGCATTGTGTACATTAACCTCTAATAGTAGGTCTTGCTTGTGTGCTGATAATCTAGAAACGGTTGTGTTGGTAAGTACATTCTAAGATTTTTCTTATCCTAAAACAAGATAAAATTAAAACTGTTAAATATATTTTTACTTAAAGGATGATATGACTGTTAAGTGTGTACCTAAAAAAAAAGTCGCATATTTAATTTGTAATCCTCCGTGCATTAAGGGTACATGCTTATTAAATGTGACATCACATTTGGGTTATTGTAAATGTGATCCATTTTATACTGGAGATACTTGTGATTACTATGCATGTCACACGTTTTGTCTTAATAATGGCATCTGTTATGTAGAGTCTGGATCAACTAAAGAAAATGATACTATAGCTAAGGTAAATTTTCTTGGCTTTATGTTTTTATTTAATACTTAATTTAAATGACAAAATATGTTTTATTATTTGTTTTTTTTTTTTAATATGTTTATTAGTGCAAATGTTCTCCCCAATGGTCTGGTGATAGGTGTAATGTTTCTGTACCTCAAAGTGTTTGTCCAGGTGGTTGTTTAAATGATGGAAACTGTATTGATAGCATTTGTGACTGCAAGCCTGGCTTTACAGGTTAACAATTTAAAAACTTATTTTTTATAATGTGTATTGAACATACACGTTTATTTTGCTAATATTATTTATACTTTACATTTACTTTGTGTATTATACCACTTTTCAAAGGTAAAAACTGTGAAAAATGTGTGAACATTGATTGTAAGAATGGAGGAATTTGTGTAAGTTCAGATTCTGGGCATGGTGAATGTCAGTGTGCTGCTGGATATAGGGGACTTTCGTGCACCGAATCAGATTGTGATAACTATTGTGTTCAGGTGTGTTCTATAAATGGTCCAAGTAAATAAATACTTTTTTCAATTTAATAATTGTTTTTTTTTTTAGGGATCTTGTTTTTTAAATTCTAATGGTCCTGTTTGTAAATGTCATAAAGGATACACTGGGCACCATTGTGACTTGAATACATGCGTTGACAATATTTGTTTGAATGGAGGTAAAGTGTTGAAAAGTTTTGTTCAGTGATTACTAGTTTATTTTTATTTTTTTAAAAAAATCTAATTCTAAATTATTTATCATTTTAACAACAATTTTACTCAAATTTTCATTCTTAGTTATATATTTTGTTTTTTAATCTAGTAAAAAAAATATATTTAGTTAAATATTTTGTTTTTTTAAACTAGTAAAAAAAATATATTTCTTCTATTATACTATTATTATATTATTGATGTATAGTAAATAAATCTATCTATAATACTTTTTCATAATTTATATGAAATATAGTAATCATTTAATATTAATGTTCTTAAATATTTTTAGGTTCATGTTATCTTGATACCAACAATACTTCTACGTGTTTATGTTTACCACAGTTCAGTGGTCCAACTTGTGGTATAAATATCTGTAATTGTTCATGTTCTAAAGAGGATTATGATTGTCACAAGTACTGTCCAGCTCCTAATCAAAAACACCCTATATGCGAACAACAGAAATCAAATTTAACAGCCAGTCTTTGTCTCCCAAATATGTGTAAAAATGGTGGAACTTGTGTTATCATCAATGATTTGCCCACTTGTAGGTAAGTAGAACAAAAATTTTAGAGTTTGTATTAACATAAGAATTTTTTATTTGTTGTTTTTCATTTCTGTAATTTGTTTAGATGTGTTGGTTCATGGGGTTCTTCTGATTGTAGTAATATTCTGGATTCTGGATCGTGCTTTATAGGCTATTGTTTTAATAATGGCAGTTGCCACCTTGAATCTAAGTCTGGAAAGGATGAGCGTGTGTGTAAATGTAGTTCTGAATGGACTGGACCGCGTTGCAAAGAAAGGTTTACTTGTCAAAACTATTGCTTAAATGGGGGCACCTGTATAGAGCCCGAAGAAACAACTGGAAGTCTATCATGCCAGTAAGTATATGTTTTGTTTGCATTGAAAGTATTTTTCTTAATCAAAATATTTTATTATTGCAGCTGTTCTAAAGATTATGTTGGCAATAGATGTCAAACACAGTTAATAAATTATACATTTTCAGAACAAAAAAATACATACGGGTTAAATGCTTTGTGGGTAATTTTCTTAATTTTTGTACTAATGGTAGTCGTTACTGCTGTTACTTATTATTACACAAAACTGAGAAAAAGGTGAGTTAAATTAAAAACTTTTTTCTGTTTGGAATTGTTCTAATTTCACTACTACTTTATAGAGGCCGTTCATTTTTACACGTAAGAATGCAAGAAAATGTAGAAGTTAATAATCCAATGTACATACAAGATGACTTTGACGATGATGATACTAATTTGGAGCGAGCTTTTCCTTTGCAAGAAAAAGTAAGACGACTTATGCTAGTTTACTTTAGCGCTTCTAGTGGTTATTAGTTAATTAACTGTCATTATTTTACAGCCTAGTGGAGGACATTTTGGAAATCCGGTATATGACTCTGTTTATAGTGCCGGTAGTAGTGCATCGGCAACTGGCAGCGAAGAAAGCAAAGGTCTGTTACAGAGTACTAATTTGACAAATCAAGTATTGTCTCCAGATAACAGCCACGATGAACCTTAAAGGTAAATTGGGAAAAACATGTTTTCTAACTTCAATTTAGTTTTTTCACTGGTGCTATAATTTGTTGAAAACAGAAATACCTTGCAGATAGCTCAATAGTGTTTAATTTTTTGACCTTGTCAAAAGTATTCTTAAAAATACTACTTGTAGATTAAGATATTATTATTATTATTATTATTTTTTTTTTTTTTTCATTATTGTACAACCATTGATTATTATTAGTTCCTATTCTTAACTGAAATAATTAGTACAACAATGTTTTCCATAGTATTTTAGTTTATTGATAAGTAAAACTCCAGTGTTAAAATTTGTATTTTGAATCCTCAATTTATGTTGAAAGACAGAAAACTATTCTGATATAATGATCTGATTAAAGGGGAATATCCTAAACAGTTACTACTAAATTCCACCAGAGTGCGTTCTATACCGTATTTCTATAGCAGTAGGCTATTTTTTTTTTGAAATTTAAGAACAAGGTCAATGTTAAACCCTAATTACTTTAGAAAAATTGATTTTTAAAATTGTTCAAAGACAGTATATCAAGCAATATGCATAGAATGAACATTTAAAAGTTACAGACTTCTAACCACGAAACTTAAACTAGCGAAAAAGAACTTAAAATGCAAAATTTTGATTATACTTCTAATTTTGGTATACTCAACGAAATCATTTAAGAAAAAAAAAAAAAAAAAATTATGGAATAATTTCCACTTAAATGTTAAATTTACTAGGTATTTCCTAATTACTTTCCCAACATAACTTGATTACCTACTAAAATATATGTCAGATTTATATATCGTGCCAAAATCAATTAAATAATATCATAGTTGATGTGTAGTATTTTAAACTTTTGTGAATTATATTTTGTATGGACAAATTTATTTCTGTAAAATTAGGGAAAAATTGCTGCCATTTTAAATTTGTTTTTATGTTATTTTGATATTTAATATTTATTATTTTTTAAATTTGATCGTTTAACATTACATACTAACTTTGTGTTCATTCTTCTAAATTAATAGTATTTTTCATAATGAAATGGACCAAAAACTTGTGATTTAATTTAGGTTAGTCATAGTGATGCGCATCTCTTGTCAATTTTGAATCAATTAATTTATGTTACCTATAATAATAATTATTATGTGATTTTATTGTATATTTTGAATTTTCATTCACCAGTTAGAAAAGTTTTCTTACTGACATTTGTTTTTACTCGGTGATTCTATTTTAACTCTCTACACTGATTTTCTTTACCGTTAAAATATTTAATTGTACAAAGTTATTTTCACTTGTTTAAATTGTTAAAAATTATGAAAACACAAAAATTTACTATCATATAAGTGTAAAACTAGGTATAAATTTTTTTATGTTGATTGTTGACATAATAAAATACTACAATACTTTGGTAAATCAATAATAAGCCAAATCAAATAACTTTTTAAATATTGTGTTTTAAGAACATAGCCGCTCGTCTTACAGGGTCAACTTGTTGAAGATGGGGGGAAGCATTCCAAAATAACACACTTGATGACCCACATATAATATCTTCATGACATATTATTATGATTTTTTTTAAAAAAAAACTACTGGCCAATATATATATATTTTTAGGCTTAAAATATATAATTGAGTTAATTCCATATCCAAGTAATTTTAATTTGTTTTTTGATCCTCGTTTATATGGCTATTGGAAGGTATACTACAAAACACTCGCACAATGATCGTTTACTATGCACACTATGACAATGTATATTAGGTAAATCAAGTTAAAACTAAATCCAAAACGACCTGTACCCAATCGTCTTTACGTACCTTTATTAATCTTATTGTGTTTTTTGTAAGAGCCAGTTTTGTGCCTTTTTATGTATAATCTGAACTTAATTTAATATTCAAAATAGTCCAGTGTCTATCAATACATTTTAATCTTGATGAATTCTATAATCCTACAAAATATACTTACTATTCTGTTACTCGAAATAATAATATGTCAAGACTTATTCATTTAATTTTTGCTCAAGTTTGATGATTTCATACTTTTGAAAATGTTTTTCAAAACTTAGTTTATAGTACATTCAAACCTTGTGTAGATATTATTATTATATAGTTATGTCTTCATTTTTTGCCATTTTTTTTCTATAGTTGAATTAATATATAAATTATAAATTTGTCAAAAATTATTGGTTTTCAATTGGTGGATCAAAGTCATAATATATTGTAATCTTGCCAGTTTGTTCTCATTCGAATGAACGTTTTGCCCCTTTATCTCATTTACATTTTTTTTTTTTTTACAATGATAATCAAAATGATAGTTGTTGAACTATTATTGCTTAGAAATAATAATTTGTAAATGTTTTCACATAAAACGGTATACTTTGCAGAATTCTTCCTTCTTTACCTAGTAAAATGATAACTACATTAAGTACAAATAATTTCATGTTTTTAACAATAAACAACGTTGTCGAACTATTTCTACTAGAAATTAGTTGTTGATTATTTTATTTTTGTCAGTTGTATACTGTTTATACTGTGTTTAATACCTACGATGACCTATGCGTGCGTGTATTCATTGTGTTATTATATTACGTGCGCGCATATTGTGTATGATTGGTTGTGTAATAATATTAGAATTAGTTGAAATCGTACGTGTGTATGGGTTTCAAATTAAAATTAAGTGTCCATACAGCAGCTAGTCTTTCCTTATGTGAGTAAATTTTTTAATGTTAATCTTATTTTTTTATGTGTAACTTTACAAGACTATTGTTTGGAAAAATAACTGTTATTTTTTTTTTTTCTCTCGTCGTATACAATTTCCTCCGCAAACCAACGTTTTGTACTGCCCCTAATGAAATCAAACTGTATTGAGTAATTGTATAATATAGTGTGTACTTGATAATAATTTTTTTAACGTATGTGCCATAATGTGACGAACAAATTATATTATCTATTTTATTGTATGTTTAATATTTCTTATTTTTAATAAACTTGAATTATATTGCTACACTCGTCGCGGCGTTATATTTTTTGTCTTTTCGTTGTCTCATTTTAGAACAAGTCCTTTTTGTACTAAGAATCGAGACTTCTTATATATGATGATGGTAGGTTGTAGTAAAGGTGCCGCCTCCCATGTATAGTATAATATTAGTATACAGGGCCTGCACTTGTGTTTTTTCCTCAGGAACGTGCTCTACGGTAGAACGGTCTGATTTCCACGTATGATTTGTTCAAACCTTAAATTTCAAGCGCATTTTGTGTGCGGTTTTGTTGTGTTACTGCCGAGCGTCGGTTTTTTTTGTACCGTTGCTGCAGCATTTATTCTGTTTCGTGCCCAACAAACGTGTGCGCGGAAAAAAATGGCGTCTGGCCAAAAACGTTCGAATCTCCGAACAAAGAAAGACGTCATGCGTTGTTAGAAAAAACAAAAAAAAAAGCAACGAGATGACAGATTTACGGAAAATAATGATGATGGCGCTCTGCAATATGTAGTATTTCATACAGAACGCCCTAAAAACACGCCGCTGACTCATTTCGAATTATTATAAAATGTTATAAAAATAGAAAATCATGCGGGCATTCTCGCATTACCGAGCAGATGTATGATGATGTTTTAATTATTGAACGTATATAGATAGGTAGGTACGTATACTTTTTTTACGATCTGTTAAATAAAGAATTTACCTTCTTGTTTATAGGTAGGTACTTTTTTGTTCGGAGAACGTATTACAATTGTTTTTAAAAATATCGGAATTTGTCGTGCACACTGTATACAATATATAATGCGCGTATGTTTTATTCCTAAACGTTTCTTCGGGACTATTTAGACTCATTACGCGCGATGTACTAATTTTTTTTGGACTCGAAGAGTCTAAAAAAGTTTCACTCCACCCACGACTTTTCCCTTTTCGGTTGGTCCATCTTCAGGGTTGCCTTTTCTATCTTTTATCCGAAGAGTTGCGTCGCAGTCCTCCGCAGTTATATTATTCCTGTTAATTTTCGAAATTTACACATTTAAACTTTGAGAATTAGATGGTGACCTCCGGTACCTGACGGCACAAATATTAATTGTTTTGCCAATAATCGATGTTGTGTGAATTTCTAGAAAGTTATCGATTCGAAATGGTAACTTTTTGTGTTGTAGGTTTTTGTTGTTTTTTATGTCATTAAAACGACACTCTGAAGCCGCTGATGACGCTGTTAAGTGTTAGGGCCTTACCCACTTTAAAAATGGGTACCATAACTGCACGCCAAAGAGGTGGTAGGTACTTGCAAAACTCTAAAATTCGTTTAGCCAATGCTTTCTGACGTTGCATATAATCATATTTCTGATAGTATTATGATCTTCTATTTTTTTTTTTTTTTATCTCATATCATTTATTTCTGTTGTAGACCAATAATGTATGTGAAAAGGATCAAGTTCTGTATTGTGTATGACAGAATTATAAGGACTTAATGTCTTCAATTTACAAAAGAATTCATTTATCAAATGAATTTATGTTGTGGGAAAGTACTTTGAAGTTGTTTTGCATGATTTATTACGAATTATGAATAGAAGACTGCAAATTAATTAAATTTAAACCTTGAAAACAAAAACAAATATTTTGATAAAAAATGGTGGTAAAATACGTACAAAAATAGCCGATGTTCTAAAATCTATAAATATGTAAAAACGAAATAAACGTCAGCACAAACGAATGAGCTAATTTTTGTTTTGAAACTCAAAATGGAGGGGGAGGCTGGTGACATATACCTCGCCTTTAAGGTCGACTTCACAAATTGGCCCGTAAAACGTGATTATTTTCACTGAAACTCCTAAGGGTGTCGTTAAAAAAAACAATTATTACCTATATATTTACGAATTAGTTATGTATATGTGATTTTAAAGTGTTGGCAACAAATTTGTATTAATTTAAGAGGTACCTATATATACGTAGCATAAAGTATACATATTTTTTTATGACTTTTTTATTAGATCCCTGCGTTTGTTCATTTAAAACATACGATTTGCGAGATTGTATAGCTACAATAAATGTAAAATGAATAAAAAATCTGTACGATTTAGTTGTAGAAACTAAACTTTACGCCACTGACTCTTCGACCATAATATTAATAATATATTATATAAATGCACACTCGGGTAAAAATATTTTGGTAGAGGAAACACTTGACATTGTTCTTGTAGACCGTGTGGCAGATCAGTGCAATTATTATATTAATATGATATATAGTACAGGTTTCATTATACTTACTCACGAGCCGAAAATAGCTAAGACGGTGTTATTGTTAGCGCGGTAACCCCGGAACGGACGCTGACCCTGACGTGAAAATCAAATAAATTTAGTCCGGTTATTTAGAATTTTTTGTTGAGAATCGTAAATAAAAACAATTTATAAGTTAATTATCAAAATTATCAAAATAGATTATAGGAAATTATAACTTTGAAGCTTGCGCATACAAGTTTCAAGTATTAGATGTACGAAAACTATACCTACGTCATGGCTTATTATAAACGAAAAACCGACAGAATGATGAACATTTCAAAGGTCTATAACTAAAAAACGGTCAGAGCTGTTAGAAAACATTTTATGCCGTGAGCCGCTTAAACTTCAAAAACTTTAGTTGTTTTGATAATGTGTAAAACTTTCATACAAAAATTAACATACCTATTAGAACAGCGTTAAACTCCACAAAAATTTTAATTTTTACACGTTATAGTTGTTTTGTTATTTACTCGGTAAAATCTGTTCAACCGGGAGAACTTAAATGTATAAATTTGTGATCGATCATCACAAGTGTATTATATTTTGTTTTGTATAGAAATGTAAAAAAAAAAAAAACGGTTACTTTTCTGATTCGCAGAGATTTACTTATGCGTATAGTTCAACTAGACCGACGAGGCCCAGCATTCAGTTTAATCCAAAACTAGTAAAATTATTTATGATTTTGTATGAGAACATACAACGATATTATAATTTGAAATATTGCTACGACATAAAAGAACAGAAAACAGTAATTTCTGTTATCCGTTATAACTTTTAAGATCCACGTCGAAGTATGTTCCGTTCTAAATAGGTCCCTCAAAAGACATTTGAAAAGATCAATTTTACAGGTGATTAGATAAAACAGCAAAATTAAAAAGCAATTAAAACTATAATTTATAGCGGGAAATCAATAGATTTGGGAAAAAAAATGTGTTTAGAAGTTTGTTGTTTCGCAGCCATTGGACTGTATAAATGACATTCAAAAGCTGAAAAAAAAGAAGAAGAAGAAGCCGTTCGATCGGTATAGTTATTACTCCGTATTTGGAATTCGATTAGGTTTTACAACAACATGTTGTAGGTATTAATAATCGGTATGACATCACAATTTTTAAAGATGTCTGGTTTCCCGTCAAATGACTATATAAGATCAAATAGTAATGTTAGTCTTGTTTCATTTTTAAACTTGCATATACTCTTATTTTTATTACTGAACGTTATTTTTTTACATCTAAGACATTTCGTTTTATTGATTATAAAACCGTAATACAGTTTAAAACTCACTATAAAGGTTCTTTCGCCCGAAAAAATTAATAAATTTACAATACTAATTTACTATACTAGTTAATAAAATGTTCATAAATTATTAACATTTTGTTTTCAGATACGTAATGTATAAAAATTTTGGCAAACAGGTACGTACTTCGATAACAAAGTTATCGTCATCAGTACCTAACCTACTAGACAGAAACTACGCTATCGAAACACATATTTATTTAAATAAAAGTTAATTTCTTGTGACAGGGCGATTTTCTTAGTTATATACATATAAACCACAAGAGCTCAAGATTTTTAGTGTCGTTTTAATTCGTTATAAGTTTTATGAAAAAACAAAAAAATAAGTTCAAAGTTAATTTTTTATTTTTAAATTTAATAAATTAAAAGTTACTAAAAAAAAAAAAAAAAAAAATTAACTTGACTTAAAATAAAGATAATAGTTCATATTTTTAATACACTTTTCCTCCGCTTCAAAGTATGTTTTTCGATTTTTTTTTTAAATCTTTTTTAGATCTACCTAATACTTTTTTTTTTTTTTAAACAAATATCAACTACCACAGTTAATACACAGTAAATTTAAAAAAAAAAAACTAACTAAATACCTAAGTAAAAAGTTAGCAAAATAAAAAAAATTTTAAATTTAACGAGGAACTTAATTAAAATTGATTTGACTTTTTAACTTTTAACGATAGACAGCCCTGTTTACAATGTATAACACGTCACGCGTTCTCGAGAACAAACAAAGTTTAATTAAATGTAAGTTTAATTAAAAGTCTGCGCCGGACAACCGTGTCGCGTATTTGATGTTGAACACCACATAATAACAATATTAATTATAATAATATCGCGCCGATCGTTAAACAACACAACACAACTATATATTGTATTGGATCCGTGCCCCGATTCGTTTGGAAACGTGTATTTGTTCGCATAAATAATTTCGTCTGTTCTATTATTACTCTTTTTTTTCTCTTTTTTTTTATCATCGTTGTACAATAATTATAGTACTATAAGTTACTTCTAGGATTTTTGTACAGCGACCAGCACAGTCGTGATACTAAATAAATTCTGGATTCAAGGTGCGCGGGGGCGTGGGACCTCCCTCCTTTCCTCCCTCAAAACCAACAGAAGATAGTAGTAATTATTATTATTACGCACTAGTGCATCGTTGGGACGCCTGGATTAATCGTCAGTGGCGACTCGATCAGTTCACTTCGTCGGTCTTTTACATCATTATTATTATTATCATCATCTGGCTGCAAGCCGATCGTCCCGATACAAGCAAATCGCACACGATGCCCAGTGGACGTCCTTTGTGGCAGGTAAAACAAGTTATAATCAGCTAGCTGCTAATATAATTATTGGTATATTAAAGCGATAATTATTCAAAGAAATATATAAATATTCTTTCCGCACGCGATCGTGGAACCACCGTTAAATTTTCAAAAAATAAATTTTTACACGCGTTTTTAACGTCTCAAAACGCACAAACACTCACAAAAAAAACTACTTACTTTTATACTACACGATTTATTTTATCAGATTTTTACCTCACTATTAGACGGTTTGAGTAATTTATACTATCATTGTTTTTTTTTTTTTTACAGTAATTATTGTACCTATCCACTTCGTTTTTTTTGATTAGTTTTTTATTTTCAACGTTAGATATAGTTAAAACTCGGCTATATTTAGGAAGGAGCAAAATATATGCAATTTCTACCACATGTTACTCGCATTTAAATGCGCACCATTTTGACTATTTGCACAGGAAAAGTTCTTTTGTCTCGCAGAATCAACGCGCGCGTAATAGAATAAATTTTTTTTTAAATGATAGAGCGTGTATAAAACTTTGTAAGTCTGGCTTAAACAACGATTTTTATTGAAAACTAATGGGAAAATATTTACCATATATTGATATCAAACCAAAGCATTATACAAAATTAAAGAACTAAAAAATAAACTCGAATGCGACTTACATAATGTTTTTAACTTTCAATTGAAAAAAAAAAAATTAATCGAATATTGTGTTGATTTTACGAGAAAAAAGAAATTATTCCAGCTGAGCCCGTTTTCGTTGAAAAATGGTATTGACATATATTAGAATGGTTAAATATTGTTCAATGATCGTTATATTATTTTAATTGACGATAAAGTATAGTTTTTATTTTGATGGTTTATTAAAATGTAGACTAATTAAACCATTTGTTTATACTAAGTTTATACATAATATACCTATTCTATTTACGATTCGAAAAATAATTTAATTATTTATTTCATTTTTTTTTTCTTTAATGCATAGTAAGCATTGTTACTCATTTAATTTGATTTGATATTTAAAATAAAAATGTCTCATTTTTTAAATTTCCTTATGTATAGTTGACATTTTACATTTTTTAATAGTAGTTATAAATTTGTTAGTAATCAATGAAAATTTGATCGTATTTACTTTCAATTGTACCTAATTATTGGTATGAATATAAAATATAAAATAATTTTAATAATTCGGTTATTCATTCTGTTTGTGACGTTTTGCCAATGGTAATAACCAATATACAAATACTCAGCCGGTCAAAACATAACATTTTCAATCAGTTGAGAAGTTAATTTAAAGTTGAATTCTTTATAAGTTATCGAGTTAACAATGTTAACTTGACATATTTTATAAATATTATATTTTTGTATATCACTAAAGTTTTTTAGAATATGTTATACTAAACTTCTTAGTTTTATAATCAGGTCATCAAGGTAAACGTTTTTTTGAATATTTTCAAAGTGTCATAGTATTATATTTAAATCACAAAAAAAGTTTTTACTTCCCCGCGTTTTGGGTACCTACTCATTATTTTTCATTTTTTAAACAAATATGCATGATTATACAGAATATTTAATAATATTAGACAATAATGATTGTTCTAACTTGTATCGTTCGACCAGAGCTTCATAAAGACGCAGACTTCATTATGGATTGGGCATTTTTTAACCTGCTGTGTGTACATACAGAGTGAATTTGTTGGTGATTTTTTTTTTGTATGTTTGTCTCACTTTAGGTCACGGTTACTAGACTACTATATCACGTTCAAGACATTTATCCTCGAGTTTTTTTTCTTCTAAAGTAATAATAACTTTAACGGTGGCCGAGCCAATCAGATAATTCATCTGCAGACGCTACAGACTGTTTAAATTAGTTGTACGCAATCTAAATATAAAAAATTCGTGTAACCCTTATTTTAGGATTACTCGCACGTTTATAAATTCAGTTCAAGGTGATATGATATAATTTATTATAAATTCGTGTTTTGCATTTAAATAATTAAGTGTATTAGTACAATGGATCTTATATTTATCTAATCCACTCGTCCAAATGTTAAAAAAACAAAAAATAAAAATTTGTCTTTCTTTAAATCTAAACAGAACATGATTATTTAAACGAGACTTTTAAGATTTTGAACCATTCGAGTAATTCATGATATATCTTTTTTCGATATTAATAGAAAACTCGTTCATTTTCTGCATGAATTTCAATATACTCTGTAATATAAATAACAATTAATATTCAAATAAAATTTTCCAGTAAAAAACTGTTGTATCACGATTTTCGACCATGATTTTGATTCATTTTCAAAATGAGTAGTTTTAATTTTGATTTCATGGCATTATAATTTTTTTACTTATGTACAGCGTCCATATAAAAAAATCCACTAATTTGCTTGTGAATTCGCAAACTTAGAGCAATTTTGCTAGTGGTTATTTTCGTGATTTCGATAAAGAAGTCTCCCGAAGACCTCCCGCAAGAAACCTCAAACGTGATTTATATGGTGGTTTTCAATGCGTTACCCACGTCAAACTTTGACAAAGCTCCTACAGGGAGTTCTCACCTGAGAATCTGTATTGAAATTCTTACCATGGACACCTTTCGAATTTTTTTGAAGTTTGAAGTGCATTCAATTTTCCTTTTAGAAACCCGCACTGGGCTATTATAGGAGTGCTCAGTTTCTATAATGGGAAAGGGTTGAACAGTTTCAGTCTACCATAGGCCACGGAGATTGGTTGTGTATAAATCGGTAAACGCATATTAAAAGTCCCTTCAAAACATTTGAACTCTCTTCAAACTATAATATCCCTCTTTTATAGAAAATAAAAAAATAGATCCATAAAAAAATTCAATCAAATCTCCGCCTCTACGTTCAGTACTTTGCGAAAGTCGACCGACTGCAGATTGCAAAACGTGATACCGGCACAACACTTCAAATTTATAAGGGCACTATTATTTTTGTTGCACTGCAATATGCACATGGCAAAGTGTCATTTACGGATTGTGCGCGTGCCAACGTGTATTTGCATACATTTTTGTCTTTCAATATTATCGGATTTTACTCGCACACTTATTTCGCATCTCACTCGACGGGTAAACTTCTCGGGTTGGCCATCTGTCAATTTATGGGAGCTCTTCTCGAGCGGAAGGACAGGGTTCGCATGCGATACGGCCGCGTCCAAATATAATAGAACTTGGAGTTGAGTCAATTTCTCGATAAACGTTAAAAAATATTATAATTGGTATGTTTTGATCATTAGACTGCTGTTCAGTGTTCATTGTTCATGAGTCACGTAAATGTACATTTTCGTACGCAGTTATAAAATAAAAAACGAATTCGTAGCGAGCGGTTTTAATTGAAAAAGGCCTTCGAAACTTAATCACCCTCAGTATAGGTGTGTTTGTCGAATGCGATTTCATTGTTAGCGTATTGTTACTTAATTATATTGATAATAATTCAATGATGTGTTTTTTGCATTTTTGTTTTTCACGGAAAATATTTTTGAGTCCCATCGGTTCATATGCAGAGCGCAATATATAGTACCTATACGCTTTAGTTTCTACAGCAATATACTGCAGTAAAAAGAGTAAAATAGTAGTCTACTCGTCGAAAAAATCAGACAGATGATAGATATTCAATTTGATAAATCCTATTATAGCTTCTCATTAAAATTACTTTTTAATTACAGCTTTATACTTACATAATTATAGTAATACGATAGGTATCTCTGTCTTCAGCAATCCTTTCAACCAATTATCTTTTTATGCTTAACCGTATCATTTTAGCAAGAATGGAATTTTTACTGTTTAAGTTCCTAATAATTATTATGTTTCTTCATATTGATTTACAGTATTATGAGAGTTGTAGTCAAAACAATTTTATTTTATTCAATTAAGTTGTGTAAGCAATTTTTTTTAACTTACGGATCACGAGGAATCATGCAAAATGTTTAACTTAAACTAACCCATAAAGTTCTAAACCAACCATAATAGTCGTTTAAACTTTCTTTTTTCAATTTTAAAATGTTTGTTATTCTCTTCAATGTTAAACTGTTATAATCTGTGTGTCTTATATATTTTAATCAAAACTTTAACGTCTATCTTATTATACAATATACATATACACGAGTATATAGATGCAACTATGTACGTTTTTTATTTATTTTTGATTGAGGCTTACAAAAAGTTCTGTAACGAATTTAAAGAAATTCGATCAATTATTTTTTAACGTTTTTTTTTATGATTATATATACCTCATTGGATACTTAGGGGGTGACTTTATTTTCAAGAAATTCATTCCGTTAAAATCCATGATCATATTATTGAGAATATAGGAAAGCAGAACACTTGAGAATGTGTTTTCAATGGACAGTAAGACAGGAATAATAACGGTACTATAGATTTAAGTTAAACTTTTTTTATAAAAAAAACACTTGAAAGTGTTTTTAATAGACAGTTTATAAACTCTCTACCCTACCCTAACCTAGCTGCGCAAGGGTGGTTTATTCGTATAAACAGACGTTGAATAACGATAAATATTCTTCAAAATTTTTTACGAATAGCAATATAATATTATAATGTCTGTTTTTGTACGTATTTTTATAAAATATTTTTGTAACAACAAAAATCTTTGCCTATAAATAATCAATATTAATTTACCTTGTGGAATACGTGTGTACGGCCGTATACACGACGTGACCAAACATGGTTGTAATCTAGAACTTGCCGCGGGTATACTCATGACTCGCTCGTTTCTTGTAGAAATTCAGTGGTTTTTAAATGTACCTATAGATCGTATGTGATTATATTTTACTTTAGTACGTTGAGTATATTATACAAAATCGTTACTGTTATGAAAATGTACTGTAATATTGTACAGAAGCAAGAAATACGAACAACTGGACTTTGAAGTTATAATATTACAATGATAATAAAATGATGAAAATGTATTGCATTGGAGGTCAAAATATAGCGCGTCATTGACACTGTCGATTTTGTTATAGGTTGCCGGTAAAAGAGACCTGGAACAAGAATTAGAAGCTCAAGAATGGATCGAAACCGTGACTGGCGAGAAGTTTCCTGCCGGTGAGGAACCCACTGTTTATAGATTTAAGCGTATCAAGAATTTTTTTTTTTTACCAATTGACACTGATTTATTTTATGTAGGAAAAAAATTATTTTAACAACACATGAAAAGTATAGAAGCGTGCTTTAAAACTTACTGGGTTTTTACAAATAATTTGTAAATTATATTTTGGTAATTTTTGTAAAATTTAAAACTACGTATCCCCAGACAATTTGATAGCTGATTTAAAATGTTTATACTTGTTTGCTCTACATGTTTTATGAATAATCCCAATAGGGTTTCTCAACTGAAAACATTCTGACTGACATATATAATAATTGTGATTGTTCTGAATAAATCAAATCGATCACCAAGTCAAACAAGCTCTGATTATCTCAAAATTATGACGGTACACTTCAAAAAGTATTCTATTATAAGCTATTATATATAAGATTAGTCTTTCTTTTTATAATAAATCATTATTTATTTTTTACAGGATCCATAGCACTCATGCTAAAAAATTAAAATCTTTTAAATAAAATTTTATATAATTACTCGTTTTTTCACTTCTTAAAGAATATTAAAAAAATATGCAACAACTAAATAATTTCCGTTCCGTAAATGAGAAACCATAATTTTCGAATAAATGTATATCGGCCGTTTAAATATTTTTAACTTTATAAAATCAACCAAAACAATTTAAATATTTGGTCGTCTTTGTTAAGGTGTACCGTTTGAATACGCACTCAGGGACGGCGTGTTGTTGTGTAAACTGATGAACAAACTAGCGCCGGGAATCATACCAAAAATCAACACTTCAGGCGGTGATTATAAAATGATGGATAACATTAGCCAGTAAGTAAATTAAAACTTGCAATGATCAAACATACAAAAATGATCAAAAATATTCTCACGTATCTAATAATGATAATAATGATTACCGATGGGGTATAGCTATAATTGAAGGATCAATATTTCTTTGGAGTAGGTCATATAACTTTGGGCGAGTCGTTGGTTTGGAAATTTTGTTGTTATATAATAAACGTGAACGAAAATAATGATTTTGATCGATCTCAGTGAGTCAAGTAGGTACTCAAACATGTAAAACTGTGTAGCTGTGAAACATTTTTGAAACTCAATGACGCTTTTATCTATTCCAATGATGTGTACAATTGTTGATAAAGTAGCACAAATAATTTTTGTAGTCGTAATTGCCAACAAAAAACAACGAAAATTATATAATAACATGATGAATAAGTCAACAACGGTTAAAAAAATAAAACTAAAATTGCCTACACTAAAATATCGCATTTGGTAAACCCAGAATAGGTAAAATATAGGTTGTAATAATTTAAAGCGAGTGACTTTCTAGTTTCCGACCCACAACGAGCTACAATCATACCTTTTACTATTTTATATATGTGTATGTATTTCAATAATCGTAATAACCGACACAAAAAGTAAAATAAACTCTGTTGTAATGATTTGGTACTGTGTGGTATAGCATTTCGTTTTGTTTTACGTGTTCCCATTAGCAATTCTTCGAAATAGTCAAATCGTCGGTATTAAAAAAGAAAAAATTAGGTATCTTTAAGGGTCTCCGTCGCACTGGATTTTATGACCCAATTATGGTCTCAGCAGTTACATTAATGAGTACCTATGGTTATATACTTAGCCGATTCTCATTCTAAAAACGGTTCTGAACTTTTCCTAATGTCTATTATGTTTTTACAAGATGATTTTTGTTTTTATTTGTAACAAGTGAAATTATGACGATATTTATTCAATTTTAAACGGCCATAAAATTATGAAAACTTATTTGTTTGCAAAAAAATTTAGGCCCTAAACAATTCAACTTATCAAATCAATGTTGATTCTAAACGTACCAAAAAAATCACAATCATGGAAGTACAAAATGATATTTTTAAAAATAAAATGTATTGTCATGACTCAAAATACGTATAAACACGATCAAAATGGGTAATGATTAAATGCTCTCGGTTTCTCAAATGTCTATCGCGTGACGTTTCTTGATATAGTCACGAGCTTAGAACCATTTTCGGACAGAAAATTGGAAAAATACTAACTTAGTTGTGTCAGAAAATCCACGAACGACGAAGACCCGCGTTTACTGCGAAATTCACTTTGAGTACAATATGTTAACAATTACTATTTACCGTCGATTTACGTACGTCATAACACTTTTTTCATTTGAGTTTAAAAAACACCGTCCTAGAATATTTGTTTAGACCATGTCCCGTATGACTTATTAGGACCAATTAAAAGTACTACTAGATCCTACTATAGATTTTAACGGTTTAATCGATGTGCCATTGAAATGTGTGCCGTTATCAAATCTTTCTATACAACGTCAAAATATTGTGTACAGGTTTCAAAAGGCTTGCATTAAATACGGAGTTCCGGACGTGGACTTGTTCCAGTCAGTCGACTTGTTTGAACAGAAGAACATCTACAGAGTGACCATGACCATATTTGCCATCGGTAGGACGGTAAGTCGTCGAATCGTCTGCACTTGAGCAAGTCAGTATGGATTCTTGAGAGAATTAGAGTTGATAATATTATATAACTCGTATATCATGTGGTATTCTCTATACGTCAAAAGCTTAACTTTTTTCGCCAACTCGGCTGAATAGTGTGTAGTACAAAACGCTATATAGTCGGTAATTCTTATATTTATACTACTACGCCCATTTCATGCATCACAAACCATTTGTGGAATTTCAATTAATATAAGTCTGTAAAACAACAACTAAAATAACGTGAACGGTTTGAACTCGCGACGATCGGGGGCCAATTTTAACGATTCCGAAAATAATAGTCGGTCCGTAATGTGGATTTAATCAATAATCAAATTTTGATAAAAACATATTCGTGTCAGCAGCGACCCCGTTAGAATATTTCGCCACTACCCCGAATAATAGTTTTGCCCTTGGGCCTACAAAAAAAAAACAACAACGATAATGAAAATCGATCGTTTCCAGGCGCACAAACACCCCGAGTGGCGGGGTCCGTCGTTGGGCCCGAAGCCGTCCGAGGAGAACAAACGGGAATTCACGGAGGAACAGTTGCGCGCCGGAGAGGGCGTCATCGGGCTGCAGGCCGGTAACAACAAGGGGGCCACGCAGGCCGGCCAGAGCTTCGGGGCGACCAGGAAGATTCTGCTCGGAAAATGAGCGACGGTCGCGAGAGTACCGGCCGTTACGCTTTCGTTGTAAAAACATTTATCTAACATAGGTATACAAATTTTGGTAAATACCGCGTTTTTGTTGTTGCTATATGTTGGGTCGTTGTATCGTTGTCGCGTGTCCCGAGAAAACTATTGTCGGGCACAAAAAAAAAAAAATAATTTAATTACACCGCGTATTGAAAGATTTTTGTTTTGTTTTTGTTTTAAGTCGTGAAAGAGAGAGAAAAATAGAACGAACGAGAGAGAGAGAAATGGTAAAAATTGCTGTGTTTACCGAAATACCGTGTAATCAATAAGACGAATAAAACAAATAATACGATTATTGTAATTACTCGTTGTACAATTATATTATAATATTATTAACACGCTCGATGCAGACT
>CM029362.1:3166920-3254045 GCA_017140985.1 Hormaphis cornu | reverse complement strand
AAAAAAAAAAAAAAAAAAAAACAATACATTATAACGATGCCACGGAATAATAGTTAATCACAGCTGTGTAACAAAATCGTTTTTAGAGGCTTTTTTTTTTTTTTTTTTTGTCAAAAATTACTAGAATATAATATATGAAATAATATTACAGTCTACTGCTTTATGATTTTGTGTGTAATTCGTGTGCATAGGATTGAATGGGCCGGACGTGTTTGGAGGGCAGACGAAAGGACTATACAAAGCGAGTTACGGGTGAAAAAATTGTGGGGGAAAGATCGTTAGGATGACCCCGAACAGGGTAGACAAGGACTTAGGACGTAGTAGAAAAAGATCTAACATGGATCGATGAAAACGTGCAACCAGAGGATACAAACGATAGGGGCCGACGGCAGGAAATAGTGGAGGCAGCGATTGATTCACATGATCCGCTAAGCTGTTAAGAAGAAGATAATTTGTGCAACACATTATAACACGAAAATTCCCACAAAATCGCTTCTACCCAAAAAGGTGTTGACAGAAAAAACATCTGGGTCCAACAACCTATTATATTATTATATCTAAGTTATTGCATTAAAAGATCAGGGCGGACCTATAACGCGGTGTGCCAAAACAGAACTGCACCCCTAATATCTATATATTTGTGTTTTGGCCTTCAGTTTGTATGATTTGGGCCCCAATTTATATGTTTTGAGCTCCATGTTTTGCACCCCAGGCCTACAATTGTCAGTCCACCACTGATCGGAGCTCTCCTTCTCGTATTTGGCATAAATTAATTTCAAACTATTTTGTCGTTTTAAATAAATTTATCCCATCAAAGTGTGAAAATTACACTAGGAATTATTTCTAGTAACGTTGTGATATATATTAGTTATTTCGGCATGTATAATTTAAGGTCATCCTCAATTTAAACAACAGAGATTCACCGTTACGAAACGAGTAATATGAGTAATATCATTAGTTAATTAAATAAATAATAACGGTGCTCCATATAGACGATACCACAATATGTGATGACTGATGAAAGTGAAATCCGCCGCACTTGTTAAGTGCGTCCAGATAAGTGTATACTGTATAAGAACTTGTATAAGATTATACAAGGTCAATAAGAATTATTGGCCCGCTTACTCCAATTTTTTCTAGTTTGTTGATTAGACAAAATTTTATGTTTACAGATTTTGTCGAAAACGATTGAAATATTTTAAAATTTTGTTTTAAACCTATATTTTATCAATTTAAACATTGTGTAACAGTTTCAGGCCTTTCAGGAACAATTTTTACGGAAGTTATGACTAAATAACGAAATCGACTTGATTAAAATCCCGTCTGCCGTATGTTTTACCGGTTTTTTTCGAAGTTAAAAAAAAATAAGAATTTACCGAAAAATAACAGCACCATAAATGTACTTATTCTACCTTAAACAGGACTTTTTTTTAAGTTCAAGTTTATAATACAAAAAATTAAAAAAAACATTTATTTGATAAACGAACCTCGCAAAAACTAACAATCATTTGATGATTGATACTTCAACACTATCAAAAATTAACAAGGTGTACTAAATTTTTGTCAATGTTTTAACTAATGCAATCAAAATATAAAATGAGCTGTAGAAACCGTTTCTTTGAGTAAAATACAAAGTATTATAAAATATTAAATTATGACTCTTAAACTTAACTATTATGTAGGTACTAGGTAATTATGACCTCCAACAAATTTTATTTTTACCCAATCCATTTTAAGAATAGTTTTTATTACATCTGATGAGTGGTATGTTTCAAAGTATTTCTTGCAAATACATCAATATTTGATGTAAGTTTTTATTTTAAATCGCAATATTACTACTACTACTACTACTACTATAGTTATGAATTTGCATAGAAATTATAGAAAAAAGAATAACCACTAGCAATGAATGATTAGGCGACACAGATATTATAGAAAAATTTAACCATCCTGCACAATAGACAAAGGAAAGCCAGTTGTATATTCAGGGGCCAGAAAATAAAATGAATAGTATAATGCATAGCAAAGAAAGCAGAAGAAGGCTATGTTCAACATAAATCACGAAACCTTTACGGTAAAATCAATGCAGTATGCACCAAGCAAAGATTAAAAAGCAGGGAACTCTATATAAGTGATGAGAATGGGGTTTCAATGACAGTGATGTATAAATTATGTTACAAAAATGACGCTTTAAATTATAAATTTAACAAATTATTTGCAAATCGTAAAATGTTGAATTGTAAATTATAATTTGATGTAATTAGGTTATAATTTTCAATATAGGTATTTAATAAAATCAATGTTTACACACTGTCTTGGTTGATATCTAACACGTGACGGTTAAATTATTTTATCTAGTGTTTTTCTACTTTCTTGTTTTATAATAATTGACACAATCATAATCATAAAATATATTAGGTAGGTATTACAATGTGCACCGATGTAGTATTGACTACCTACTGCAGTAAACATGATACTATATCATCTAATTTTTGTTTTTATTCTGCACTTGATTTGTTGAAATGGCGTCTTTCTTTCTCAACAACATATTCATGACATAACTTATCGACACTGAATAGTGTGACCATCAAGTAAACAATCATTTTTGAAAGTGTCTTTCGCATGAAAATAATATGTATATATATATAATACTAGCTGTCCCGACCCGGCGTTGCCCGGGATTTAGTCGGTTAAAGCTTAGTAAATTAATTCCATATAGCGGACCATATAGTTTCCATATAGTTAACGCATGCTTTTAGTTCCTTGCTGGCTACACGGCCCTCCTTAAAAATTACTCAGAACTTTTTGTGCTAGAAACCTTCCCAGACCTTTAAGGAATGTATTACAAAAGAATTCATCAAAATCGGTCAAACGGTTTTCGAGATCATAGGGAACATACAAACATACTTTCATTTTTATATATATAAGATATTTCACTGATTCTGCAGTTATATCGAAATCTATCAGAAAAATGAATGTTTTATTTTTAGAGTAGGTATGGTTGAAAACCGTCGGAAAATTCTGAAACTTGTTAACGCATCAAGAGAAAATCAATTTAAACATTTGGTAAAAATGTCGCTTAAATTGGACAATCATTTGAGATGTTATTGTACGATTTATGCGTATAGACTGCGCAATAGCTGCGTTATTTCACCGTTTTTTCAATAAGTGTAAACACTAAACCTAGTACTTTTTTTACACGCTGTCAGAAACTATACTGGACGGACTGTTGTATGAATAAAGATGGGAAATCTTGTTTAAAAACCTAAAATAATATTTTTTTGTTTTCTAAAACAAAACCCCGCAATGACCAAGTGACCAGTTTTTGCCAATCACAGCTGTATTATACAATATATTAAATTCTATAACAATATTATACATTTTTCAAAAGAATTGGTTTGTTATAAAAAAAGAAAAAACAAAAACACCAACAAAAACGTTTTACTTAGAACGACGCATTATGTTTGTTTATTTTATAAGCGGATATTCGAGTCGCAGATATTGCCTATTGCTATATTACCATCGTATTATGTACGTGCATAATGCATGTATTACAATAAGTACCTATATATGTATACATATTTACTATTTATTAGGTACCCGCTGCTTAACATACGATTATACACAATATGTAAATTACTTAAATCGTTCATAATTTCTTCACGATAAATTAAATTAGTAAGTGTAACAGGTATAGCGTTTTTTTGATGTTGTCCTCGCGGTGATGACGTCCGTCGTGAAGTCTGCACATAATTACGCATTTAATCGAATATTATTAAGCGAACGTATATTTTATGTAAGTACCTTTGTATACGTAATTAATAATTTTTAAACTGTATTGATTATCTAAACTCTAATAGGTAGTTGTTTGTTTTGTTTGCTTTTTTTTTTGTCTTTATGTCTTTTGTCTTGTATAGGTAGTTTATGAGATTGGTGTGGCCATATTTTTTTCTGCACGAAGGCGGACACTTAAAAATGTTAAATACACAAATATTGTAAATAAATATAATTGGTAGGAAGTATCGGGTCGTTATAAAAAGGTGGACGTTTTTTAATACCAAAAAATCAGGTATACACCCACCACAATTTTATACTTTGAAATGCAGTTTATTAAACTTTACAAGCGTAACATAAATTTTAACATAGAATTTGATATAAAATAAGTACGTTGCAGTTTTAATTTTTTAAAAAAATATTTTTTTTAGTTTTTTTAGGTATTTATTAACTTATAAATATTGTGAGCTTCTCTCAAAAACTTACCTAATTCGTTATGATAGTTGCAATGTTTCGGTTTAAATAGTTGATAATATTTTATTATGTCAAAACGTCGAGTATAAAATAAGTTGTTATACGACTACAAAATGTTGTTCAACTTTCAAATATGGTTTGTTCAAGGTTATTATGTACTCATTTTATATTTATTACACTACAATTTCCCGTACTCAAGTAGGTATAATATTACGAGTAAACTTTAAGTATCTCTACCTATATAATATATTTTACTTCATATACTTGCACGCTGAATTAGGGGCGCCGTTTAGGGGGGACAATAGCCCCCTATTATTTTTTATATGTTCTGAGCGTTAGCGAGGAATGTATTGTTTTTACCATTATGTTTTTTTTTCTGTCAACAACTTTTCGGGTAAAACGAATGCTCCGATTTTCAAAGTCAGTACCTATAAATAAAAGGTCTATGGACTCCGGTAGTACTTTGGTTGATGTTTTTTTTTTTAAAAATATTGCTTACTTTTTGTGTTTTCAACTAAAAAAAAAGACGAGAATTTTACGGCAAAAAACTTGAAATTTTCAGGATTGTAATGAAGTTTCCGGGTAAAACGAGTGCTCCAATCGTTATGTTGAACACCATATAAAAGTTGGGACTTTGGTTTTAAATTTTATTTTACATAAAGCATTTTTTCATATTTTGATTATTTTTTGAGTTATGTGCCGAAAACGTTGAAAATAATATGAACAAAATTACAAATTGCCAAATCCAGCGTCAGAAATATACTTATTATAAACTATCGTTATAAGAATTATTCCATGTCTTATTCAAAACTTTTATGTAAGTAGTAAATTAATTTAATACGTTATAAAAGATTCAAAAAAGGTTTTTGCTAGGTATTTTTTAGTAATTTTCTAAGTATATTTTTTGTTAAATATGATTTTTACCAGCACGTATTGGTAAAACTGAGCTTGCTCAGAATCGTTTTTTCGGAGGCAATGATTTATTATTGCTTTCAGATATTAAATAATATGTTTGAAATACAACTTTCAAACCATTGACCCAACCAAAGCGTGTAGTCGCTATTCCGTCGAACTACCCACTCGATCTAGGGTGATTTTAACATTGGCTAGTACCTGAGAGTTGTTTATTACTGATCGGTTGATAAATTGAGTTAAAAAAAAAAAAAACTAGATTTATTGATAGTGCCATTTCTACCAAAACATTTTTAAATCTTGACTTTGAAGGTGTAACGTTTTTTTACTAATTAATTTAAGGAAACATGTACTGATATTATGTTATGTTAAATTGATTTGCATACGCCTATATATGGTTATGTACACTGTACACTTTTGCATTATTATTATTAAAATGTTAATTAGTTTAGCTGGTACAAAAGAAACTATTGGCAATTACGTACATTCAAATCTTTACATTTTATTTAAAGTTTCTTTAATTACCTATATTATATCATCAGCCTCTTGCAGTGAATGTAGTTTTTCTGCCATGCGTAGAATTAAAACGTGGAACTACAACTACATTACAGAAGAGATATTGACAAAACTATTGTTTCTACAAATTAAAGGAGGCATTCAAAATAAAATAGTATTGAATAAATTTGCAGAAAATAATAGAACTTTATCTCTTAAACATAATATTATACGAAGCTATTATTATAAAATATGTTGTGTAGGTAGGTACAAACAGTACAATATTTATTTCTCAATTTTTTAAACATCCAATGCGGTTTCTATCTATTTGTAATTTGTCAAGTAATATATATATATATATATATCAAAAATATTGTTAAATTATCGATTATTTTAATTTATAGTAGTGTGGTCAAAACTTGAATTTAAAAAACGAGTTGGTATAGTGAAGCAGTATGTTGATTCTTAATAATAGAATGTATTGTTTGTATTATTATGTTTGTTGTATTATTAATATTAAACATGCGTATAATGTATTATATAATCATGGGTTCATACAAACATTTTGTTTTTAAATAATAATATGACCGATAAAATCTATATAAATCCTATATTATGTAATGTTACTATTATATGAATTGCAAATTTTGTATAGAAATTACCCTTTTTTTATATTTAATTATCATTATATTATCGCATTTTGGCTTTAGAACTTGATTTTGACCGTTTAGCGTGTAGTAAATATAGGTACCAATCCTATGTTGACCGAACTGTACTTACGTACTATTTATTAATTGAACACCCATACGAGTATTAACGCAAGTTAAAACTTCTTAAAAATATACTTCGATATAATTTTTTGCACAACATTTCAAAGTAGTACATAGTACACAGCACAGTACAGTATAACAAGTAATTATTTACTTAAAAGTTGTAATTCACACAAAAATTTATTGATATATTTACCTACCAGCTATATCAACATTCCTACCATAATATAAAAACATATATAAAAATCCAACATACCTACTATCCGTCAAATATAATACACGTTTCAAACAAAAATTTTATAGAACGAAATTGTCGAAAAGTTCAGAGACCTGCGGTTGTTTAGATATAATAATATTGTTATAACGTGAACTATACTACTATATTATCAAGTATCGATTACAATTGATATGAAAACAATTGTCATTGATGGTACAATTAGGTAGGAGGTACACATTATAATATAATAGGTAGTTGTTAGTGATGAGCACGTGTTTTTTGGTCAACAAACACGACGTAGCACGTCTCAACGCTGCACGATTGGTATAGTATTTACTATTATAAATACTATTGTCGATTGACGTCAAACATAATATAAACACGATTATTATTATTCGATTCATGCAACAAATACGTGACACTTTTTTTTTATAGGCATGCGCTTATTGATGCGTATTTACAGGATTTCAATTACACACACGCACAATGTCACCGCGTGTTAGAAAAAAAAAAAGAAAAGTTGTAATAATTTGGGTGATATAATTTACGCGTCTCTTGAGTCTCATACGGTGTATAGGTGGTACCTAACTATTTTAAATATCGTTCTTTTTTAAAAATTTTGCTGTAATTTATCACAGAGCACCGCATTGACCAAGCACAAACCTTACAATTCCTACCTAAGAATATAACGTAAGATATTGTAATTTTTAATGCGTTAAAAATACCGAATCGGTATACAGTTGTAACTTGTAACATAATAAAATCAACCGCATTAATAAACAATACTATAATAACCTTTAAGTTACTTAAGTTTACTGCAAAACCAAAAGTGACAGGCGTTACATAAATAACATAAATATAGATTACTAAACTATTAACTACTAAGTATACAAAAGAAGAAAAGCCGGAATCACTCTAGGTCGCGTGGGTAGTTTGACGGGGTAGCGACCACGCTTTGGGCGGATCACTAGTTTAGAAGTTGTTCAAACGCATTATTTTATATCTGAAAGCAACGGTAAATCATTGCCTTCGAAAATACAATTCTGAGCGAGCTCAATTGTCTAGTACCTATACGTCGTGGTAAAAACAAATTACACAAAAAAAACTTTTATCAAATCTGCACCCTTCTTATTTTAGTATTATGTAAAAGTTTCAGCTTGGTCCGACCTTTATTTTGAGTGTTATGAACAAAAAAATCTAAATCTATGTGCAAAAAACACGTTTCTCGTAATTATTTGTTCCCCCATAAGAAATGCACGGCCGCCCGGAATGACAAATTTTACGACAAAATAACAACGTAGAATCGGCTATAAACCAAAATTGTGCGAACCAATTTTCTAAATTTTTTAACCACATGTGTAAAACTGATTTGTTTAGATTTAAAGTTTTGAGACATAAACATAAACAGAGGTTTTATGGAATAATAATTGCCGTAAATTAACATATTCAAAAATCTCAAAGTTTCATAACTCCCTTAAAAATAATCAAAATCGATTGAAATTTCAGCAGTAAACTCGTTAAACTTTTCTTAATTACATATATAAATTTCATGTCGAACAAAGCACTTTTGAAAATTTGTTTTCACTTTTTCCTGATAACTCCAAAAATAAACAAAATTTCAAAAAACGCTTAGAATAAAGTACCATCTCGGATCAATTACCTATCTATTGAGGATACAAAATTTAAAATCGGAGCATTTTTTCTACTTGAAATAGTGATCATAAAAAAAAAAAAAAAAATCTAAATCTACGTGTAAAAACCAGTTTCTCGTAATTATTTGTCCCTCCCGTACACTAATACACGGCCACCCGAAATAACAAAAAAGTTCCATAATTCCCTCGAATATAATCGGAATCAATTGAAATTTTAAACGGTGCATTCATAAAACCTTTCTTAATGACGTATATAAATTTTAAATCGGACGGAGCAATTTGAAAAATTGGGCTGTTTTCGTTTTTTCCTCAGAACTTAAAAAATAATCAAAATTTCAAAAAACGCTTCAAATAAAGTACCATCTTGGATCAATTATCTATCTTTTAACGTATCATACGTTAAAATCGGAGCAGTTTTAATACCCTAAAAAGTGTTCACAGAAAAACAAAAAAAAAAAAACATCATTGTAAAAATAACGCGTTCTTCGCTGACGCTCAGAATCTAAAAATGATTTCTGCGTGTGAGCTAAGCTATACAATTCCACGTTATTATATATAAGAAGCAACTATAGTTTTAAAATAACAAAGTTTTTTAGGTGCAGTGACGCAGGTTCATATAGCTTACAATTAAATAGTACCCTAGTCCCTAGGGCAGGAACATTGCTATAAGTTGTGTGCCTTTAGCTTTAACATTTTGTTTACGGTTTGATGCAAAGATTTGTTGGTCTGGAGCAGTTGGCCCCTGGTATTGTTACTTCACTGATTCGATATCATAGTAAAAATAAAATCGATTTAAAAAGACACGAAATATTTTGAAAATTGTTTTAGATCTGAACTACTATATACGACGTCGTTCACGATAAGAGAGAATTGGTTCAAAACAAGCGGGCAATATGGTGCTAAAGACTTGGTATAAAGTGTTCGAGATTTTTAAGAATTATGTATGCATATTTTGATACCATATATAGACTTAATAGTAACTTGTCCATTAGTTATTACCATATAAACATAGGTTTTTATTATGTCTATGGTTATTAAGATGCGTCTAATGTACGTATGTGATTCAAATGTTATTTAGTTCACACTTACGTCTCGACGTTATAATAACGGTAATAATTTAGTATGTACTTGTATGGTTATTAAACATTGATACCCGGATTAATTCGAAACAAATACCTAATTAATGTTGATTATAAACATTATATTCGATTGTATGACTGCGGTTGACGATCCATCAATATTAAAATTTAATTCTACGAATATCGATAATACAATATTCATAGGTACTATAAACTGTATACATACTCTATACTGTTATAATGTATATATATATATATAGTATGTGCTGGCGGTAAGAACACGATTGAATCTCTTTTGGTTTTTGATTTTTTTTTTACGATCTTATTAATTATTTCTCCGCTTTATACTGCGAATGACTGAATCTTCCAGTAGGTACGTACCTGTATATTATAAGTGGACGACGGTTGTAGGTGTTGATTATAAATACTATAATTTATAATCAATGGTATCGTACATCAGCTGTATTTTGTACACACTGCGATTTTTTTTGTTGCTGAATTTTAAAACTGAGCAAGTTAACAACTATTTTTCACTCGTTAATAGTTACGTTAGTTGAAAAAACAAAAAGTTAAATTGAAAGTTAATTTTTATACTTTTTATATTTATTAAAAGTTATAACTAACAAATAAAAATAACTTAACTTAAAATGAAAATGATACGTTAATCTTTTTTATTCCCACGATTTGTACCTATCTATCTAAGTATTTGCATCTTTTACAGCTCATATTATTGAATTTTACTATTTTTTAGATCCTGAGCGTATAGATGATTATTGGCTTGAGATGGTACTTTACATATTCGAAGCTTTTTATTTCATTTTCTAAAATAAAAAATGCTTCAACTTTCAAAAGGAATTTGGAATCAATATCGGCAAATTTTGAGTGGAGTACCGAATTTGATGGTCACAGTTTCTCTTTCTAGTCGTTAGTTGGAAAATGGTCGAAAATCGGTTATACCTGCGACTTATTTTTGGAAACACGTTCGTAACCCACACAAATTCGTATTATTTAAGATTTAAAAATCAAATATGCAATATTGTGTAAAACAAAATTTGCTCTATCCGCGTACAATAATTTCAATAAAATCCGCTCAGTAATTTCTGAAAGCAAATAAAAAAAGTATCTACCTCTTGATAGAACGGTGTTTTTACGTATTTTGATTGTAACAATGAAATCGCGCACCGCAGTTGTGCAATTGAAACTATTAGATCGTGAAAACTCCTCAAAATTGTACACTGTCCAAATGGTATGAAATTTTCATGTTAGGTATATTTTAATTTAATACTCTTCATACGCGGATACAACTTTCGGACCGTTTTTATGAGAGTTCTAAAAATATAACATTCATAATATTATACTCCTTGGCGTATTTTTTGATGGGTATCGTTTTTCGTTAAAATAATTTTCTCGCGATGATAAAATCAAGATTCTAAAGTATTAATGATCAGCTGCTGTTTTCACCCTTTCTAATTACACAGAGCCTAATAATAATTTTTAACGTCGCGGCTCATACGTTAACCGAATCGTTTTTTTTTTTTTCGTAAGCGATTCATAATTGCTTACATTTTTTAATTATTTTCCTTTATTACAAAATTCGCCACAAACCGTATCTCGACCAAGCGACGACCGCGATCGCCGCCGCCACCACCGCGCGCCACCATCGTAAATGTTGTAATAATAATAATAATCGCCGTGAGCCCTCCTTTAAACACACATTCGTTATTACTGCTTCGAGTATCCGAATGGCCGTCAGCGCGCAGCTGATCGACACCGTCCGCAAAAGCGCGTTGTTTCGTCGCATAGTCTACACATTTTTTTTTTTTATCGTCTTTTATTAAATATATGTGTGTGTGGTACGTCCTCGTTTCGTTTGACGGTATTCGATTGTCTGTTTATTTCTTTTTTTCGGCGTTTCTCCCGCACGTCTAACCGCCATCGTTACTGTTCGTCCGAACGCGGGCCGTCGCTGACTTTTCTCCGTGTTATCACGCGTAGCTCGCACATGTGTGTTGGTAAAAGAGCTTTTCCGGCCGTCCTCCCGACGGTTTTCGCACGCATCGCCGCGCCGCAGAAGTGCAGAACTGACGACCGGCGTCGTCCGCCGCTGTGGTGATGATGGTCGTCATACGTCGCCTTCTGACCGACCGCCGGTGGTTGACGATTATAGTGCCTAACCGTGACGTATCCGACTCGAAACAATCCTTCGATTGTTAGCGAGCGCGTTTGGAACCGACGACGACGAAGCGGACACGCTCAAACGACTGGGTGAAAAGCATGAGCGGTGAAAATGTGGTGTTTAGTTAGCCAGCCGAACGCCGTCGTCATAGAAATCAGGCTCGATCACAAGGCCAAGGGCCTAGAATGCCTGGAAAAGGTAAGTTCGAATATATTTTCGCTTCACCTACTCTGTCCAACGAGAGAACGCCCCCACACCCCCCAGATTTCAGGCGTACACGCAGAGACTGGTATCGTCGGATTGCGTGCAGCACAAACATTTTTTAAAACTTAACGAAATCCGCGGGGATAAGGATTGAGAATTTGGTCTTCAGAGATTGTTTCCCTGTAAATTCTATGCGGCCAAAATCGTGGCAATCTCTCCCACTGGACAGAGTAGCACGTCTTATAGGTGTAGTTTAGCAGTTGTACGGTCTACGGAAACGTGCTAACCCACTGATGATGCCACAAAGTTATCCAATCAAATAAGTGTTTAGTGACGGATCGTAATACTCTCTACCTAGTAATCCGAAACAAGTAATGCATAGGGGTACTTCTGCCTCTTCCATCCCGTTTCAAAATGAAACGTAATGTGTATGAATAAAATAAGTTATTTTATAGTTTTAACATATTTGTCGTATGAATAGACAAATTTTCCCAATTTACCTTCAACGTTGATTACGAACTAATAATAGGTAGGTACTATGTCCATAATAGGTTTTTATTTTGATATTTAAGTAGTCTGTCTATTCTAAATAATAACTTTTCGTTTACTAATCTTCATCTTGATGTTGAAATAGGTAATTAGTACTAATTTTCTTTATTGTGTTTTGTATGTACCCGATTATGTGTACAGGGTGATAATCCCCACTTATAATATTGTTTTGGTTATTTTGTTTTTTTGTTTTTTGTGTTTCATAATTATTTTTATGTCGTTAGAAACAATCAAAATATTAATATGTTTACCAATTAATTTTTTTATAAAATGCTGGATCTATACTTTAGTCATGTACTCGTGTGTCATCAATTTTAATTGGCCTCTTGCTTAATCGACGTTAGGTAATAAAAATCCACATAGTTTGTACTGCATTAAAAAAATAACTTTATCTTTGAGTGAAATTGACCATGGACTTGCTTTCACATCTACTCTTCAATTTTGCTAATCACACATCAAATATCTGCTTTCAATTATTGCTCGTTTTTTTTTATATGGGACACTTGACATGACACCAAAGAAAAAAATTATGGGGATTAAGGTCATACAATCTTAAAGGCATGGATTTCAAATGAAGATGTGTGTCATGTAAATTTCACTTAAAGATTTAAAGCCTGCCATTGCGCCCATAGTGAGCACGAGGAAACTTTTTTCTTACCAAAACCTAATTTCCCACAAGATGGTGTATAGACTGTAGAGTTAATTGTAAGAAACCCATTTCTCAATAAAATTAATATTCTATTGGGTAAATTAGTTAGAGTGTATAAAAGTTAAATTAAGTTAGTTACATTTTAAAAGAATAACATTACCTAGGTACCTATAATTTTAATGTTTTGGTACTTCAAACTGTACAAAAACAAGAATTTCTTTAAAACTACTAAACTCATAACAATAATTTTTTATAATTTTATTTGTATATTCATGTGTGAGAGTGCATGCATTTACTCTCTCTTATTTATTTGATCTTAAAACAACTTTATACTGTTAGTAGGTAGATAATTACTAATTAGTACTTACAATTGATTTATTTTCCTAATATTTTTAAAAATATTTCTTTATTTAGTATTTTAAAAATATAATGTGTTTGATAGGTTTGTGAATGCTTGGGTATCAACAAAGAATGTGATTACTTTGGACTACAGTATAAAACAGTCAAAGGACAAGACGTTTGGTTGAATTTAAGAAATCTTATTGAACACCAAGTGGCTGGAGTTCATCCATATCGTTTCGCTCTTAGAGTTAAATTTTGGGTGCCACCACATTTATTACTGCAAGAATCCACTCGGTAAGATAAAAAAAATTAATACTTATCATAATTAAGCATAAATCATAATATAGACTCAAGTGTAATATAATATACATAGGTTTGTTATTCCAACAGTCTAATTAAATAAATTAAAATAAGTTCAATTTACTAACCTTTTTTAAAATTAATATGAGTATTAAAAATATTTTTATGAACTAAAAATCAATTTTATTTAATATCGTACTAATAAATGTATCCATTAAATTTAATAGATGAACAGTTAAAAATTAGTCAGCAGAAATTTATTAATCCACAATAATTGGTATATTTATTGTAATTAAAAACTGAATCAATGTTCACACTTCACAGTAAGTTAAATGTTGTCTATCATAAAATATTGTACAAATAGGTAGTTGATGATTTACACTAGATTAGCAAGTTTTATTTATATTCTGATTTCTGAATATAGGCACTTAATGCTTACTGCTTTTACCAGTGGCCCACTTCCAACCCAAACATGTATAACGTCTTAATACTTAAGTAACCAACTAACTTATTTTATCATTATTTATAATTTATCTTAAAAATAATACTTTCTTACAATTTTAAAATATAATATAAATTTTGTTTCGAATGCTGTATTGGATAATATTAATTATTTTAAATTTGAACAATCGTAGCTTGTGAATAATTTTTAATGAAGTTTGGATACCTACATATTATAACATATAGAAGTATCAAACTGTCAGTGTCAGTTATGACTTATGAGTTTGTTAGTAATTGGCAAAAAAATAATTCTATTAAGTCCCCAATTAGTACTTATTGAAGATTTGAACTGTTTTTCGGTTTTGTAAATTTTTGTAGCAAATTCATTAACTTTACAAATTTATTTTCAACTCCAACAATTGAAATGAATTAAACATAAATTATTTTTCAATCATTTGTTTTTTCATATATTGTAGTTTTTACAGTTAATCACAACTTTATTTGTCTTAATTT
The DNA here is from genome assembly GCA_017140985.1 of Hormaphis cornu. Lineage (NCBI taxonomy): Eukaryota > Metazoa > Arthropoda > Insecta > Hemiptera > Hormaphididae > Hormaphis > Hormaphis cornu. The sequence goes on along the minus strand of CM029362.1, from coordinate 3,239,498 downwards.
TTTATTCCTTAGACTTAATTAACTGTAAACTGTTCATTTTCAAATTCTGAGCGCAGCCAGAAATGTAATGTTTTTAATGATTTTATCTCAGATTTTACAATGATATTTTTATTTTGGTTATCATATTTTCGACGTGATCTAATCTATACAAATAACACCGTAATAAAGATGGAAAAGTGAACCCAACTAATGGTTTTATGAATTTTTGTTATTTTTTGAGTTATGATACAAAAACTATAAAATTTACCACGAAAACTTGAAATTTTCTTTTTTCAATAAGTATTATGTAATACCACTTTTTTAAAATATCGACTAGTCATACTATTTAGTTAACATAAAGAAACCCTAGGTACTATTTATGTGGGCTTATATAGAATTTTAAAATAAACTTTGGACACTTGATTAAGGTGGTTGTAGTTTAAATTTGGTTTGGCATTCAATTGTGACAATGAATTTCTGAGGCCTTAAACTTTTAAATATTCTTAAATTTTATTTGTGTACAAATGTCATTTAAATTTGTTCAAGAATCTTGTTTAATTTATTAATAGATACTTAGTTATAGTTCATGAAGTAATGTCCTTAATAGTTATTGTACATATAACATAAAATTATTAACTAGTTTTCTATGATTACAAAATACTTGAATTCTACTAATTGTTTTACAATTGAAATTGAAATTAAAACTTATTAAATTTTCCTTAACACGACGTATTTATTTTTGAGTGTATTCAATTTTTTATTTTTTTTGTATTGTGTGCACCAAATTTTTGTGATGTAGTTTATTAAATATGTCATGGTATAGGTGTTTTCTTCATAAATGGTTGAGTAGTACTATAGTATTGTATAATCTTAAGTAACATAATTCAGTTTAAAATAACAATTTTATTTATGTTTATGATTTAAAATTTTTATACAGTAATTTCTATCCAGAAAAAAGTATAGAGGTCAAAATGATTATAAAAGTAGGGTAAAATGATAACCTGTTTGCTGTTATAAAAAGAACCGTGCTGTTAGAAAATGTTTAATTTGCTATATGTCCAAGGCAAATTTGATAACCTAAGATCATGTTTTATTTAAATTTATAAGTATAATATAATATAATAATTTATAGTGTTAATTAAAAAACACTACTGAAAAATATATTTTGACTATGTGTTCCAACAAATTACTTGAAAAGAATAGAAGGTAATTTGTTTTATCACTAAGAAAAAAAGACTTAATACCTAAGTCAATAGTCAATTTTTATACAAATTACTAATTAGTAAGTGTGATACAAATTGTACATTTTATATTTATTTTTGGGGTTTAAAAAATAAATAATCAGTATGGTACTATTTAGTAGAGGATATAGTTTATTAAATATGTATACTTAAAAAATACCTAATTTCTGCTCATGTCTAGACTCCAAAATATATATAAATTAAAATTGAGATATTTTACATACTAAATTTCACTTACAAAAATATCTTAAAATAAAGTATATTTTTGTAAGTAATGTAATTAGGTATTTTCTAACGATTGTACTATAATTACAATACTTTGTTTACTGTCTCCTAAAGGTAAATTAGCAAACGATAAACAAGTCTATTGATTGATTTAAATGGTAGCTGTTAAAAAGTGACATTGAAAAAGAGAAAGTGTTTAAAAATATTGTATCTATCAGGTCATCCTAAGTATTCCATTTACATGATATTTTTTAACTCAAGGACATACTATTCAAGCCATACCTGTATAAATTAAATTAAGATTTACTCAAAGGTGTTTATAGTTAAGGTTAATCATTTTGAACAATTGTTTTCTAAATTTCATAATATGGGTTCAATGGTACTATCAAGATTTTTTTTGTTATCTTAGTTGTATACTATAAACTATTAACCTTGTAAACGTTTATTGAGTTTTAATTATCATCTATATTGTTCTGAATTATATTTCTTTCCACACGAGTATGATTTGAGTATGAATTTTGTATCTTTATTTCCTGGATGTTGGTTATGATATTTAATTTCATGTCAAAACAATATTGTATGCATTATCATTTCTTCTCAGATTGGAAGTTTGACCTTGCACTTGTACTCATAAGTTGTGTAGACTGAAGATCCGTTGCTTGTAGCCAAATGACGAATGCCTTATAAAAAAATAATTTGCGTTTATAAACCTTTGTATAAATTTATTTATTTTACTCCAATCTTCAACAACAGTACCTCTTTCCGGTAGAGAATTTTATATCCTTGGTGCATTATTGATCGTGTTTTTTTCGAAATTTTCAATTTTCAAAAATTTAAGAAAAAACGGAAAAAAGTACGAAAAACACCGCTGCGCTGGTTCCACTCCCGGAAAAAAGTTTTTGCATTTTTTTCAAGTATTTTTTTATTTTCAAATCTTGTAATTAACATTTAACCCACATTCCATTGTGCTATCTAGCTGAAATTTTGCATACAGTTTAGGATGACAACACGTTATGGAAAAGTCAGTAAAGGAAAAAACCTGAGGGACTAGTTTTATTTTTATTTTTGTGATCACTTTTTCTAGTAGAAATCCAATTTTAACGTACATTAAAAGATCGATAATTGATTCGAGATGGTACTTTATTTGAAACGTTGATTATTTTTTCGTTCTGAGGAAAAAACGAAAACCGTCAAATTCCCAAAAGTGCTCCGTTTGACTTGAAATTTATACGCGTCATTAAAAAGGGTTCAACTGCTTAGTTTTCAAACTATTTTGATCATTTTTAAGGGAGTAATCGAACTTGGGGGAAAATTACGGGAAACGTGTTTTTTCCACATCCGATTTATATCGTATATTATTAGCTGCTGATGTATAATATATATGCACTTGCACATTCACACTATATGTGTTGTCACAGAACAAATAAATATATTTAGTAAAATATTTACCGCTGTTTGATTAAATTTCCAGAAACTATCTGTAGGTTTTTACTATTTGTAGAAACTATTTGACCTTATTTACATTAATTGCTTAACTATTGTACTCTAATTTTTGCCCTAACCAAAAGAGTGAACTTTTGGTTTTGGAGCTTTATATAATTTTTAAATATATGTATTTAAATTTTTGACGGATATTTAATACTACTGTGGCGACGTAAATAACGCGCCACGAGTCGTCCTAGTTGTTGACAATATTGTCAGTAAATACAAGGAAACCCCACTTTCTAAAATATACTATAATTAGTTTCGTTTGGGTAATTCCGAAAAAGTTCTAGAACAATCGACGCTTATATATATATACCGGCTGGTCAGACGCTCGGTCGGTCAGTCAGTCCATGAGTGTGCCCCGCGACACACTCCGCGACATTCTCCGCGATATATTCTGCGATTCCTCTGTCATTGTATACTTTGTGTACTTTGTCTCTTTATAGTAACGTATATTGATATTTGTTTTTTCACATTCATACGTATTTATGTGATATAGTGTTTATTTTAAATTAAATTAAACTGCGAGTGATTTTTTATTGCCTAAAACCCACACTACACGGGAAAAGATAATTTCGAATTTCTTGTGACTACCTAGTTAAACTCGGAACTCATGTATAGAAAGACGTGTATACATTCCTGGCAAAATAATCGCTAATTAGTATTTGTGGCTGTGGTACACGTGATACATTACACAGAATTGTGTGTAATGGGTGTGAATTACACTATGATAATTATTGGTTATTTTACCTTGGTCAGTAAAGATAAAATATAAACAACACTAAACACATGACATACATTGCCTGTTGAAACCTTCAGCTTGACAACTCTGTAATAAAACTATTCTCAAATTTTGATATAATTATTCTGTTGTTATTTTTCAGAGCAAAATGGGTAATATTTTATAAATATTTTGAACATAATATTATAAATGGAAAATGATGGTGCATATTAAATAATTTGTCCAACTCCAATGTTAGTAGTTTATACAAAGAAAAAATACTCGTTGAATTAATTCTTAATAAACTACCGAATGTTAATAACATACTAATTGTTGTACAGAATATTTCAAAAATCAAATAACTATAATAAAACTTATTAGTAAAGAACATTTTTTACACGAAAGTTTATCTGGGTGTTATTGCATCTGCTAATTATTTGTTATTATTGTCAGTAATACTGGTTATATAGAGATGTCTTTTTAAGAAAACATAAAACTTTTTAAAAATTTTTTTTTTTTTTTGTCAAATTTTGTTTGATGGTTTTGTGATTGATTTGGGTTAGACAAAATATATGGTGTCAAAAATAAGTTGATCCAAATGGAATCTCCAGTGTCTATTAGTGTTTTAGATGTGATTAGTTGAAAAGTAAAGCTATTATAATTTATAAGTAATATGTATTTTAAGTAAATATTTTCTTTCCGATTTAGTTTTTTTGTAATATAAGGCTAACTAGCATTGCGAGGAAATTTTTTGAAGAGGTCTCAGCATTTTAGGTTCTGAGTGTAGTAGAGAATTTATTTTTCCAAAGATATTACAATTATGTTTTTTTTTTCTGTTAAGATCTTATATGGTTGTAGTATTACCACAATCTTTACATGTAGGTACTTGTAATCTGGGGAGCGCAAACAAAACTCTTGGTTCTTATCTTAAATGATAAATGATAACATTTATATTATAGATTTAAGCAAATTAATTAAGTACAATAAATTAAGTAATTCTAACAATGTATTATTATTTTGTTACAGTCATCAGTTTTATTTGCATGCCAAGTTAGAGTTATGCGAAGGGCGGTTAAAGCCTACAGATAACTTAACGATATACAAAACAATCGCATTATTAGCACAAGCAGAATTAGGCAATTGTGATGACTTAGTTGCTCTAGTTCAGTTCTACAACTATTGGTGTGAACATCTTGGAGTATCTATGGATGAAGATGATGAATCCATAGATCGGATCCAAAAGCTTCATTCTGAAATGAAGGTATGCGCCAAAAATAATTATTTTATTTTTATAAGTTATATATAAATAACTCTTTATAATATTTTACCATTTAAGACTATGAAACAGACAACTGCTGAGTATTGGCTGATCAAAGAAGTCTCTAGTTTGCAAAACTTTGGTGAAGAGCTATTTGAAGGCAAAACTACCAACGGTTCATCAGTGTTGGTAGGAGTTGGCCCGCATGGTATTAGTTTGGAACACCCAGATCATGAAAAACAAATGTATGTACTCTGTTTGATGAGAATTTTAACTGTATCGTATTATGTGAAAACTAAGAAGGATAATTGGAATTTATTTTTGTTTAGGATTCCTTATACAGCTATTCGAAGCGCTGCTAGCCATCGTCGAGTGTTTGAAATGTGGTATTTAGCAGGTATAGAACATTCCGAAACGTTAATTGTGTTGAAATTAGAGTCTAGTATGGGTGCAAACACTCTTTACAGAGCATTAACGGAAAAACACGCTTTCTACAGTTGCGAAACAGTTAGGGGTGCTGTTACATCACAATACATAAGAGATCTCAAGGTAATCATCAGGTTTTTTACTGTTGCAAACCGTATAGAAACTATAAATAACAAGTATTAAAATTTAAAACTAGTGTTAAACCAATCAATATTATTATTTAAAATGTTTAAAATTATATCTTTGTTTAAACTTTGAATGTATTTAAAGTGATTGACACTCTAGTAATTAGTATCCAATTTAGAAGTTATAAACATAAGTAGTGTTCTAAATTTTGGATTATTTGTCTGCAATGATTGATCTTGATTCTAAAGTGGTAACTTTTAAGTATAATGGCTTAACACTTATTTGTATGTTTTACTTATTGGCGTTTTCAGGGTACAATTATATCTATATTTAATGAAGATTCACCACTTGGAAAGAAATACGTCTTTGATATTCAGAGGACGTGTCGTGAAGTGCATGACAACGCTCGCCGAGCGCTCTATGAAAGTCAAAACAAAGTCATATCTCCTAGCGCCACCGATGTACAAACTTTGGTCAAACACGAGCCAACTGCTTCGCAAGACAGCTATAAACTGGCCAAACTTATCGATGCTCTCACGTGTCGGATATGCATGGACGCCACTATTAATCATGTCTTCTTTCCATGTGGTCATGTCATTGCATGTGGAACATGTGCCAAGCGTTGTGAAACTTGTCCCTTGTGTCGAGGTGTCATTGATGAATCTAGGCGTGTGTTTATACCAACTTTAGCTGACTTGCCAAGTCTTCATCATCAATGAAACTTTTATATAACGCATGTTGCAAACATAAAAAGTATTGATGAACTGTAATCGTGATTGTGACCTTGGATTACGTATGTCTGTGATAATAATTTTCATTAAAAATCAAAACTTCCTAAACTTTCATACTTATTATTTTTTTTTTATTTTTCTATAGTACTAATTTAAAAAATAAATTACTTCATTTGTAAAATTTTTTATTTTCTTATTATAATTCATAATTCATTTCAACTGTAGTAATACATATTTTAAAATGTATTTTCTATAAATTTTCTTAATAATATTAAACTTTTTCTGTTACCTACCGATAAAATGTTGATGAAATTTGTGTAAATGTATTTCAAGATTAAGATAGTTTGTTAACTTATGTGACATGGTTTTATTTTATATATGTATATAATAAATTTAATGTTAAAGTACAATCACTATTTATTATAAATATAAAAAATATTAATATTTTAACGCGATATTTCTAACTTTTTTTTTCGTTGATTTTAATATTATTTTTTAATTTATTGTACCATTAATCATTAACATCATCATCATCATCACCATTAATTATGTAAAACAAAAAAAGAAAATTTATAAATAATGTTTTATTCAGTGATTTTTTTTTTAATGTTTGAACAAATCAATAAGAATATAATTACTGTTATCATTTTTATTATATGTAGTGTTTGAAGTTTGTTGATTTTCAGTCGTTTTTTTAAAAAAATTCCTTTTTACCATTATTATTGTAATAAAAAACTGTAGTTTTTTTACTTTTTCCTCATTTCCGCCATTAAAAGAAACTATCGTAACTGACAGTATAAAAATTTGTCATAACTTTTTTGGAAAAAAATTTGTTGTTTAAGATTTGAAAGTCATATGTGTTAGGTTAAACAAACTCGCTATCCGAATAAAAAAAATCCGCCCTGTTGATTTGACGAAAACGTATAAAAAAAGGCCGGATGGATGATCACTCTAGGTCGCACGAGTAGTTTCGAAACGGAGTAGCGACTACGTTTCGGGTGGGTCACCGGCTTGGAAGTTGTGGTTCGAAGATATTATTATTTCTCAGTTATGTAGTGAACGTCCCGGTAAAAATCAAATTTAGAGTGATCCCGGTTTTTTATCGTATTTACTAGGCTTATGGCACAACGCCTTGTGTGTTACGCGAGATGCAACACAGCATACCTAACCCGTCGCATTGACAGTCTGCGGCAGCTGCGCAGAATAATAAGAAATATTACCTTTTTTCTATGAGCATAATTGTAATTATAGCCGTGCTTATTACTCTGCGGGGCAATGTCGCCGTTTTTATAAATCCATAAACCGCGGACTAAACGTATTATCTACATCGCGCGAACTCCATACGCGCAATTGATAACGATTGATAACAACTGTGACGTCACCGGTCTCACTGATCGTCCGTAACTCTGACAACAAATTAATAAATAAATAATTAATCGTATTTTATCGTGATACGCGTTATTGTAATACCTCGGCCACAAGTTACCACAGCAGCAGATACACCGCCACATAATAAAATTATTATTTCACGAGTACGGCGATAGGTATGTAACACTTCAAACATATCACAGTGAGCCGCGTTTCGTGCCGCCGAATTTGCCCGGAAATCGCGAACAGTCTGTCTGTCGCGGTGACGATGATGCAACGCCGCGCCGGACGGTCGGTTTTGTCGACGTGACGTACCGAATCTGACAGTACGTACGGTTCTCGCGCGGGCCACTCGAACGTTTCGCTCTGTCGAACGGGCGGCACCACCGGCCGTCCGACAAGGAAGGTCGTCGCCGGCGTCTTCGTCGCCAGCGGCTCCGTTTAACATGATCAAGAGGTCCAACGCCAAAGAGATGTTCATCGTACGCGCGTTGGAAAAGATCCTGGCCGACAGGGACGTTAAGAAGTCGTGCCACGCCGAACTTCGAAAAGAGTGCGAGGCCGCCCTGAGTGAGTACGGGGTTTCGAAGGGAAAATATCGGTTCTTAAATTACCCCGACGAAAAAAAAGTCTTTAACCCCCGACCCTAGGAGAACAAATGTCTTGGTTATTTGCCCCGGGTTGTAAAATTAAACGTTTCTGTACGTTATTGTTGACGAGAAATACATAAAAAAAAAAAAATATACATTGATTTTCTTAACCGTTTTGGTCTTCACGATGCCTGTAAGTATGAGGAAACAAGAGACATTCTGGGTTTGTGTTTACGTCTTTCAATATGGCAATCCCTATTGTCGCGTCACCCATGATGTGACCTTAAAAGTACGAGACGTTTTATTGTTTTCATCATTTGTGTGGACAAAGTTAAACGGAGGGATTAAAAAACGGAGTTAATCACCCAAAAACTTGGTGGTCAAGTTCTCTATTAAATTAATACATACCGGTTATAGAACACTGAGTTGCACGGTTGAATTTTCAATTTATTTTAATTCCTGCTATAAAAATTCACAAGTGTTATACATATAATAACAATTCAAATGCACGTTGTAACAAAAGTTCTCGCATTAGACATCTTAAAACTGTAAATTGTTTGATATCTAGATAACTAAAAAAAATATAGATGGCATATGTTCTGTTGGCCGCTTTCTGCCAGATAGACATGTTGTGATTATATTGATTAGTCAACTATAAACGTACAAAAAATAGCCTTACCTTTTTTATCTGAGTATGATTTGATTCTAATTCTTGGCTATTACACCTATTTAAAAATAATACTTTTTTTATTGATTTATTTTTGATAAAAATGCAACTAACGGGATGGATATTTTCAATGATATTTAAAAATATATAAACATCTAGGTCTATTACCTACCAATTTAGGTAAATTATAATGAATTTCTTATTTTCTCGTTTTTGTTCACCTAGAGAGCATCAAGTCGGAATGCCAGGCCGAAGAAAAAACTGATGCTTCGTCAGCGTTGCCCCTACCCAAAGATGGCAGTTCAACCATATCGGCCGAAAAGTACTTCAGGCCGTTTGAATTGGCGTGCCAGAGCAAGTCGCCTAGAATTATTGTCACATCATTGGATTGTTTGCAAGTGAGTAAGATGTTGTGTTCTATATTTTGGTCAGAATACAAGCCTTAAAATTTGTCGATTTCAGAAACTTATTGCGTATGGTCATTTAACTGGCGATTGCACTAATGACTCGGGCAAGCTGTTGATTGATAAAATTGTAGAAACTATTTGCGATTGTTTCACAGGACAGCAAACAGATGAAGGAATTTTATTACAGATTATTAAGGTATGGGGATTTTTTAAGATATCTTTTTTGATTTACAGTACAGAGTAATGTGAATTTTTTAGGCGTTATTAACTGTTGTGACAAGTCAATATGTTGAAGTTCACGAAGCAACAGTCTTAAAAGCAGTTAAAACGTGTTATAATATCTACCTGGCCAGTAGAAACCTGGTAAACCAGACAACTGCGCGCGCAACACTCACTCAAATGTTAAATGTTATCTTTACTCGTATGGAAATGCAAGCAATGGAAGTAGAAACACCGCCTAAAGATGAGCCTGAAATAGTTGAGTCGTATGAAAATGACGAAATTTTTCAAAACGATGATCATAATAGTTCATACAATCAAGAAATTAGTGATGAGTGCATTATTATTGACCTTATTAATGAGATATGTGACTCTGCTGTTGAAAGTGTTGACTGTGATATAAAAACAAAAGAACTAGCGCAAGATATTGTAAGATCTATGTCTCAAGTAAGTTATTCTCAGCCAATCAAATAAACAATTCATTCAACTCATTAATTTAAAACTAACTTTTCTACAGGAAAGTTTAGAAACTACAAACGAAGCTGAGTGTAGAACTATCACAGCATTTAATCATATTTTGCAAAAAGACGCTTTTCTTGTTTTTCGTTCTCTATGTAAACTATCAATGAAACCTTTGCCCGAAGGAACACCAGATCCAAAGTAAGAATGAGTAGAAGTATTTTTATTTTTTAACTGTAAAAATATTACATATTTACATTATTATAATAATGTTAATATTAAGGTCGCACGAACTTCGTTCAAAAATCTTGTCTTTACATCTTTTACTGTCAATCTTACAAAATGCTGGACCTGTGTTTCGCACCAACCCAATGTTTATTACAGCTATCAAACAGTTCTTATGTGTTGCGTTGTCTAATAATGGAACTTCTTCTGTACCTGAAGTATTTGAATTATCTCTTGCTATATTTTTGTCATTGCTGTCACGGTTCAAAACCCATTTAAAAATGCAAATTGAAGTAAGTAAATATTTGAGTTATATTTATTTAACAAAAATGTTTTTACATTTATTTTATGTTAGGTATTTTTCAAAGAAATATTTTTGAATATTTTGGAGACTTCAAGTTCAACTTTTGAACACAAATGGATGGTCATTCAAGCATTAACTCGTATATGTGCTGATGCGCAAAGTGTTGTTGACATGTATGTTAACTATGATTGTGATTTGTCTGCAGCTAACTTGTATCAGAGGTAATCAATATAGCTTATTAATTATTATTATTGATGGTTATTCGAACACAGTTCTAGTTAATAATTTCCAATTTTTTAACAGTATAATAAAATTAATAAATAAAAATTTTAAAGTTCAAATCAGTAATGAGTTTAAGAGGTTGAGCAATTTGAAAAAAAATTGATGTTACATTTTGATCCATTGCTACTGTTATTAATACTATGTTTTAAATATTGTTTTTGTTTTAGGCTGGTAGACGATCTTTCAAAAATAGCGCAAGGCCGTCAAGCTATAGAATTAGGCGCAACACCGAACCAAGAGAAATCCATGCGTATTCGTGGACTTGAATGTTTAGTGTCAATACTAAAATGCATGGTAGAATGGAGTAAGGATTTATACGTCAATCCTAATTCACAAACCAATCTTGGCCCTGAGCGAAATGTGCGCGAATACAATACCAATGAGTCTTCAGTTACACAAGACAGTTTGAATTCACTCGATGGTAGTGAATCTAGTTTAACTTCAAATAGTTCTGGTAATAAAGAAATTCCAGATGTGCCTCATCAGTTACAAGTGCTCAAACATCAAAAAGAAGTCTGGGAGACTGGTATACTTATGTAAGTTTAGTTTTAATTATGACTTAAATTAAAACTATTACTTATTTCAATTAATTTCAGGTTTAATCGCAAACCCAAACAAGGTATTCATTTTTTACAAGAACAAAAACTTCTTGGCACAAGCCCGTCGGATGTTGCTGAGTGGTTTCACATTGATGAAAGATTAGATAAAACAGCTATTGGAGATTTTCTTGGCGAAAACGAAGATTTTAACAAAGAAGTAATGAATTTTTTTGTAGTATTTAAAATGAGTTAATTTTGTTGCATCATCTTTCTTATAGGTTATGTACTACTACGTAGATCAAATGAATTTTGTTGGCAAAGATGTTGTTTTAGCATTACGATTTTTCCTTGATGGATTCCGATTACCAGGGGAAGCGCAGAAAATTGATAGGTTATTAGAAAAATTTGCTAGCAGATGGTTTGAGTGCAATCCAAAGTAATTATTTGGAATTAAAGATCCTTTGAGTTCTGTATAACTAAATAGTACATGTTTTATTTGTGTAGCAATGGGATTTTTGATAGTGCTGATACACTGTATGTACTATCCTACTCGATTATCATGTTAACAACAGATTTACATTCACCCCAAGTCAAAACTAAAATGACCAAAGAACAATATATTAAAATGAATAGAGGTAGTTGTATATCGGATAATAAAGATTTACCCGAAGAATACTTAAGTAAAATATATGATGATATTGCTGGTCATGAAATAAAGATGAAATCAACCGTGAAACCTGGAAAACAATGTTAGTTTCAAAAGAAAATTAACTGAGTGAGAATAAATTCTAATATTAATTAATTTTTAATAAATTTTTTGTTTTAGTGATACCAAATGAGAAGAGACGCAAAGTATTGTGGAATATGGAAATGGAAGCAATAGCAGTAGCGGCTAAAAATCTTATGGAATCAGTGAGCCATGTGCGAGCTCCATTTACTGAGGCTAAGCATTTGGAGCATGTTAAACCAATGTTCAAGGTTTGATATTATTTAAATAAATTATTGTAACTAAACCTAACTAAATATCTTAAATAACTACAAATTCTCTTATTACCAGAACAAAATGTGCGTACCTTTAATTATTATTAAATGTTATACTCTTTTACATAAATTTATTTTTTTTTTTTAGATGACGTGGACATCATTTTTAGCAGCATTTAGTGTTGGCTTGCACGATTGTGATGATCTAGAAATAGCCATGTTATGTTTAGATGGCATACGCTGTGCTATCAGAATTGCTTGTATTTTTCATATGACAGTAAGTTCAAGTTAAACAATTAAACATGCAAATATAAACACCTATATTTATTTTAGTTGGAAAGAGATGCATATGTCCAAGCATTAGCACGTTTTACTCTATTGACTGCTAATTCACCTGTTACCGAAATGAAAGCTAAAAATATTGAGACAATCAAAACATTAATAACGGTTGCGTATACAGATGGAAACTATTTAGGTACTTCTTGGCTTGATATTATCAAGTGTATATCCCAATTGGAATTAGCTCAGATGGTGGGAACTGGTGTTCGACCTCAGTTTTTATCACAAGTTATTAGCAAAACTTATCCTCCTATTGAAGCTCTTAGTCAAAAACTAAACTTCACTACATTAGATTGTAAGTTTTGTACTGTTTAGTATTCTTATCTACTTCAATCTTTTACCAGAATATTTTTATATCTTTAGCTAGTGGAAAAGGATCAATAGGAGAAACAAGTAGTCAAAGTGTTGTAGTTGCTGTAGATCGTATATTTACTGGTTCTACAAGACTTGATGGGGATGCCATTGTTGAATTTGTCAAAGCGTTGTGTCAAGTATGTAGATTTTTAAAAAATAAAACGAGCAATAAGCAATGTGTTTTAAATGTTTTAAATTTTTAGGTTTCTATTAACGAATTAGCCAATTCAACACATCCTCGAATGTTCAGTTTACAAAAAATTGTAGAAATTTCCTATTATAATATGGGTCGCATTCGTTTACAGTGGTCACGTATGTGGCAAGTGCTTGGTGAACACTTTAACCGTGTAGGCTGTTACCCAAATGAAGATATTGCCACTTTTGCTCTTGATTCACTGCGACAATTGTCCATGAAATTCATTGAAAAAGGAGAATTTGCTAACTTTAAATTTCAAAAAGATTTTTTACGACCATTTGAAGTTATTATGAAGAAAAATCATTCCCAAACCATTAGGGATATGGTAGTGAGATGTATTACTCAAATGGTCAATTCGCAAGCACCAAATATTAGATCTGGATGGAAAAATATATTTGGTGTGTTTCATTTAGCTGCTTCAGACCATGACGGAGCTATTGTTGATATGTCATTTCGTACAACACAACATGTGATCAGTAATTTATAATGACTAAATAGCTACAAATAAGTACTATTTTAACATCTGTTTATTTTTATAGACCTATTTTATAAACAGAACTGTATAATTATGATGGAATCCTTTCAAGATGCAGTAAAGTGTTTGTCTGAGTTTACATGCAATGTTGGTTTTCCTGAAATCAGCATGGAAGCAATTCATTTATTACGTACGTGTGCAGATTGCGTTCATGACAAACCCCAAGTGAGTTTATTTCCAAGAAAAAATTGTGTTATCATATTGTTTACTATCTATTACCTAATATGTTCTTGTTTTAAGATATTTGGGGAACATTTTACTGAAGAGCTGTCATCTCTTGAAGAAGATGGTGTATGGGTACGAGGATGGTTTCCATTGTTGTTTGAACTATCATGCATTGTTAGTCGTTGTAAATTAGATATTCGAACTCGCGCTTTAACGGTTCTATTTGAATTAATTAAAACGCATGGAACTGTGTTCAAATTAAATTGGTGGAAAGACCTTTTTAATGTTCTTTTTCGTATATTTGATAATGTTAAACATCAAGAGCACAGTATAGAGGTAATTTCAAAACGAGTTCAAATGAACTGTTGTAAATTTAGTCTTACAACTTTTTTGTTTACCAAAAAAAAAATATTGGTTTTGTTCTAGAGAATTGAGTGGATGACAATTACATGCAATCATGCATTAACATCAATTGTAGATGTTTTTACACAATACTTTGATATATTATGTCCAATACTTTTACAAGATTTATATACTCAACTTCAGTGGTGTGTTCAACAAGGTACAAACCCATTTTTTCTAGTTTTAATTTAAAATATAACTTGGTGTGCTATTATTCTTTGCAGATAATGATCAGTTGGCTCAGTCTAGTACGTACTGTTTAGAAAACTTGATAACATCTAATGGGTCGAAATTTGACAAAGTTAACTGGGATTGTACATGTCAGACAATTGTGTCAATGTTTGACAGTATGATGCCAAAACCATTACAAGAACAGAACACAATTTCTGAGGTAATTAATCTAAAATAAATTATGTTATGTTGGTCGCAAATAAATTAAATTTTAAATATTTGTCATTTTATTAGTGTTTATAAACTTTTTTACATAGTTATTTGTATGTTTTATCTTTATGTAGTCATAGTATTAGCAATACTGTTACGTTGATACTTGAATATGAAATCACTGTACCATATTTAAATATTTTTAATATGTCTAGCAGCCTGTTAAAACAGACGTATTGATAACGTCAAAATGTGCAATTCGTCTTGAGTTGATTCGCACTGTGGACAATATTGTTTTCTTTCCTTCCACATCCCGTAAAGAAGATCAAGAGTATTTAGCTATGGCGCAAAATACTACAATCAGCCAAAACACTGATATAATGGAGCAACAGCAAGAAGAGCAAGGAATGTACAGTAACTTGAGTTCTGATCATCTATTTATGTTAACCGATTGTTTATTACGTGTTCACAATTACACCAAGCAGTATAATTATTCGGTGTTACAAAACATTCCACAGCGCAGTTATGGTAAGTAAAAACCTATAGTTTAAGTATATGCCAATTATATTAAATACACAAAAAAAATTACAAAAAGTATTTGTTATTTTAAATTTTGAGGGTAGCAAAGAATGTATTGCTTTTACAATAATGTTTTTTTTCTGTGAACAATTTAACGGCCAGAGGGAGCGTCCAATCTCAAAATATTGTTGCACTAAAAAGTTTGGAAAGTGGACTTAGCGGTACCTTACTTGAAGCTTTTTATTAAAATTTGATTTGTTTTTGAATTATGGGCCAAAGACCAATAATTTTTTTGAACATTTTTGGCAAATGGCCAAATTTATAATCATTTTAAAGGGTAGCAGGAGACTCCGATCTTATATCTACGTTAAATACCACAAAACAAGTTTGGATTTTGTTTTAAAATATATTTTATTTAAAATATTTTTTGTGAGGTATAGATTATTCTTAGACAGTTTTAAAACACCATCAAATTCGATTATTTCATATTTTGGGTGAAAGGAGCGATCTGATAAACGCACTTTTTATAGCATAGAAAACTAAGGGATTTGATTTAAATTAAATGTTATTCAAAATAGTTTTTAAAATATTACGTATTTAGTGAGCTTTGATTTGAAAACTCACAAATTTAGACTAAAAACCTCAATGGAAAGGCAAGTATTGGTTTAATAGGATCTATTTGAGTTCCTAGTTGCCATGGCTGAAATATACCAGGTTTTTATTGCTGTCCTCTGTTAAATTTTTTGATAACTAAAAATAAATGGCGGCGCAATGGTACAGCATGTAAAATCATATTAATGCCCCTTACGCTGCCATTTTCTTTTTAACGATAACATTTTAAGCTGGAATCACATTAGCCTTGTACATTTCAGCCATGCTAGTTATTTGAAACTGGACAATTTGTACTGCTTATTTGTATTATTGGAACAAATAAATTTAAAACTTAAAAATTTCAATACAATTTGAGCCAAAAATAAAACTTAAAAATTGACAACTTGTTAAGTGTTTTACTTACTGAACTCGTTGCTTATGACTTAAGCATCAATATCAAAATAATAATAACTTCTAAGCCAGAGTGACCCACCTAAACTGTCTTTTTTTAATCCAAAAATTGAAGTTGAAAAAAGTATTTGTTTTTTAATCACAGTTTGGATTTTGTCTGTTAGTTCTGAATGTGTTTGAAAGATTTTGCAATTATTGTTATTAAAAAATTTACAAAAGTAACAATTAATTTACTGATCATGATCATAATGTACCTTATTGTTAACTACTGTAGTCAATGAGGACATATCAAATATGTTGACCCAAGAAACACAGAGCGTAGCTTGTGTGTTGAGGATAGCACTGAAAGCTATGTGTGACGAGTCGCGGCGTTTGCACTGGACGCATGCCCAAAACGTGGCCAGTACAGTCGTAAACGATTCTCTTCAGTATTATTTATCATTGAACAATCTTTACCATCGAACTTCGTGGAATACTATTTTATTGCTCATATTCACAAAACTGTACAAACTACCCGAAGACAAGGTATGTTTAAATTATTTTTAATCAAATACACCTAGTTACGGTTTTTTTTTTAAATTCATCAATAAATTAATAATTTTAGTTTGCTGTTCAGTCGTCTCAACACTATTCCTTATTATGTGACATGATTACCGCCGAACTAAAGCCTGAACTGAAGACTGTCCTGGGCAGAATATTTTCACGCATTGGACCAGTTTTTAAAATCACGTAACAACAGATTAGTTTTACATTTGTATTTTGAAATTTAACACCATTATGTGAATGCGTGGTAAAAGCTCACCAATTTTGTTGTGCTGTACAATTCTATGATTGATTACCAAATCATCTTGATTGTTGATTACGCAGATACGTTCATAACAACTGCATGTAAACATTATTAATTAGACAAGTCTTATTTTATACTTGCAATTCTATTCTCAATTATTTTTGTTAACTTCGCACATTATACCAGTATAAACTTTGTGTTGAAGTATATTGTTATCATTGTTTATTTTTATTGAATGTGATTGTATTTAAATGTAGTAATAGCATTAATTCCTCAAGTTATTTGAATATTTAAAGTTTAATAAATTATTTAATCTAGACTGCTAGAATGTGCTGATACAACCGTCCCATACAGTATATTTTTTAATCTATTACAACACGTTGTAACCATGCCAATTACTGTTTACTAAGCTGTATTAAACTTTTGTTATGTATAATCTGTTATTGAATACTTTTTATACTATTTTGTCTATTATTATTATTATTTTTATTAAATGTGTTATAACTTGTTAGTAATTTGAATTTAATTTTTGTTCAGACACTGCATAAAAAGTATAGTATTATTTAAGGTGGAAAGTCAGACACGTTTCTAGTCCACTGCTTCTGTCTATTTTTACGTTCCGGGGAAAGTCTGTTTTAGGATACCTAACGTTATCCAATTTTTTGAAGTAGACAATTTTGGAATTGTTGTAATGTGAATTCTATGCTTCTTGACCATTCAAATTTTAAAATTTTTCTTAGAACACATCCAAAGTTATTTCAACATAACATTGGAAATTTTATACGGTTATGTGTCGGAAGAAAAATATTAAAAATTGATTATTATTATTAGTTAGGAACTGAAAAACATAATATGGAGGTTTTGTATTGAAAATTCAATTTTCGATAATTTATAAAAAACCAATTTACAAATGAAACACTTGTAGTATAAATGTCATTCAAGTAAGATGGAAGTACACAGATATGTGAAACGCTTGTTATAAAAAATACTCAAGTAATGTACCAAGTATAATTTTACAAGATAAAAAAAAAAAAAATGATAAAAATAAAATACAAAAAATTTTTGTCATGAAATGTTAAGTAACAAATAATAATAATACTTACTCTTCTTGTTAGCGGTTAAGACGTTAAGTATTAATAACAGTAACCATGTAAGGTCCCTCAGAGAAAATAAAAAATTTATTTAATACAAATTTCATCAGGGGCAAACACAGACAAATATTCCAGAGGGAGTTTTGAAAAAAATCTAAAAAAAAAAAAAAAATGTATACATTTAAATGGTATGTTTTAATTTTGAAAGTACTTTAATTATATTTTGGGAGGGGTTTTTGAACCCTTAAACCTCCTAGTGTGTTTGCCACCGGAGTTCATAATCTATCAAAAATTCTGAATGGTATAAAAATGCAACATGATAACGTAGTGTAGTAAAATCCGCATAGTCTTGAGTACAAATAGTGCAAGGTCTGTATGGAGCGCAGAAGTTATGTCCAAGCTGTCAAAATGTATTGTGTGTTAACTTAATGTGTTTTCTAAACATGCTCATTATCCTGAAAGTTCTTGAACAAATACGGTCGTTCACCAGTGTGGACTTTGAGGTGTTTGTTTAGATGTGCGAGTTCCACAAACGTTTTGCCGCAGAGTGTGCATTTAAATGGCCTTTCTTCGGTGTGCAGTCTCGTGTGTGAGTTTAGAGTGGATTTTTTCTCAAAAGTGCGGCTACAAAAATCACACGCAAACTTTTTGTGGATTGTGTGGGTCCGCATGTGTTAGGCCAACTTCTGCTCATTGACAAATGTCTTGGAGCATATATTGCACTCGCGGAAACTGAGCGTTGTTTTTGTGCAAAACCAATTTGTTAAAGTATTTGAACGGCTTGAAGCAGAATCGGCAAAATAGGCTGCCATTGTTGCCTTCGGACGTCCAACGATTGATCGATTCGGTGGGTTGTATCACGGGTACCGTTTCCCCGTAGACATTGCGCTTGTGTGTTTTGCCAAAGTACTCTTCAATCGCATTCTTAGTACTACGCAAATCCCTTTTTGGACAGTTATTAAGTATTGTAGTTGGGCATTTGTTTTCGGTGATTTGACATTTCCCTCCAAGAACCTATACCATCATATAAGTTATCTATTAGTGTGTAATATTAGATGATACAATAACGATTTACAAGTTAAATACATGGTCTATGAGCCAATGTAAAATAAACGGTATAAGCTATGAGCAATCAGGGCGCAGATTGACCGAGACGTGGTAATGGCTGGGCCACAGACAATCCAAACCGCGCTATTGTTGACCCTGGGTCTAGTTGGATAACATGGGGCTGTGATAGCACATAAAATTCAAATACAATCACGGCTAAGTAAACCATAATATGTCTGGCCAGCCAATCACTCACGGCTCGATTGTTCTTATGCCTGACTAACCCTAAAAATTATTTATGAAAAAATTAATTGTACATTATGTAAAAAAAAAAATAATGGTATACTTTAGACAAATCTGAGAAAACATGGAAACAGAACATGTCAGTTTTACAGCGGCTGCTTGTCCTTAAATTAATTAGTTAGGGGTAACAGTTCAGGTACCTTGATCTTTGAAACTGTATGGATAACGTGAGAGAGAATAAACCAACAACTTTAAAAAGTAAGTATTAAATCTGAAAATTTGCTTATTAGAAATGATGCACACCTACACAAATTAAACATGTTTATATGCTTGAAATGTATTGAAATTAAAAATATGTTACAAATAAATCCATAAAAATGATTTATTTGTATTAAATGTGTTCTACAATCTACAACACACATCATTAAAGAAATGCCAGCTTATAGAAAAATGTTGACTTTTTAAACAGTAATTATTACCAAATAACCATAGGACGGGTCAGATAAAGTATTCTAATGAATTTTAATCATAATTATATAATTTAAAAAACAATAACATTGAACAAACCTTGGTTGCTTTTGTGTTTACTTTCAACTTTTTGGCCAGTGATTTAAATCTATTAAAAAGAAAAAACAAATTTCCAATTAAAATGGTATGGATTTGAGATAAGGTCAAATACTTGTATTCAGAAATATAACTTTAAGAGATTTCAAATCGAGTTTATATAAATATATAATACACATTAAACACGTAAAAATAGAATTATGTCTAAAAGATAGTTGCAGTTTTGTTTTAAAATTTAAGTATCGAAATTAAATATTTTTAAAAAATTCTAAAAATCATATATTTTATGTAAGACCATAGTCTTTAGCTATTAAATGTATTGCTGTGATGCATTTTGTGCTCATTATTTTAACAATTCAAATTGTAACATTCATAGAAAACAGAAGAATATGCATACAAAAGATTAAACAAAAAATAAAATGTAATTTATAGCTAATTTTATAAATTTATTAAATTAAATATTCTTACAACATCTTTTCCTCGTCTGATTAAATATTTTTTGTAACAATGCCTAAGAGCAAGCAATTATTCCATAGATAGGTATACAAAATAACTCAAATTTTAATTTGGAGGAAGTAAAAAATAAAAATAAAAATGCATCACTTATTAGTAATTAATAGGTATTAAATTAATAAAAAAACAAACCTTCATTTTTTTTTTTTTTTTTTACGACTATGGATTTCATTCTTTATGATTTCTGTCACGGCATCTTCTTCTGTTGAATCCATATTTACATAGTCTATATTTAAAAATAGTTAAATATTTTGCTATTAAAAATCTAAAAGTTTATAAGAATGATAATTGTGAGAGTGATTAAAATGCATTACGTATTCCTAACTCATTAGTTATTAATATAAATATTTACTTTTGATTTTATTATTTTTTTTATGATTATGGATTTTGTTCTCTACAGCTTCTTCTGTAAAAATCAAATTTACACAATGTACAATTAAAAATAGGTAACTACCAATTTTATTATTACAAAAACTAAATGTTTATAAGAACAATATTTGTTAGAATAAATATCACCTAATAAAATGATAAAATCACTTATTAGTAATTAATAGGTATTAAATTAATAAAGAACCTTTAATCTGCTGTTTTTTTTTTCTAACACGGATTTCATTCTTTATAACTTCTGTCACAACATCTTCTTCTATTGAAACCATTTTTACACAGTCTATATTTAAAAATAGTTAAATATATTAAAATCTAAAAGTTTATGAGAACAATAAAATGCACTACCAAATACTTATTGGTAATTAATATTTACCTTTGATTTTATTATTTTCTTTACGATTATGTAATTCATTCTTTATAGCTTCTGTCACAATATCTTTTTCTGTAAAAATCATTTTTACACAATGTAGTAATGTACAATCAAAAACAGTTTAACTACCAATTTTGTTTTTAAAAACTAAATATTTACGAGAAGAATAATCGATAGAATAAATATGACTTAATAAAATGCATCACTTATTAGTAGTTGATATTAAATATTATTGAAGAATCAAACCTTTATTGTTATTTTTTTTTTTTCGACAACGGATTTCATTCTTTATAATTTCTGTCACATCATCTTCTTCTGTTGAAATCATATTTATACAGTCTATATTTAAAAAAAACAGGTAGTTAAATATTTTATTATGAGAAATCTAATAGTTTGTGAGAACAATAATAATTGTTAGAACGAATGTTACAAAATAAAACGCATTACTTATTAGTTATTTTTACCTTTGATTTTATTGTTTTTTTTATGATTATGAATTTTATTCTTGATCATTTTGGTCGCAACATTTTCTATGGTAGAACTCGTACTCACGTCATCTACTTGACAAAAGTATTTAATTTTAAAAACCAATAAATATCAAATTGACGGGAGTTGTAATGTTATTAGAACAAATATTAAAATAAACGCATTGGGTATTTATAAGTAGATATTAAAAATAAAAAATTAAACGATTATCGAACCTTTGAATTTCTTTTTCCTTTTTCGATTACGGATCTCGTTCTTAATAATTTCGGCAACAAGGTCAATTTCTGTAGAAACCATATTACCATTACTTTTGTTCTGTACCTAGAAAACTGTAAATTTAACGAGAAGCGAAAATGGAAAAAAAAAATGCGAGTACACGTACAACGTAATGATGGCGATGGTTGTTATTTATTAATAAAAAATATAACTTATATAAGTGATCGGTAGGTAGATACTGTGTATCTGATCACTGGAGTACACGTCGTGACTAATGAAAAGTATAAAGACTGTAACAGTTATTACGTTAATTTGTTGAATTATAAAGGAATGTTTGAAAAAATATTTTATTTAATTACTGATTTTAAGAACTTTGGAGCATAGACAAGCATACAATATGCTTTGGAGCCAAAATTACAAAGTTAATGATTGTAATTTATTGTCGATTGATACGAGTTATCTAGACAACAAAAACTTGATACCGCCCACGGATATATAGATAACCTAACCCAAGGTGGCCGCGTCCGTGTTATATGTCAGCTGTTACCACGGACACTATATGTTTATATTATCCGTGCTAGCATAATACAGTATAATATATATTATTTATAGCATTAATTATTAACATATATAAACATGTTTGTTTGTATACACATGTCTATGGCATTAACATAATATTATTGTTGTTAAAATTTCTTTTAATTTTTTATTTCTTGTAAATAGCAACCTAAGGCCTAGTTTATCGACTCTTACAGTATAGTAGCACTAGTAGGCATATAATATGTAGTACAAGAAAGCGGACAATTTATTATTGCATCTATATATGAAATAATGGTTGGGTTTTCGTATAGGCCTACAAAGTCTTTTAGGTACAGTTTAGTTAAAACTTTTACTAAACTATCCAAGCACATGTATAATATATTGTGTGTATTCATAATTTTCATTATATCTTGGTTAAAACTTTAAAGTAAAGACGTCAAATAGCTAATAACAAACTGTAGAATTTGAAACCGATAGCACGTTATAACTACAACATTGCTCTTTAAGATACCTTCAAGTAACCCAAGAAATATAATCAATAATTAATTATTAAATATATGTTTTTGATCACTGGTGTATATTTTTCCGATGTCATTAATGCATTTAAATTTTAAACTAGAGTAGGTAAATGTCTAAGACAAAGTATATAAACATAATGAAATAAAATTATTGACATTACTTGAACATCAAGTCGTTCATATAGGCAGGTACCCCGTTTGTTCAGATTATTATAATCCAGTATTTTCAATTGTTAAGTATAAGACACATAAGTTTATATTTATCAATTATTATCGATAATTGTTCGGTACTATTTAAATTGTATAAATTTTTTTTTTTTTGAACGAAATAAACCGCGGTTTTAAAAAACCGCAATTTACAAGAACAAAATTAACCGGTTTTTAAACCGAAAAAAAAAAATAAAATAGAACAAAAACCAATAACCGAAAAAAGACATTTCGGATTGAATCCTCGTATAATATATTATGTAAGATGTTCACCACAAGTAGTTTAGCGAACTAACAAAAGATATTCTACTTGTACCAATTATAGTTTAAAGAAGACTACAATTAATGTACCATAGCAAGTGCATAAAATGAAATGTAGCTTAATGATAAGAACTGTTTAGGACGGATTTGATTTTTTCTTGATACTATACGAAAAAAAAAAAAATCAACAGAACAGTTTACGGAACATTGATTTTATTACACAATTCGCATACACCTATAACATTTTCCGGAACAGTTTGCACTCTCTTGTTTTTCCCTATACGAATTCCGGACGGTTTACGCGTCGGTAATAGTAAAAAGACAAAACGATTTTGAATAATGCAAAAGTGAGTTGACTTTTTATACATCGTAACACATAGTATTGTAATCACACACACGCGGCAATAGTCACGATACTTGTGCCGTTTAGTAATAATAATAAATACACACAATAGGTAGGTACGTGGTTTTACAATATTTTACACTTTCAAAACGTCAAAAAAACACAGTTGGATTCTAAGGATAATTAATACAAAATATATCGTACATTCAAATTTTCCGCCTCACGGAGAAAACTCCGTATTATGTACCTACATATATATATATGGTTTCCGTTCGCACGGTCGTTTATTATTAACATTTAACATTGTTTATTGTATAGGTTCATATGAGTTCACTATACGGAATTCGTTTTTATTTACACCCTTGAAACACAATCACGTCGACAAAAAAAAAAAAACTAACTAACCAACTAACTTACAACGACTTAAGTCTAAGTGCAATCTAATATATACCTACTATAGAACGATAGATATTGTACCTCTAACAACATAATACGATCGTATAGTGTTAAAACATTAAAGTAACGAACGAAATTGAGATAAAAAAAAAACTGGGGCGTCCTAATTGAAAAAGAAAACGTATTTTTTTAGTCCTATACGTTCGTTGTTACCCTAAGTATATAGTTATTTACTATATCCTTAACTATTCACGCGTCTTCGTCTAGACTTAAATATATAACGTCAGTAACGTACTGTACACAACCGTATTAATTAGGTAATTCAAATCCCGTAATATTGTACGGCGACAATTATTTTTAAACAAATGTCCACGAAAATCTCGTCAAACAAACCAAATGACGTTGCATTCCGTACACACGCTATAATACAGGCGAAACGTATGTTATATTTATAATAATTAATCGTGATACGGCGGAATAACACTATATCATACTAAAATACCGACGATTCAGGTTAGATCTTATCGCGTCCGAACGAAAATATTGGATACAAATCGGCTTGGAAAAAGTTCAAAACTGTATCACGAAGCCTGTATAATTACGCGAAAACGCTCTACACGATTCAGGTTCGACACGAATTTATTCTTAAAGAACGCTCGGCGAGAAAATTTACCAACACGGTTTACCAGATAAAAATAAGCAAACGATTTCAAAATTGATTTGATCTAATACGTTTTTGTCATAATACGAATTTCGATGAATCGTGGACACTCACAAAGTAAAGATACCTAATCTTACAGATTAAAATTCAAAAAACAAAACACAGTATATAATGTACGCAGGATTAAGTTTTAAGAGGTGTTTTTAAATTTGATATTTATTTATTTCTGTCAAGTTCATTTTTAGTGTTCCAAGACCAAAATTCCTTATGCATACGTCATGCGCTTGGTAACGATCGTCTAATATATTTTGTTAACACGTGTTAATACAGGTAGCTCAGTATGCTCATTCGTATATTATGTTTTTCAAATTACCTACGTTTACTTGTTTCAAAAATCATAAAATATTTCAAGTTTTCTCCATATCATGGCTGGGATAAATATACTTAAATTTTAAAGTTAAAACCGTAACACGAGATCAATTCATAAGTACCCATACAAAAGACGAATACGTAAAAAAATGGAAAATAACATCCATTTCTTCAATATGATCTATAAAACATAATATTTGCGAGTATGTACGTATAAAATATTTTACAGTTTCTTTGGTAATTATAGTATTACACCTGCATAGGAAGTAAAGTTCGACCAGCTATAGGTAAGTACCTGTAAACTTTTATTTGTTATTAAAATATGGTTTCGTATCAACAAAATTATTACTATAAACATTATTATAACACAATGATAATGACAATTTATGTTTAAAACACAATAAATAGGTAATATATATATATATAGTGAAACACAATATTATCATGATATATTATTACAATACTCGTAGAGTTTCAACTCACTTGGATTATGTACCTACACAATAATATAATACTATTTGTTTTACAGGAATATTAAAAATTTAAAAAAATAGTTATTATTATCAATAATGTTATAAAACTTATGTCTAAACGTAAACGTATGGGTTATAATTATTATTTTCACCATGCGCCTTGGACAAGGTTCGTGCACACATATTATATTTTTATAATTTTTAAATACGTTCGTTTTATATTATTGTTTACGTAATTATTTATGAAAAATAATAATGATGATGATAATTTTATACCGACTCGCCACTAAACTGAAGTCTTTGGAATTACATTTCGTACTTTTGGCGTGGGTAATATAACGGAGCCAATCCCAAGCAATCTCGAGATGGCTATTTCTATTAGGTAGAGACACCTACGGGCACCTACGGTTTCGCCACAAGTACTCGGATGCATAACAAATAATAATACCTGTACAAAGTGTTATTGTCTTGACCGATTATTTTTTGGTAATCATCCACAACGACTGCGCGTTATGGCCGTTTAATACAAATATCAATCGTACGGAATTCACATAAATTAATGTTGACAGCTAAACAGTGTGAATTAATTACCTCCGTGCTGGGCCGGACCCAAGAAATTTGGTCTTTTCGGTCCATTTCCCGGCCCATTTCATTTCGAACGGATTACAAAATGTATCCGTTCGAATATAATAAATGGTTTTATACAA
The DNA here is from genome assembly GCA_017140985.1 of Hormaphis cornu. NCBI lineage: Eukaryota > Metazoa > Arthropoda > Insecta > Hemiptera > Hormaphididae > Hormaphis > Hormaphis cornu. The sequence goes on along the minus strand of CM029362.1, from coordinate 3,213,193 downwards.
TTTGGATGAATATAATGAGGAATTCGAAATGTTGGTGAAAGATAAGGTATGTTTACATAGCGAGTGCGGCTGGCTCATTAGAAATTCATTATTAATCGTATTGGTATATATATATATATTTATTCGATTATTTTCGTAATACGGGAAAAAAATGGATCTGAAGTCATTTTTCGACTCGAGATCACAAAAATGACGTTAATTCATCGTCTATTTAATTTGGGGGTAAAATAGTTTAAAAAAAAAACATTTATTTAGGCAGTTAAAGTTTTAAAAGCTTTCGACACACATTTATAAGTTTGTTTGGCGGAGTCGAAATCTATAAGTGTACTGGTATCTTGGACCGCTCGGCCTATTTTTTTGACGATACTATCTTGAGAGAAAAATCACCAGAGACTACAGATACGTTGTGCGGGCAAAAACGCTTTTGTCAATATACATATGTATGGGTATGTGTATATATATATAGGTGTTGTACTTGATGAATATTACAAGCTCACTTAGAGTTAGAACGTATATACTTAATTAGTAATTAATATACGTGTTTAGACAGTGTAAATAACTGAACGACTTTTTTTAAAACGCACACCGCACACGTATATAATTTTGATTACACCAGCGAATAATCATAATTTTATAATATAATATTATACCATAATACATGGACATTTTTATAAAACTTAACTAGAAAATCATAGAAAAATATTTTTTTTTTTGTAGGTATAGAACGAATGTACGAGTGTTTCTTTTACAAATTTAATCGAACCGGTCGAATCCGCACGATGGCGACCAGACGTCAAGCGGCTCGCGGAAGCTTTCCGGCTGCAGGACGTGTGCACGAACAGTTTTTCGCCGTGTCGTTACAAAATTAATTCAGTTTTTTGTTCAGTTTCGACCCCGTTTTTTTTTTTTTTTTTTTGTTTCCCCCGATCAAACTTTTGCAACAACACCGCAACAACTAAAATAAAACTGTTCGTTTCGACTCGGACAGCAGCAGCAGCAGCGAGTCGCCTATACCTATAACGAAATCGATATACCAGGGGCGCCATTCATTTCAGTATATTTTTGCTGGGGCAGGGAAATAAAAAAAAACAAATACAGTTGAATTTTCCGTCGGCCCGTATTATTACGTATAATGATTTGATTGATCCGTTTCTGTCAGAAGTGGCCCGTATTGGTCACCGCGAGCCGGGCCTTTTTCAACAAATTCGGTCGAATTTTACCCAAACGAGGGTAGGCCCAAACTTTTTCAAAAGCTGGGGACGGGCAAGCGCGTACTCCCGCCGCCCCTTTAAACGACACCCCCGCGATACACCCCCACTCGGTCTCGTCCCGTTTCATCGCGGCGAAGAGCCCTGGGCCGGCGGCTCCTCGATGGTCTGCACCGCCACCGCAGCATCCGGGCTTCCGGCGTTCGCCGCGGCCGAGTGATGGACCAGCGCCTTGTGTTCGATCCGGCTCGCCGACGACGCCTTCGACTTGTCTTTGGAGTTCAACGCGCTCTGGCTGTTCCTGGAGTTCTCCTCCTGAAAACGCAGACGCCGGGGATCGACTTTTTTCAGTGTTTCGAGCACAAGTGCATATCGGTACGAACGCTAAACTTTATTACTTTTGTGTCTCCATGACGTTTATGTCACGATCACGTCGAAACAAATGCGAATTAAAAACGTACGAATCATCGTGATCATATACATGATATAGCCAATGGGCGGATTTTCTCTTTGAATTCGTTATGCATATTATGTAAAGACGACGTCAAAAATAATAATCGTGACAAAATACTAAACTGACGGATAATGGCTGCTGAGATTTTTCGGAAGTATAGCTATTTCGATATCGAGGGTTCGGTTTTGAATTTAAACGTTGGGTTTTGTATATATTTATATTTACTTTGGAATAGTTCTGTATTAGTTGTTCAGTCGAACAATGGCTGGGCGGAGTCCCTTTGGCTTCTCTGTTCTTCGTAGAATGCCTCCTTTGCTGGTCCCTTTGATACCATTTCAGATTGTATGTTTTCATCGAAGAAGTGCTGTGCACAGCTGGATCACTGCCCGTACGACCGTAACCTGCAACGAAGAAAAACCACGATACTTTGTCAACGTTACACCCCCCACGGGATCGGCGTGTGTAAAACTGTCACCCGTGGATTTTCCGCTACAACTAAGTTTATATTTTTTTTAAATTTTGTTCCAACAATGGTTCTGAAAATGCAGCTTGTATTATTATTTATTACAACACTTAATCGTATTATATTTAATAGCATGAGTGCATTTTGAGATTATATACATTAAATTTTTAAATATATCATTTCCGTGATACCGTGACCAATCATTGTCAACCACTATATAACAAGAACCATAACTACATAGGGTGTACTAACTTTGAAAATCGGAGTATTAATCCTTCTATACAAAAACTTCATTAAAAATCTTAAAATTTCAGACTATTCGCCGTAAAATTCTCTAAAATATTCCCAATTTCTTTTTTTCGGTTTTTGGGGTAAAATTCAAAAAGTAAGCAAAATGTAAAAAAAAAAAAAACTTCAAAGTACCACCGGAGTCCATACACCTATTATATATCAGTTGCAGCAGAGGTACTGACTTCAAAAATCTGAGCCTTTCCTTCTACCCGAAAAGTTGTTGACAGAAAAAAATAAAAAAAAAAAAACACCATTATGTAAATACAATACATTCCTCGTTGACGCTCATAATCTAGTGTATAATAATATCATAGATTATAATTTTATAGATTCAGTTACCTACCCAGTTTTTTTGCTCTTTTCGCCCGACCGGGCGACGACGTCGGCGATTCCGAAGCGGACGGCCGGCATGAGATCAGTATAAAAGCAGCTGCTCTGGCAGCCCCTACCCTGCTGTTGTTGTCGTCGTCTTTGGTCTCCGACTGATGACCGGTCACGCTGTCGTCTTCCTGCTGTCCGTTGGCCCCCGCGGAGTCCGACGTGCCGTAATGTTTGCTCGAAGACGCCTCTGCAGTAAATATGAAATATCACCGATAGATCAAAATAAATAATATTATGTATAGTATCTGTTTGAATGCAGTTGTACAAATTTTTAAATTATTTTGTAACATTAGGTAGTTATAACTATATTTTTCAAAATTTAAATCAAACACAGGTAAGACTAATAAAATTTGATGCTATACATATTTAATTTTAGTCACACGACGTTTGCGTTTCACACCTGCTGCAGGGATCCAAATATTTTGATTATAGGCGTTAAAAGTCGTAACACGTTGTATTAAACTTCAATCATTTTTCAATCGTTCGAAATGTTGTTGTTATTATTGTCACAACGTTTTCGTCTATATTTTATACATCCATACTGTTTGAAAACGATTCATACCGATCGAGTTCAATGAATTTTTGAACTAAAATTTTTAGTCAAACAGCAATCAGCATATTCAGTTTAACAACTATAGTATGCTCAAAATAACGTTCATGAACAACACCGTCAAACTCGAACTATTGTTGCAGTTACTCCTGTTCAAAAAATGTACATCGTGAAAAATGTTTATACGCTTTACGGCGCAGTTTTAGAAAATAAAATTAGGACACGAGAAATAATCCGTAATCTATAAAAACACAGAAATTGAGTTGACAGACAGAAAAACTTTTCCAGTATCTCCATACTTTTATATCGTTATTAAATAACGGCAAAACTTTTAACAGTATCAAAGCTAAATAATTTTATTTTAGGTACTTGTCTGAAGTTATTACAACTATATAGTGCACAACTGTGTATTGTACGGCTGTTTCGAAAATTTCGAAATTAAATGCGTTTGAAAAATGTTAGGAAAAAATATTCCAAACGATTTTAGATATACCAATAAATAAAAACAATTCAGTTATCATTTTATATATTTTTTTTATTTCGTTATAATTGACAACAGCGAACGAACTATTATTTTTTAAGTTATACACACCCACTATTATTTGGGATAGTGTTTTTTTTTTAATTAAACGCGCGCGGCAGACACGTACGTATAAGAATAGGAAAAAATAAGAATAGAAGGAAAGAAGGAATAAATAAATGGAAGAAATGAAGGAAAGAAAGGCAATATGAAAGAAAGGAAGACCACGCTACACTACTTCACAGCGTGCTATTTACTTTTCCCTAATTTTTTTTATCGCATCACCGTCGCGGCACGCAAATAGTTAACATAAAAACCAGAAACTTTAAAAGTAAAAAAAAAAAAACGGAAGACGACATTTTAAAAAGGATAAATTTTAGATTTCTTCATGAAGTGACATTTTTATTTTAAAATTTATTAAAAGTTATTAACATAAAATAAAAAAATTAATACTTAACAATAAAAATTGAGATAATAGTCCATATTTTTAGTTTACGCGTGGTTTTGTACCAAAATACATGACATTACTTCGATTCAAAAAAAAAAAAAAATGTTTTTGTTGTTTCTTTTGAAATTATTGTCTTCAAACTAGTAAAAAAAAAAAAAAAAAATATTTTATACCTACAGATTAAGTTAATCCGTAAAATATATTCGAATGAGAATCATAAGTTCGTCATAAGTTGAAGTTTAACAAAAATAAAAACAAGTTAACGAGTCAATCAACTTGATTGAAATCAATTATTCAACTATTTAAATTAAATTTAACTTTTAAGGAGTTAATGCGCCCAGCTGCCTTGGTATTATAATATTATTATTACGGATACCAGGTAAAACCTGCACCACGGCCGTACCGCGCGACGCCGCCCATCCGCGCCGCCGCCCGCCCACAAACCCGGAAAATCGATAAAAGGCGACCTACTAGTTTGACGCGAGCACAGCAGCTTGTTCGGATACAAGTTGGTGGTCGGGAAGTGCCGGGGTCTGGAGGCCGTGGACAGGCGCAGCCCGAAACAGATGAGCGCCGAGAACACTAGCAGACCGACCACGACGCCGAGCAGCGACGAACCGCCGGCTCTCCCGTCCGTTTCATCTGCGAACAACAATTATTATTAATGTTCTTTTAAACCCTCGCGTACTATTATGTTATACCACTGTAATACTGCGCGACGAGTACTACACAAAATCGAAAATTTTAGTTCGTATTTTATCGAATTCGTCTGGATTAACGCGCGAGACGATCATAACACCCATAGGAGTTTTTATCACGTGGACGATGATAGTATTATGAGAAGGGAAACGCGCAACACTCGCTCGCGAATAAATCCGATTTTTTCGCTCTTCCGCGCGGTCGTCGAATTCGCCTCGAGAGCGCAAAAATTTAATTCGGCGCTAAATCGACGCAGCGCATGTTTTCGAAAACGTTTTGATAAATTGAAAACATCGACGCTCCATACGGTATTAAAAATGATCGTCCGGATGATTATGCAGACAGCTGCGCGCGTTCGCGTATTAATATGAATATTTTTCTTTTTATCGAACTTTCAATTGAAATATTTGCGTGTTCTACAGAACGGTTGGACGGCAGAAAAAAAAAAAAAACGTTCTCGACGTTTAAATTACTAACGAAATGAAAAATCTAAAATTGTTCGGATGCATCCGCATGGACGATACTGTAGTTCCTCCATAACTATCCAGACAAATTCATCGTTATAACGCTATTGTTTTCTCAACGACGACGTTTGTCGTTGTCGGTAAAATTTAGTAGGCACCTTGAGCGCAAAAACTGCTGCTCCTGGCGTTCGTCGGCCTGGACACGGTAACGATGTGGTATCCCTGTTTGCACTTGCACAGCGCGTTGTGGTCCACCTGTGCGCACACCGCGTGCTTGTCCTGCATCTGGCACGTGTCGTCTTGGAAGCACTGTTCTCCCAGCCCTGAAAACAGACGAAATCAGTCCCGTTCGTCTGCAGGTGGCGACAAATCGACTTCTGATGTACTGTCGGCCCTTAATTTTTCGTCTTTTTAGAGTAGGTTAGGTCAGGTTAGCCAGATTATTTTTTCTGGAAACAGTGACATTTTTTTTTCTACATAATTTAATCTATTTTTTTCTATTAGAATATCATATTTTTACAGTTTGGGTTCTCTTTCACAGCGCATAATGTGTAAAAACAATTTTAAGTTCTGAGCGTACCTATTGTTTTTACAATCATCGTTATGCCTTTTTTCCTTTTTTCGAGAACTGAGAGAAATTACATTTTCCAACAAATAATGTGTTTTGCTCCGTGTTGAAACTTAAATCATTGCAGAACCCCTTGGAATCATCCGTGCATTGATAATTTAAAATTAATTGTTTTAATACGAGTTTCTAATAAAACGATTTCATTTTATAATTGAAGTCGCCCGATTTTAATTTATCGGCGATAACGAACACGCTAATGTAAATCATACGGATTACCACGAACACAATATTAAATATTCATCGATTCATTTTAATATTCGGTATTAATGATAAATATTATCGTATTGGACATGTTCAGTCTTACATCAAGTCGTATACTTATTCGGCCCGTAAATTAAATGGGATACTCATTATAATATTGTATTATTTGATCAAATACAACCACTCGATTATACGTTATCCACAATATTTTGTACATACAAAAAAATATGTTATAAAAATCTGGTCTTAGTATTTCTTAATAAAAATAAAGGGGGGAGATGTAAAGAAAACTATGTCTTTAACACTGATAAGTACTGACGTACATAACAATATCGAGAAGCAATAATGTTGTTTCTTTTGTTTTTATAGGCGAGTAAGAATTGTATGTACCGTTTAAGAATTGTAAATATTGTACAGTATGCTATTAATAAATCTTTTGTTTTTTCACAGAGAAACGCGATTGAGTCTTAGTTTTCAAAGAGAAATATGTCTTTATAAAACAAAATTTAAAGCCTTCATTCCATAATATACGATCGTTATTTAATTTCTTTAAGACCAATCCACAATAAATTTAACAAACTAGTGATCACCCGAGATAGATAACAATCGCAGTATCTTACAATATTTTGATCTATCTCAGTGTTAACGACATAGTTTTTTTTTTACATACATTATAATAATTTTTAAATAATAAATAAAATAAAAATAGGCGTCAGAAATTCTGGCCGCGCACGTTCCATCATGTTACAGGCACTTGCGCGGTACACGTTTTTTTTTTTTTTTTGATTAAAAAATACGTCGAGTGGGTTTTCAATATATGCTGGAAAAGGTTTTTTTTTACATAAAAAAAAAAAAGGACTTCAATACAAATACGCGCGTTTAGGTTGTCACGCTGTCGTCGTGTACGACGTGTATATTTATGTACAACGAAACTACGATGTGCAAAGGAAGTGTAATTTGTATAAAGCCGTGATGTGTTATATACATCGCCGGTTGACGTTTCCCGGCCCATTGATTTCTCGCGCCCTTTCGTTCACTCGTTTTTGTCTTTCACCTATAGACAAGCAGTGCACGAGCGGTGAGCTCGACAAGTTTATACCACAATAATACTCGAAAGGGGATTATGCCCTTACACCAATTCGATTTATTAGTTTGTTTTGACATAAAGTATAACAAAAAGATATAACCCGCTCGTGCACTTTCAACATATTATTTGGCTCGCATAGTGGAACGGCATCGATTTTATAAAAATTAAGTTTTGCGACGAATCGTTCATCGTCATATTATGCATATTTCTAAATGCCTTGTAGTTGTAACCGTCCGCGTTACATGCTGTCTTCTTGAGACGCTCGTCAAAGTATACATACACTTCGCTTTGGACGGATCACTAATTATTTGGAAGTCGTAGTTTGATGTTTATTTTAAATCTGCAACAAACGGATTGGTAACGATTCTGCAACGAGTCAATCACTCAACAATAGTTCTAAATTTTATATTTTTCTCGGTTATTTTTCAAACGTTTTGAAAAAAATTTTTTCAATCCGCAATAACGTGTGAAAACTGTATGTTCTTGGGAACAATTTTTAAATATTGCCGTCGTTTATTATATCATGATAACTAAAATAAATAATCGGAATTTCATAAAACGCTTCAAAATTGAAACATACCATCTTCGTCCACAGGTTTGTCGCATACGAGTATTTTTGCGGTATGACATTTTGAAGATATTGAACCATTTCTTGTACACCTGCTTGAAAAAATGATCGCAGAAAAAAAACAGCGTTGTAAAAATAATTCATTTTTCGCTCCCCTAGGAATCTATATGAAATTCAACTGCGAGCAAAATTATGTCTACTCGTAAGTTTGCTAAAAAAAATTTTGAACGTGGTTCTTTACATTGTCGATATCTACTCTTTTACATTTAAAGATGGTTCTTGTAATAACTATAAACACAAAGAACAAAACACATAATTTTTATTTTCTAAAATTCTGTTTTCTAAGGGTCGATAGATTCGAAAACCGTAAAATGAGATCCAATCTGTTTTCATAAATCCCGCCAAAATAATCAATGTTGTAATATTTTATTTCGCAATCTCCATGAAAATCGTAATACAAAATATTCATTCAAGTATTCATAATTTAATAATATATGTCAACGGATATGAGGGAGTTTCATAAAACTCTAATCGGTATTAATTATATTTTCTCAAAAAGTGTCCTCAAAATGACTTTGCTGAATGCTTATACGCCTGCAGCTATCACAACTAATCTAATCCCAGACATCTTAAATAAAAATTTTACTGAACGAAAACGCAGAAATCTTCGGAGATAAAAATGGTGATGCGTTTATACAGTTTTAAACTTAAATTTTAGCTGTTTTCGCCAAAGTTTTATAGCGTTAATTTTGTGTTACCCAGTGAAAAATACACACGAATGGGTTTCTGACATTAAAAAAGTTGTACAAAAAACCATTACGGTGGCTACGCGGGTCTGTGCCAAAAAAAAGTACTTATAGTATTACTTATCGCAAACGTATTTTGGCTTTAAGCCCTTTCACTCCTGGATCTTAATAATATCGCGGGGTAACCGATGGGCTTGTACATTTGTTTAATTAATTAGTTATGTTTGCTTTAAAACTCCCGCAGGCGTCCATTTGTGCGCAGTACAGATTAATACTATATATACTGCATTCCACGAGAGAATAATCAGTTTTCATGCGCCCCAACTCTCGGCTTTGGCAACGCCATATTTCAAATTCCTTCTCCAAGTGTCTTCAACGTTAGACGATATCACCGAAAGCCAAACTTTTCCTACGCAAAACAAATTGATTCGTTTCGTTTTAAAGGAATATAAGGCGGAAAAAAGGACCGATTATTCAATCGTGGAATGTATAGGTGGTACCTATATTATATGAATACACAGTTCTAAGAATTGAATGAAATTATAATTTTTTTAAAAATATTTCATCATTATCACCATACAATTGGAATGATACACAAGTACGATGTCCATCTACTTAGTAGTCAGTAGAAAACTAACTCGGAACACTAACACGTTCAAAAATTATTATAATACTTATTACTATTCGATTTTTAAGCGTAATGTTTTAAATTTTATTCTTCTAGTAGGTAGTAAGTATATTGACGAGAAAAATTTCATATGACGTCATAAAAATTTATTATTTTCATTAATCGAATAACATATGTAGTTATAAAGCACCACGATTGGAAAACGGTTATGTTAATAAAATCAAGCAATTGATAAACGAAAATACTTAGGAAAACGTTTTTTTTTTTTTTTATTGACGTTGAAATATTTAAAAAACGGAAACAATTACAAAATAAAAATTTTGCGCGAATTATTCCGTTTTAGCTGTATAATTCGCATTACGGCATAACACTATAATTATAAAATTTATAATAATTTAATTATATAATAATAATTATATTTATATAATTAAAACAATAATTTATACAATAATTTAATTATTGTGGCGACGTAAACAACGCACCACCGCGAGTCGTCCAAGTTGATTACAATAATGTCGGTAAATAAAGGGAAACCCCACTTTCTAGAATATACTATAATTATCTCGTTAGGGTGATTACGAAAAAGTTCTAGAACAATCGACGCTTATATATACCGGCTGGTCAGACGCTCAGTCGGTCAGTCAGTCCGCGAGTGTGCTCCGCGACACACCGTCAAGTACACTCCGCGACTTCCTCCGCGATATTGATATTTGTTTTTTCACATTTACATTCATACGTATTTTTGTAATATAGTGTTATTTTAAATTAAATTGCGAGTGATTTTTTTATTGCCTAAAACCCGCATTATAATACACGGTGAACAAAATCAGTCTGATATAACACTTATTATAGTACATAAGTTTTGGAGAGTTAACGAAGAATTATCATCTTAGATCAAAAATATTATGAAAACGTTATGAAAGATTCTGAAAAGGTCCATAGATGGTAATTTAAAAAAAATACTTATTGTACTACGCCACTATTTAAGGATCTCGCTAGAATTTAACACAACGATCGTGAATAAATTAAGTCTGGTTAAAAAACAATGTTTATCATAAACGATTATTCATCCGAGGTTTATATTAGTTCGTATTTTACGGCATACAACAGCATTATAGAAAAACTTAATGGTTTTTTGTGTTTTATTTTACAGCGTATATTATAATAAAAGCTATAATAATTGACTAACGAATTGAAGCTACAAGCATGCTTGTTCTGAGAGTGATACGTATTTTGAACGAATACAACAAACTCATTTGTTATTTTGTTTGACGATATGAATTTATAAATAAAACGACCACGTTATATTTTTATTCGACTTAAAAGTATAGGTATGGTAATTTGAAATAATTTATATTACATATATAGGTGTATGAGATGAGAATATAGTCCGTTCGGTAAAATTATAATACATCAATATTTTTTTATCCAAACAGTACTAATAATTGGACGGAAGATATACTGTAAACAAAACTCTCGCGGTTAAAACAATAAATTAAACCGAAAAAAAAATAACAAGTTGGTATTTTTATGCGGAAAAATATGAATTCATTCGTATTTGATCATTCTATACGTTTGCTCAATTAAAATGCGTAAAACTCATAAAGAATTTCCCGTGTCGGTTTTCACCGTCGCATTCATCGAATTTATATTTCATTATATTTTTCAATAAACTAATTTCGCGCGTAGTTATAATAATATTGAGTATATGACGTGTCAAGTGTCAAAGTCATGTCATTACCATATACATTTCCCGAACTTGTTTCAATGTTTTAACGATGCACGCGTGCTGTATCAGAGCTTGTTAAACTTCGTTTTATTCAAATATGTAAAACGACCCTCGACTTTTTCTACAATCAATACCGTATATATAAACGTACATAAACCAACGATGACAGAATAATATTCTAATTACTCGTTTGAATTTCAACCGCAGAGTCGTATCAGCAGTATTACTTGAAACCGAAAAATGTCAAAGAAATGTAAATTAACCTAACCGCGAAGTGAGTACAGCGTAATACCTGTTGTACAATTTTAGAAACTTATTGTTTTACAATAACGTTTTTTTTTTTTTTTTTTTTTTTTTTTGTCAACAACTTTTCGTATAGAAGGAATGCTCAGATTTTCAAAGTCAGTACCTCTCATGAAAGTTATATGAACTCCGGTGGTACTTTGATTAAAGCTTTTTTTTTAAATTTTGTCCACTTTTTGAGTTATACTCCAAGAATTTTACGGACAAAAGTTTGAAATTTCAAGATTTGTGATGAAGTTTTCGTTTCGAAGGAATGCTCCAAGTTTTAAAATCAGTTACTTTTATGATAGGTTTATTGACTGAAATGATAGTTTGGCCCTAGTATTTTTTAAATTTCGTTTACTCATTGAGTAATACCCCAAAAATTAAGAATTTTATTGCAAAAATTGGTAATTTTCAGGTTTGTGATGACGTTTTCGTGTAAAAAGAGTGCTGCTCCTCCGATCTTAATTTTGAATACCGCAAAAAAGTAGTTGAGACTTTGGCTTTAAATTATTTCTTATTCCAAACAAATTTTATAATTCTACACATTTTGCGCGTAACACCCCGAAAACACACACATTTATACTAAAAAGACTGCTTGGATGGCAAGTATTTGTCCGATCGAACTGAAACCGATACACCATTGTAATCGGTAGGCCATTCCGTACTAAAACTTTCACACGTTATTTCAATTAATATTTTTTTAAAACGTGGATACGACATTCGGGGTTTTCGGACCATTTATAATGTTAAATTAAGTTTTTACTAGGACAAATACTAGATAACTGAGCTCGCTCAGAATCGTTTTATTGAAGACAATGATATACTATCATTGCTTTCAGATATTAAATAGTACGTTTGGACCACAATTTCCAAACCAGTGACCCACCCAAAACATAGTCGCTACTCTGTCACGTCCACCCTATCCCTGTTTTTTTTTTTTCATCTTTTTTAGAAAAATCACCACAACACTCAAAAAGCAAAAAATGTATTTTCCCTTCATCTTGATAAATGCTCGTAGATTTTGTGTCAACACATCATCCTGTCGTGTACAAAACTCGTTTACAGTTTAAGCGAAGTAAAGTAGAACGAGCAAATCGTTTTGCTTTTAATTACTATACATAGTACACTGCCATTCCTAAAACGCCATCATTAATTTAAATGTAGTGTTTGACACGTTTCGCGATAATTTTACCGGCCATTAATTCAAAACGTTACTAGAGATTAAAACAACCAAGTTTTTGTTTGGCGGTTTCTCTGAAAGTTTGCCGCACTCTTAACGCAATCAGCGTCTACACAATTTTCAAACAATATTTTGAAGTCACTACCATACTTCTCCGCGGTGTTACTGCAGTTTTTATACACTCGTACAGCGTTATATTTTTAATTAAATACGAAACTTTTTTTTCCAAGTAGTAGAAGTTATTTTCATTAAAAATATTCTCTCCAACAGGTCGTCAAAATCGCGAATGAAAAAAATAATAAATATACTGCAATCAGCAGAACACATTTCTGCGCAAAAAAATTAAGTTATTTAAAAACCCCAAGGCCTTGGTTCAGCGATAAAATCGAATATTTGTTTTTCAACACACAAAAACTTACCGAAAAAGCGCATTAATTTACAACGTGAATAAATTATACGATTTCGAATTTCTTTTCTTTGAATTGCAAAATACCGATTTCCGTTTTGCATTCGTTGAAGTATATATATAGTGATAAAAGTTTAAATAAATCTACAGGCGGCTATTCAAAAACTTCTCAACAGATTATTAATTTAAAAATAAACATAAAAAATGATATGTTTACCATTCTGCAAGTCGGAAAAATAAAACAATCCTATTTCAGGTACAACTCGCTCATACCTTGCAAGAGTTTTTTTTTTTCACGCACTCGTATCTTTTATAAACAATTCATAAATTCTCAGTCCAAAAACACATAAACAGACTGTGCATATAAATGATTTGTATAAACAGCATACAAATCGAGCGTGTGAGATAAACACGATTCGTATTTTCATCAACGTCGGTCATTTAAAAGAAAAATGATATATTTTGTAAAAATTTTTACACGATGGTAATTTATTTTATTGCACGAAATTTGCATTCACAAACACCAAACGGACACGGCTAATGAGCATAATATATTAAACACGTCGAATAACAATGAAACTCGACTGTAACAACCGTTAAAATTACTATAAGCCAATGAGTTGAAAACAATAATAAAACAAAAGTAAGGAATGTACAATTTGAATAATTTTTTTTCTCGTCCACTTTTGTTAGAAACGTCGGTCAGGAGCTGAATCTGGCGCCAGTAAAAATCAAAGAGTTTCTCGCCGAGAAAGTAAGCCTATACACATTCTATACTTCATTCGACGAGAGAATAATCAGTTTTAATGCATCTCAACTCACGGCTTCGGCAATGCCAGACTTCAACTTCCTTCTCCAAGCGTGTGTGTTCAACGTTTGACGATGTGTCACCCAAAGCTAAACTTTTCTGACGCGCAACACACTGATCTCTTTTCTTTCAAAGGATAAGGCGGACTGATTATTCTCTCGTGGAATGGAGTGTATACGCGTAACCGACTAAAACTATCGTTAAAATTCGAAAGGGGAGGCGCATTCAAACCCTTCTATACGCTCATTCATGAGGGTGATGTTGATGCTATTATTGACTGTACATAATTAATGTGTACAACATACGTTCTGTACCGTACCTATAATACATGGCGAGGTCGTTGAACGAAACAAACGCGTATAATTAATCTTTCTCTTGGAAAATCGATCGGTTTTGTTTTGTACATTATAATGCGCTAATTAATCCTAGGTACACGTCATACAGGCTTTTCCTGCTCCGACGAAAACTCAGAAAAGATTAATACTGCGACGTTTCGACACATTTTTCAAATTTACCGACATTAATATCTGCGAAGTCGATATGACGTGATAATATCATTGTTTCGCGATTACGAAATTTTGCAGCACACACGCGTAGAAAAACCGCGAGTTTCGGCCTCGAAAATGTTTTAAACTAAACAATTTTCATTACCACCTATAAGTATACCGGTATACGTTGTTTGCGTCATGACATTTGATTTAACAAATGCGTTTATTTTGTCTTTGAGTCTGAACCCTCGTGACCTTTATTTTGAAACAGGTATATAGTACATATAGTATGAAGTCATAAGAGAATACCCAGCGAAAGTTGTTTTATTTTGTTCTCGTTGTCGATAATTTACCTTTAAAATCGATTTGGGCGTACAAAAATGTTTGTGTCAACAACTAAAAAATATGTGGGGCGTCCTTGTGTGGCAGCAATATGGGGGTCATCGGCATGTTCCACGTGAACGGAAAAAAAAATTGTTAATAAGTTTATAGAATAATTACTAACTCCAAAATTGATCGCCCTAAAAGTATTAATATTATATGAACATTGTACTCCGTCATTTACGGAACTTTAGCTATTATATTGTGTATTACTTACCTATTATGTTTTAAATTATAAATATTAAAGACGGTCGAAACTGACTATTACCGTAAGTAGTTATGTTTCATTTTAATTATTCATTGTAATATTATACTCAATTTATGATTTAAAATCGTATTCGGTATATTAAGACTGATTTTTGCCAAGGAGCTGTTAATTTTTTTTTAGTTGTGTTATCTTACGCATGTATGTATACGGTACAAAATAATATTTTATTAAGAGCTTGACCCGCATTATTAAAAAGTTGATTCATATTTTTATAAAAATTTTTTACTGAAACGAAACAAAACAAAATTTATGTCAAATCGAAATGAAATATTTTTTATGCAGTTTTGTGAAATATTTCCAAAAAGTTAATTTAATAAAACATTAAAAGCCTATAATTGAAGCTCGTTCGATATTCACGTGTCTGAAACTCTTATAGGTCCCGATTACTTAACCGAAGTATAGGCAATGCCGGTTTGAGATTCTATCTGCTTTTAATTTCAAAAGTTTACGGGACCACAGGTATTGAGTCTGTTTTTCCTGTTATAAATAATTGAAATGTAATCGCCATGGCACAATACTACGTCGTCATATTTAATCGATATCGATTCCCATACATTATTCACGGAGAACTATAACAAATGTCGCAAATAAGATACTTTCTTCTCAACTCCACCAAAATTTTACGCCTTATCCTTTGAAAGAGAAGGAATGAATTTGTTTTGCGTTAGAAAAGTTTGGCATTGGATGACATCGTCCAACATTGAAGACGCTTGAAGAATAAAATCTGAAGTCTGGCATTGTCAAAGGCGTGAGTTGAGATGCATGAAAAATGATTATTCTCTTGTGGAATGGAGTATAATATTATATGGTATACCTTCTATACCATCATCCGTTAAAATTAAATTTTAAATTTTAAAATGTAATTTTTACCGAGATCAGCACAATTTAACGTAAAAATAGGTAGGTACCTATTATATTTTACACTAATAAACAACGAGCACATTTTTATAATTGATAGTGAAAACGTACCTATTTGTATGTTAATCGTAGCGACAATTTCGAATGATAAAATGTAACGGTAGTTTTAAAATATTTGCAGTAAAATGACTATAGTATATTAAAGTCACAATATTAATAAATCACCGGAAGCACAGCATTATATTTCAATAATTATAATAATAATATTAAAATGCAACGCTGCGCGTAGCTAGTACACGAGGTTTTTTCATAATTTATTGTACAAAATATAAGTATTTATCGCACGTTTTGCTAAAATTGTTTCATTAGGTATTCATTCTTTTTTCATATATTTTACTGGATGATGATTTCTATAATTTATACTATTAGTGTAGGTATACATTTGTAAATTAATAAAATATGCTAATACCTGTATGTTTTTAAGCTGAATTTAAGTATCAACCAAATATAGATAATACATTATAATGACGTACCTGTATAAATACAAGAATCTGCAAAAAAGACAAAAACGTTCTTTTCGAATAAACGAATGTAATGTAAACTTTAAAATAAAATTAATAACACGCAATAACGGTTGGTAAAACAATAATTTTATCTACTTTAATACTGAATAATCTTTTCGTGAAACTGCGAAAAAGTTTTTTTTTTCACTACGCAAAAACGAGAACAGAAGATGATGGAAATATTATTTTTCTAGGTCATATTTTCGAGATTATAACCAAGCTATACGGTGAACGCTTTGAGATATCAAACTATACAAATGAGAAACTCGCAATGACTTTTCTAGATTTTATCGGCGCCTCTATAAGATCTTGAAAATGCGGAAACGAAAATTCTAAGAACTGCGGGGAGAAAGAATGAGGGTAAATTCGATTTTCTAAGAATCGGAGAATCATATTCTATAAGAAAATGATTGAATTCTGGGCCAGTTTTATGAGAAGCTGGTTGGTGTAACGATTATGCTTTGCAGTGTACGCCCACTTCTTTGAGTAGGTCACCGGTTCGGAAATTATATATTGGGTTTAAACGACCGAGGACGAACGGAGATGGCGCGTGTGAAAAAATACGATCGCGTGAATCCGGTGCGAGGATTTACGAGTAATACTCGAGACTCGAAAGATATATTTTGGCGAATACGTAGGAAAAACATAAATCCCAGTTGACAGGAAGAAAGAAACGTGTGGCTATTTACAAGTAATAATACATCGTCAACGGCGTTTTAAAAAGTGCAGCGCGCTCAGCATTTTCCTGCTGAAAAAACAAAATGCTGCGCGTGGGCGCGGAGGAAAAATATTATATACCTATACGTTAAAAATGTTTATAAAAATAAATGTAAAAAAAAAAGCCGGGATCACTGTAAGTCTTGTGGGTAGTTCGATGCTGCGGGTCACTATTTTGGAAGGTTTATAGAAGTTGTGTAACGATTATGAGTGAGCTCAAATAGAGAAATAGAGAAATAATAAGAAATCAATCACAAAGTTTAGTTTATTAATTTAAACAAAGTGTGAAAATTTCAAACCAATCGGACTATTATTTTAAATTAATACGTTTTTATAGTATCAATTGCACAACAGCACGTAATTTTATTGTTATAATCAAAATAACACTGTTTTTCAATACTTTTTTGTACGCTTTCTGAATCTACTAGGCGGATTTTTTCGAAAAGTCCTTGTTCAGATAGCAAATTTTGTTTCACATAACATGTACAATTTTCGAATCTTAGATAGCAAATTATTGTGAGTTACGAATTTTTTCCCGAAAATAAATCCAAGGTATGAGCAATTTTCGACAATTTTTCAACTTTAAAAGACTAAAAATGAAATTACGGATTTCTCCTTAGGTCGCTGACCCCTCAAAGTACCATCTGTCTCCATATACCCATCATTAGGGGTACTGACGTTAAAAATCGGAGTATTATTGAAGAAGTTACCGTGATTACATATAAAAAAAAACTGCCGGGATCAGTCTAGGTCTCGTGGGTAGTTTGACGGAGTAACGACTACGCTTTGGGTGGCTTACTGCATGTTTGGAAGTTACGGTTCAAACGTATTGTTTAGTATCTGAAAACGATTCTGAGCGAGCTCAGTTGTCTACAGTAAACGTCCTGGTAAATTTTTCGAGAATTCCAAAGTTTCACTAAACTTTGCTCAAAATTTTTCAAAATTACTTGAAACTTTCATAAAACCCGTATCTTACCCATTTCATCAATAGTATGTAATTATTTCAGCTTGTTCCTATCATTATTTTGGATGTTATGAAAAAAAAAAAACTAAATCGATATGTCAAAAACACGTTTGCCGTATAACTAATGTTTCTCCGTAGTTTCTTGGTTGTAACATTTTTAATTTTGAAATTTGAGACCTCTCAAAGTACCAGCTCATTCAACAGACGTTTCGGAAGACTGATTTCTGAAAATCGGAGCATTTTTTATACCCTAAAAAGTGTTCACACTAAACAATTCCGAGCGAGATATTGGACAAAATCAATTTCGGTTTGACGCGTTTTATCTGACTGCCAATATGTGACTGATATCCAACAGTAAAACACGGAAAGTACTAAAACCCTCGCGGGTCAAAAACAAACGCGTAATATAAAATAAATTTTATTTTCACTATTAAAAGTTATCACCGGAATGCACTCGTAAACATAACGAAATATTTTTTTATCTGAAACGCATGTAGGAAATAAAAAGAATATTAAACTGTAAAGTAACGCGCGTATCATAACCACACAGCCTTTTACGGACGCAAGGTTTATACGTTTATATGTGCTTATATTGCACGAATAAAAAGCTCGTTTTACAGAATTTTCCATAACGTGCTTACGGTATATTCCGCTTAAACGTACAATATGTAAATGCACGGATATTATACACAACAGGTGGCCGTGGTATTACGTAGTATGCTCGCACGATCGAGTGAACACACATTTTAAAATAAACGGTTTTATGAATATAATTCGTGTGAAATGAAATAATAACGAAAATCCGGAAAGATGTTCGAATTTTCAAGTACAGGCGCGTGCGTGCAGGCGTTGAAGATGATATTGAAAAACTATTATTCTGGTCCAGTTTTCAATACTTACCACGAACGCATGGAGCGGTGTAAAATGTACGATGCACACCTACTGTTTTTCGCCGGATTAAAGTGACAATAAAAAATTGTTTGCACGATCCGTGAAGTTCAACGTGGTTTAAACAATCATAAAAGGTGTGTTTGACGCGTCTTAAACCGGAGAGTCTAGGACGGAAAGTCAAACGAAACACGATTGCGAAAAAGAAAATGTTCTCGAGAATATCATCTCTCCGGCAACAATTTCTTTTTTTTCGAGGATCGTCTTTTGAGATTAGCGTCTTACATGATATCTATAGGCGCTCACCGAGTTTAAACTAAGGTTTATGAGTACATTTTTTTTTTTTCTTCGGATCATCATAGGTTACAATTATTACAGTATCGAAACAGAATCCGCGACGGCTCAACAGGTCGAGCTCCGTTGTTACGCTTTCACCATTGTTTTTGTCGTCGACTTGACAAACACAGCTGACACACACGCGCGGTTCTTTTGCCCGTTCGTATAATAAAAAAGGTTGTGCTCCGGAGGGAACGGACAGATTTTCACCAAGGAATACCAGGTACCTGTTTGCACGGCGGCCGTCCCGTTGTCGGTCGAGTTGACGACGCGTTGGTCGGCCAGCGCGCACGCGCACAGCAAGCACATCCACCGCATCCGTCTGGCGGCCAACTGCATCTCATGGTGTCGTCGGCTGCTCGTCGTGGTGGCGACCACCGCCGCCGACGCGACGTCCGCTCCGCCGGAAACGAGCGGCTCGGAGGAGGAGGAGCAGCACTCCACCACTCGCGGCGACGTGATGCAGCGAGTGCACTGTCGGCGGACAGAAGTACCGCTGCCGCAGTAATTAATTAATAAACGACGTTTTATGCGTTGTTCGCAGACGTTTTTGCAAAGTGGCACGGGAACAGTTTTCACCGTGTTTCGTCCGAAAACCCACAGTTCGTGTCTTACTCTCCCGGTCGTAAAATTCCGCCGCCGCCGCCGCGCGCGTTCCAACAATCTTGTTGATATTTTTTCTTCGGGCGCAGCAACAATGATAATACGCGCCTTCCGGAAAAATAATCGCAGCGCGATAGTAATTAATTGTATCGAAACGACCGCGATTTTCCGGAAAACCGTGCGCGCGGACGCGTCGTCGGCAAAGCACTGCCGTGCGCCGCGGGAAAATCGCGCGCGCACGACCCCCGTTCGCCGAGCGGACGCGCTTTGGAATCTCGCCACCCTCTCACCGGCCGCCCCCGCGCTACAACTACTACGACCGGCCGAATTTTTTTTTTTTAACTATTTCAATCGTTACGGACTAACTAATCAAGTTAAAAATCAACCTTTTAAACTAAACGACGTTCTCGACGAGTCCATTTCTCGGTTTTATAGAGAAATACACGGGGGGTGTTGGTTGCGAGACGTCAGCCGCTAGTTTCAGTTAGAGGAGACATAAAAAAAGAACGTTATATATACTTTGTAACACGAAAGAAACCGCGATTGACACTGAACGGTTGCAAAATGCCGGCCACAAAAGAATACGTACGCCGAATGCCAGGTATTATTATATCGCGTAACTTTTCGAGTTCGTAGCGAACAGAAGTGTACGTTTAAACACGCGCTACGGCGGCCCATAATCGAAAACCGTCATTGGCGGCGAGACCTAAAAGACGACTTTTAGGACGAAACGACCCGCGAAACGGAATCGAGTCTATATAATACGTATTATAATACTACTAGGACGGAAACGTCGACAGAATATTTAATTTGTGTTTTCCGCGAGCCAATTCGACGAAATTGATTTAAAAGACGTTTTAAGACGTTTCCGCCCTGGAAAAATGGTCGGTCGATGGGGTACCCATCTCGGCCTGATAAACAGTTTTCCGCATGAGCAAACTTCTCTCGCGTTAGGTTTTGCCGTTTTTTCCCTCATCTCCATCTCCGCATTGACTAAGCAGTGCGTATTTATACGCAGGGCGAATAACGATTGCTGTCCGCTATAGTTATTTTAACCAACTGTATTACCACACCGTAGTGATTATAATAAATTAACAACGCCGGTTTTTCTGTTGCGAGTTTTAAAGTAAGCGCGTCAAATAGCGCAATGTCAACATAGCTGCGCAGAAAATCCGTGTTTTTGCAGAGAGAACTCAATCATTCCACTATACCGCTATATCACGCCCTTCCGCGACATTGATTTGTTCTTTTGACGGTAACAACGAAATATCCTATTTCCTTAAAAGCTCTCGCTCTTTTATCCTCATTTTTCTGTCGTTCTCGCGGCTCGATAAACCGTGCGTTTTTTCGTTCGTTTTCCAGCGAAAAGCAAACAAAACCGTCGCGCAAACACACACAGCGGCTTTTGTACAATCGTAGTACCCCGTGTTCGGTTTCGAACACGATAAACCGGCCGAAAATTCGTTCTTGCGGTCTGCACGACGATTATTACAACTATATAGCGCATACGTCAAATACGGTTACCGAATACGGTTTCAACGGTCAAATGTCCTAAATGTAGGACATCGTGCGCATTTCTCTCGGCGAAAAAAAGTCCACGGAAAGGACGAGAAAAGAATGAAAAAAAAAAAAAAAACAACGAGTGAATCGGACAGCGTGTTATATTATTATCCGCGTTCAGACGGAATACTGTGGATTACGTTCTTGAAACTTGATCATAAAATCGACTAAGATTTGAACTTCTTCCAGCGTGATGGCGTTGTACATGGCCGCCCGGACGCCTCCCACGAGTCTGCAAACAAACGGACAATATCCATTGAGACGGTCACCCCCGTCCGCAGAACGAACGTTTCGGTACTCACCTGTGTCCTTTGAGTTGCAAAAACCCCAAGTCTTGAGCTTCCTTCAAGAACTTCTTGTCTGCCTCGTCGCCGGCAGCCAGGCGGAACGGCACGGTTATGCGGCTTCTGGAGTTCGATTTGACCGGACACGAGTAGAAACCCCGAGAGTTCGCGATGGCGTTGTACAGTAATTCGCTTTTGGCCTTCGAGTTGGCTTCCATGGCAGCGAGTCCTCCTTGCTTTCTGACCCATTCCAATACGAGCAAGAAAGTATAAACTCTGCGCGGCAAAACCGTTCGATGTAAAATTCGGGATAAAATTTAAAATAAAATCGTCTTAAATTATTTGGGATGAAATTAATACGACTCATAATCCGTAACTCACATGAACGTGGGAGGCGTGTTAAGCAGAGAATTTTCTTGCACGAACAGCGTGTAATCGAATACTTGTGGACAATGCTGATTTGGTTTCCCGAGAAGGTCCTCGCGCACGATGATTGCCGTGATGCCCGCGGGACCGAGGTTCTTTTGCGCACAAGCTATCACCACGCCGAACTGCGGAACAGTAAAACTGCGAAATTAATTGCGGGTAGCGCAATTTGAACAATTTGAAACAAGTGTGATGTGTCTAACGTGGTTGAGAGAGAAAAAGAGAGAAAAAAAACGATAAAATCATATGACCGTGACGAAACATTCGATAATTACACGTGTCGCAGCTATTCACCTTGGAAATGTCGAATTTCTTCGTCATGATGTTGGACGACATGTCGCACACCAACGGGACACCGTTTGTTTCAGGAATGAATGGAAACTCGACTCCTGCGAAAGTCGATCGAGGAAAATCATTTTAGAAAAATCGTTTTTTTTTTTTTTAAATTAAAATATAAACAAATGAGTACCACCAGAACACACGTTTTACGCCGCCGCGTATATAGTTCTCTGCGTTTTGACGATTTAAACATTTATTTTCGCGGCGAATAAGAAAAAAAAAACGTTAGGTAACATTGTACTAAGACGACCTATTAATGAGTCGTAATATCATGTCATATGCGTAGTATAAAGTATTTTCCTCATTAACTCAAAGGTCCACAGTTATGTTCACTATAAATGTGAATCGTTTCAAATTAAAAAAGTCTGTGTAGGTATATATTATAAAAAACGAAATCGAGTACACAATACTTAATTTATGGCTGTGAATTTAATGCGAACCGTCGAGGGTAGTTTATGAACTTACGCACTCGCAACATTAGTCGCAACTCAATACATTCCAACGAAAATTATCAATGCAAATTTCTAATTGTGACGTCGTCGTTAAACAAATCCAATTTGTTATTCTTACCGTTTACTGTTTCGTTATCACAATAATAAACGTAAGCAGCTTCTGGATCTAAACTCCACGTTGATTGATCAGGAATCCCGTCGAATTTTTCTGGTTTTGGAAACACGTGGTTTACTTTCAGATATTTCGACGCTTCTTTAGCTGCTTTTGTTGACCATACCCCTATACCGTGAGAGAGAGAGTTAATAGAAAAAAAAATAAATAAAATAAAAACACGAGAAGAAAAACAATTTTCTACCTGTCAGTATATAGTCAGCTTTTCCGCCTTTGTGCATCAAATTCAATGCCACCGAAGCAAAAGCCCCGGTTCCTCCTCCCTGCATTAACACTACCTTATAGTTTTCCGGAATATTGCTGAAACAAATAAAATTCTTCGTTGAAAGTTGCAAAGCAAGCTAAGAGTAGGTAGCTCTTGACGAATGAGTGGGATCCAATAAAACGATTATAAAACTTGTATCAAAACGATAAAACTATTAAAATTAGTCATCCTATCTAACCTGTAGCCAACACAACTATTGAATTACGGAACTTAATTCACGAATAAAATAGTTAATGAATCGATTTCGATTACGTTATACTATAGTAGTAGGTATTGAGAATTATGAAAAATCACTATTTGTTAATGGTACAAACTACCAACGTCTCGTATTATCTGGATCAACTAATTATATCATTTAAATCGGTAACGCACAGTTAACTAAAAATTAATCGTACCCATTTGCTTATTATAAGTTCTCTGATAGGAGTTTTGAATCCTAGTAATTTTCTGTCTCCTAAAAATATGTACCTTACATTTTTAAAAGTTTAAGGAACAACAATGTTTATGATATAGTTGTTGGAGCTAATTTTTTTTTTATTCACTCCACATTTAAGGTGAAAATTCGTAATTGAATTTTTCAAAACGTCCGATTTGAAATCCTCCTACATAAGAGATCGAGTCTCCCCGTCTCCCTCTGCAAAACCTTTACCTGTCTATCAGGCATACTATATTGTGCAGTACTACGATTTTTTCAGCGCAAGTTCTGGTGTAACACAAATACGGGAAAATCCCTACGTTTTATTCTACGGTATAGTAAACTTACAGTAACTCTCTGTACAGATCGATGGCTCGGTTGTTGATGGCCGTGTACTCGGAAGACCGATGGCTGAGTTCCATGACGCTGATGCCGCACCCGCAGTCCAGGAGTTCGTCTCGCGCTTGTTCCAAAACCTGTAAAAAGATAAATCTTAGGCGAAAGTATAAAAATCGTGCGTGCGGACACCACGAACGTTTAGACCATATTACGATACGCACCTCTCTGGGAATCTTGGCCGGTCCCGCGCCAAAATTGATCACTTTCTTCAAAGACTGAGCCATGGTGCTGTACGTTAAAATAAAATGTATTATTTCGAGTACGAAGAACAGTGGGTGATGCGCGTGTGTGTTATGCGAGTAGGTGAGGTTTTTTAAAGGCCGCAAACAAAATCGTACGCAAAATCCGACTGAACGCGGCGACAGAATCGACTCGGATAACGCCCGATAATAACCGACCGACCGAACGGGAACAAAACCGGTTGGCGAAACGATTTCTAACCACGAGGTTCCTGCGGGTCGTGCAGTCGGTCACTGCGGAGACCACCGACCGTCGTCGTGTTATACGTATCAACACGACAATAATAACTCCCTCCCCCATGCGGACGGTACGTGAAAAAGTTTGATTATTCCGGCGTCGCCTATTGTATTAATTTACAATAATTATACGGCTGCGAGTTAGATAAAAATATAATTACCACCGTCCGAGAAACGATTATAGTTTTTTTTTACGATCCGGCGACGACAAATGACGCGCTCGCGATTACGTCGCGCCACCCGTTTGCAGTTACGGTTCGACAGCAGCCGGCTGCAGCCCTCGGGTCGTGGCGCGCCGCACGAGTTTTTTCATGACGAAATCGGTTTCGGGACAGGAAAAAAAAAACCACCAATCTTTGTCAAATCGATAGGTTCCTTGCTCGGAATACGAATAAACACGCCCTTCCACCCCCGTCAACAACGGTATCGTTTATAATATAATAATCGTTTCGGTTACCGTGTCTGTACCGGTGTTGTAGTCGATCGCGATGAGCGGTCTCGTCAAGAGAACGTTTTCGAAACTGTGCAAGACGAGACGACTCCAAAAATCGCCCGACGGGATCGTCGTCAACGAACGCGAGGTACACCACCCAGTTGCTGCACAGTGTGTGCACTGTGCATCGTTTGCGGTCGGCGAACGGGTTTTTTATATTATTATTATTATCGCCTCGCAATAATTATAATTATCTCGGGCGTCGTTAAACCAATAATAATTATTGCGTGAAGTGCCCTCGTCGTACCACTGAATTTGGTGCATCATCCGTTAAAAAAAAAAAAAAAATGGCGGTTTATCTTTAAGTGTCTAGAAATGTATAGGATAAGATAACGGCTAATGCGATCAAGTTCGTTCTTAACCATACTTCCGCCGTTTGGAACGCGGGACCTCCCCCCCCGCCGTTAAGTCCTTTGCGTCCCGCCGCACATTCTTCTTTTTTTAACCGACTTTAAAAAAGTACGAGGTTCTATATAAATCAAATGTGGAGATTTTTTTTTTTTTTTATGTATATTCATCGATTACTCTGCCAATAATTATTATGAACCGGTTTTGACGCGATTCCTTTTTTGTTCGATGGGTTCGGAGGTGGTCCAATAGGAATTTTATCGAAAAACCGTACAGAATGATCGCGATAACGTTACGGTGAAACAAACTACTATTATGAGTTGAAAACTCAACACAGGAAGTAATCAAATTGCACTAAAAATTATACAAAAAAAAAACAATCGACTTCAAAAAGCACAGTAAAAGTATAAAAATAATAATCAAATGAAAAAAAAAATGTCATAATTTTTTTTTACTGAGTCGGTGCCGTGAGTGTACAACGTATACGTGATGAAATATATATATATATATATATGTATGTGGCACAGACATCAAAAAAGTGAGAAGATTTTTTTTTTATTTAATTTTGGTACACTTTTTACAGTGCTTTTTTGTTTTTTAAAATTAGTTTTATTTTTTCCTAAATATCGTGCGACGGCGCTAAAGCATCGCATTATATATAGATGGCCAGTGGCGGCGCTAGGCGTGGGCAAAGTGGGCCATTGCCCACGGCCTCGCACCTCAAAGGGCCTCGCGTTCCAAAGGGACTTATAATTAACCATAGAAAAATATGGCCAAAAAAGGGCCTCTTTAAGTCTACTTCGCCCACATATAAATTTTACCTCGCGCCGCCACTGTGGATGGCGGTTTCCAAAAATAACACAAGACTTTTTTATCTGTACGGTTGTATAAATATAACAACGTTTCTAACAACGTTCGCAACACTAGGCAAAACTGCGATGGAAAAAATAAAGTAATTCTAGGTCGGATGAGCGACTTGTTGGAGTAATCACTTCGCTCTGGGTGGGTCACCGATTTGGAAATTATGTAGTTGGATGCTATTATATTCGATTCATAGACAATGGATTGATTACCAAAATTACGTTTCGGAGCAAGCTCGATGAATCGAACAGGTCGGTAGGTACTAGGCAAGTTCTAAATTTAAAAATCGTATACTTGGCTCGAATTTTACGAGGTTTTAAATTAGGTAGGTAGAGAAAAATAATATTTCAGAAATTAATTTGTTTGTAATTTTTTTTTTATCTTCAATTAAAATATACCTGTACCTACTTTGTTGTTCAAATCTAACGTAAGTATACCCGTCGAAAATTTTCAAGTGTTTTCCTACGAACCTGAAAAACGTTTGCCAATTTACACATATGAAAAATAAAACCGTGGTATCTTTAGAAATAATTCGTCCTATAGAATATACCTTTCGTTACACAACCCAAATGATGTGTAAAAAAGAAACTGTTGGACATGTATAGAATGAAGTTTCAACAAAAATGAGCGTTTTTTTATTATTTATTCAACGATCGGCTATTGCTTTATACTGGTGCCGAAATTCCGATCACGGTCCACCGACAATGTTTCCAAATTCCAGCTTATCCCGCGGTTATCCCAAAGGACTATTCTAACTCAAACTACATAACAATCGTTTTCATTTTGGAAACAAAATATTGTGGAACGCGTTGTGAATATAAAACGTTTTTCTTTAGCCTCCACAAAATCATAAAAAAAAAAGTGAAAAATAAAATAAACTGTTTATAATCAAGGGTATTGCAAATTTACTGATCTCGCAAACACCATAATTTTTGGAAGTATTACCGATGTCATGCATGACGTGGTATGTTTAGAAAAATCAAATCTATCTTTCTATCAACAGAATCACGTATATTATAATTAAATTAATTAAATGCCTATTATATAACAATCAAAATGAATCGATTTTACCCCAATTTATAGGTACAACAATAATATATGTTTCTCACTACCTACTTATATATAATTTCTAATGAGACCTCTTTTAAAATTATTTTCGTCGATATCAGTTTATTTAAAAATTTATAGAATTTCAATAAAACCTAGATACGTAACAAAAAAGAAAAAAAAATGTAGAAAAACCAAAACCATAAGCTTGAACAAATTTTTCAGTGCAAAAATTACTGTTTAAAATCAAAATTACCCGATCAACAATTTACGATTTTAAATAAAAACAATAAACGTTATGTTTTTTTTTTTTTTTTAACAGAAAAATTAAAAAAATCGAACAACAACAAAACTCATATAATTACTGAAACACTTAAGGTGATCCTAAACTCAAAACATTACAATAATCCGTATCAAAACCAGAATATTCGTTGGTTTTACGCCACGGTTCAAATTTAGTCCGTGTACAGTATTTTTTATTCTTTTATCGCGTTTTGTACATATAGTTATGACATTAACAGAGGTCATCAATTTGTTTGTCAATTGTATTATAGTTAGTTTTACAATTAAATAGTCATATAATCAAAATATAAACATAATGTAGTCAGAATACTTAAGTGGTTAGATTTTACAAATAAGCAAAAATACATTTATAACAATTATAGTTATATGATACTTAATGTACAACCGAGTTGTTAACAATTTAAATTGTGTTTGTATTTTTACAAAATTTAAAAATCGGCTGAACGAGTTTCCCTCTAAAAGAACACTTTTCTTTCTAACAATAAAAAAAAATAGTTAAAATCCGTTCATTGGTTACTTGGGAAAGTATTGCTGCGTTTTGGTATTTTTTTATCATACAATTTTAAGTCAGCATCGTTCTCCTTGAGACACACAATTTAGATTCACTACCTAACAACGAACGGTTTTCTTAGAATTTAGATTTGTTATTTGTGATTAAAAATAATTGTTTATCTAAACACTAATAGAACATTTCTTACAAATTTAAATGATTATAATTTATGATAGAACTGAGTATTAAAAACAATTTTATTTCAACTGATATAGTTACCATTATACCAATTCACCATTTATCCTTATACGGTTTTAAGCTAGATAAATTAGTATTAAAAAAAACAATATAATAATAATAATAATATTACATTAATACATTCACATTTTTGATAGAAAACAAAACACAAGTATGAAATGGTGATTTTTTTCTCGAAATTGCTGAACAAAAATGAAATGAGTGACAGCAGGTTTGTAATATATTTGAATATGGTTATTGAAAAAAAATTAATATAATACTAGAATAAAATAAAATAATTATTAACAAGAATAATTTTCATTTTCAAAAATATCGTGAGGAAACCCTCGGCTCTACACATCTTTTCGACATTCTCAGTCCTGATCCTACAGCAATCGCTAATGTACTTAACTTTCTAAAAAAATGCTATCTGTACAATGTAATATAATTTAAAATGTTGTTATGTATTATATTTTGTAATTTAAAACTACTAAATTTAAGTACCAACATGTATAAAATAATTTAATTCAATTTAAAAATGTAAAAATGTTACTGTCAGGCCAATGGCCATTGCCGCCGCGGTCTTTAATAAAATAAAAAAAAAGAATGATTTATTAGTATTTGAAAAATACAAAACAGTACAATATTGGCACGAACAACAAAAACACAAAATGTGATTTAATATTACAGTCAAAATTAAAATTAAAACAAACAAATCGTTTAACTTGTTAAGTTTAAAGTTAAATAGGAGAATCAATTTTAATTTAACTCGGTTAAAAAATTTTAACTTTTGCACAAACTATATAGTGTAGAATACCTTTAAAATAATTAATTAATATATGTGTCAACCATTTCTCATGTTACGTTGGAGGTAAATTATTCAATATAATTTACTGAAATAGGTAAAAAGTTTTCTTTTTATGTCTTGTTTTGTACAAATTCTACTTTGAAACCACTTTGAGAAAATGTTAATTAGTTCATATACATGTTTTAACTAGTAATTATTAGTAATATAATATAAAGACACAGAACAGATTTTAAAATGCATTTATGTATGAGTTAAGTACTAATGGTGAAAAAAAAATCATCAAAATAGTTTTGTACTCTAATAACTGATTGTCTTCTACTTACTCTGCAATGTCGTCTCTAATTATAAATTATAAACCATACACCACAACAATAAAAACTAATTACTAATTAGTACTTACTATCTATATTTTAGATGCAATTTTATAATTAATATTACACTTTAATGTGTTAATCTAAATTGTTTTATATTTAATTTAATGGTAAACATGTTGTTTCGTCGAATATTTTTAAGAAAACTCAATCATAAGTTATAATTTGAGAGTTAATAAATTTCCAAGTAAAACAGGTTAATTTTAAATTAAAATAACATATAAATATTAATTTATTTGATTTTGTAGGAATACTAATCAAATACCTACAGCGTTGTAGCTGTATTAAAATTTGAAGTTACTTCAACCAATGCCAATGCAATAAATTAAACGAAAAATTATTCTCAAGGTTATTCTTAAACTTGGGTCACTTTATTAACTGCTATTAGATAAATTAAAAAGTAAGTATATATTTTAATTATAAAATGTACGTTACTAACCTACCTGTATTTATTAATGAATATTTTGTACAACACACTCTTCAGAGCTTTCAAACACTTACCTACTTTATGCAATGACATTCATATTTTTTCATAGATATATAGTACACAATCTAGACTTTTTTAGAAGACTGACTTCTCTACAAAGTCCATGTATTGCACTGATGTGACCGCCATTTGCAGTGTGGGGTTTATTTACATAATATAATTTTTTTTCCCTTTTGGACACGTAAAAAAACTTAAGAAAATCCACATACCACAGTGTAAACATATCCCACACTGCAAATGGTGGCTAACTTTATTGATATGAACCAGTCGGCTATCTAGTGTGTAGTACATCTATGTATTTTTATTTATTTTTCAACTATGTACCTATTTAAACATTAAACACACATTTTTTTTTTTTTATTAAAACAGTTTAATTAACTTTAGTCAAGTTAATTTTGTGTTGATTTGACATTTAAACTAACAGATAAATTCAATTTTTTTGTCAACTTTCATCTTTTAACTTGATATATCTAACGAATTTGGCCAAATTAACTACCTTAAATAATATTATAACCTTATCCTAAATAGTTTTTAACGTGGTAGGTACCAACTGTAGTCTATTCTATAAAGTTTGTATTATTACTACAGTTAATGAAATGGTATAGCCAATAGGAAATTTTAGATTATTTAAATAATTTTAATTTTTAATGTATAAATGATTTACTTTTGTTGTAAAAATGTCTAAACAAAATGTCTCAGCTTTGCTCCCTGCAGTGGTATTTTTTCAAATCTTTTATGTTCCATTTAAGACTAAAATATAATATGTACTTCGATATCCATTTATTTTGGTGACAATTTTTCCTGATAATGTGCCATGTGGCTAAACATTTAAAACAAATTTGTACTAATATTTTGCTCAATTTTCATTACCTACATACATTTTTATTAACTTCAATTTATAAGACCAGAAATATTTTGTGCAACAGGTTTAATCCTTGATAAAAAAAAGAGTGGATTCTCATTATTATCAGCAACATTTAAGAAGGTACTTGAGATTGTGAGTAGTATAGAACTCTTCAAAATGTTTAAAACTATAGTGCTGTGTATTTTGAACCTTCCTACAGCAAAAAAACTGTTTGTAGGTAAAAGGCTACAAGAGGTACATTATGAATAAGATTTTTTCCTGGCACTTACTTAGAATTAATTGGTTGAAAAAAAAAGAAATTTTTCTTGTTTCCTAAATGTAAGTACATTTTTGAAGTATGAATGGTAATAATATAGTAAAATGTATGCGTACAACATTACAAGCAATTGAAATGGAAAATGTACCATGGTGCATTTAAAGTAACTCCCTAAGTATTCTAGAAATTAAATGGTAAAACTAGAATATAGATACACTAGTGACACAATAGGATCAATAATGTTCCAATCGAGGTTACTACAATGGTATCTTAAAGAAAATTTTTATGTAATAAATATGCTGTATTTCTTAAAAAAAAAACAAATATTCAAAAAACGAATTACATATAATTATTTTGCATTGAGTATGTTGTACCCATCAACTCACCTAAGCGAGGTAAAAATAAATAATAATAAAGATAGAGAACACAATTGACAAAAACCGTTCATCAGCAGTACCTCCTATTTAATTTGGTCAGTTTTTAATGGGTAAACCATTCTGTTTTTTTTTTTTGTCAAGTTTGTCTCTTGTCCATTTTCTTTTCAATCTTCTTGGAGGGTTGTTGGGGATATAAACTAAAAGTTAACCTCGGAGTTTACAAATTTCTAAAAACAGAGAGATCAAGTAATATCTCTGTTCAATTATCAAAGAATTTTAGAAAGGATTATTATATTGTAAAGGTTGGTTTACTACTTGAATAGCAAATGTGTTTCCGGAAAAATTAAATGATATAAAAACGTCATAGGTAGGTAGGTATGCTACTCTTAGCATCAAAAACAGTTATTTCTTCAAGCTCGATAACTTGCTACAATAATGACTAAAGTACAATAAATACAATGAATAACGGCAATTATTATAATAATCGTGTATACTTAGTACTATGTTTGATAACTATATAAATAATGAGCATTTGAACAGCGGCAAAGATTGGTATACTAATGGATACCCCCAATTATTGTAGTATTCACCTTGGTGACCTAGAGAGAGATGTGTCAAATTTCAGACTTTAAATAGACACAATACTACTATTATGATACCACACGGTTTAAATATTGCACGTTTTCGTGCACAACAATTACCGCGACTTCGTAACAAAAAAATACCTAATTATTTGCAGAGACTATCTATCCGAGTTCGATCAATGAACCCGTCGCGATACCTTGTAACGGTGTGGTAACTTTAAAGCCGAAATCAAAAACAACGATCGGTCGTTAAGAATTCAAAAGTGTACGATACAATAATAGGCGAGGTAGGTGTACTAAATACGGATGTTCTATGCGCTCTCGAGACGTATTGTTTCGCGGTTTTTTCGGTCGGGTGAAAAACAACCAAAAACGTTCAGATTCGGTACCTCCCGAACGGCGAAAACCGATAAAAAGACAAAACCGGGTCGTAAACTCGATAAGTTACTGTACTGTATCGATCGACTTGTAGTACTTACGCGATGCGAACAGTAGAAGCCACACAAGTCCAAAGTTTGAAACTATATAGCGGTTTAATAAAAACGGAACAATTTTGTTATCAAAAACCATAAGTGATAACCACGGTTTTGTGGTGATAACAGAACCGACAACAATCTTGTCGTTATTACATATTCTTTCGACCCGCACGAACGCGTTCCACGGTCGCCGGTCGGTCTGTACAACGGCTTATGAGCTTATGTGGGGTCTCTCGTAGTTTCAACTGTAATACGATTTATCGACTCATGACAAAATAACGATAAAACATTGATCGTCTACAGAGTCGAGTCGATGTCATGTCGTCGGTAGACCTTGGATCGTACTTAATATTATTATTGTGCATGTCATGGTACGGAACAACGTGTAAAAAGATCTATATGACGCGTAGGTAACACGAACAGGTTACACCGGTTAAAACGGTTATATAAACTCATAGATTTAAAAACGGGAGGTACGACGTTATCTCACCACGAACCTTTCGGGGTTATCAGGCTGTTTTCGGACGACAAAATAGCCCGGCGTTCAAAACCGTTCCGGAATCGCGGTGAGGGTAACCGGAAAAACGTTACCGCACTCGTACGGTCTCCCTTTACCTCGCCCACCAATCGCCGCGGTCGATGCCGTGCGTCTGTAATATTTTCGTAAAGGCAGCAGCTGCTGTACAGACAGACGTCGATCCGCCGTGCGCCAGTTTCGCCGTGTTTCCGACGATAATTTAAAGAAGAACAAACGGTTTCCACTCACTTGTGTCGTTCCCGTGATAAGTTCGCCGTCCGAAAACCGAAGTGAGTAAAACGGAGTCTGCGAATTGTGTTCCTTGTCGTTTTAATAAACACTCGAATCGAATGGGTGTAATTGTTACTTACAGTAATTGATCCGGTAGATACTCGCTAACACTGTCGTGTCACTTCTATGTGCGTTGTGTACGCCAACACTCGCATTGACATTGCGATGACCTTCATGCGCGAACCGCATTAAATCGTTAGGTTTTCCTTTCGTCAAAACTAAAAAATCCAATTTTTTTTTTTTTCACTTTCATCATTTAATCTTATCGACGACGATTGCAGCAAACGACACTTCGGACGATCGTACGCGACCGAGCCAGCCGCATATTTTACTCTCGGTTTTCTGTACTCGTTTGTTTTTTTATTTTTTTCACCGTCTCGTCCGAATTTCAATTTTCGACCATTTGAATGCACCGCTTGTCGGCGGCCGCCGTCCGCCGTCTGGCGCCCAAAGGTTTTCGATCGGAAACTTCTCTGCCGGTATTCTCGTCGTCCGCCCTCAGATTTGGTTACCGCACAAAACGCGCATTATCGGATTGCGTTTTACCCCAGGTGTATAATCCCCCCAAGCCGACAAGGTCGTTTAACTATCGTGACTAAACGTGCATATTGTGTTATTTATGGAATGATAATAATTTATTCGCGATCTTCTTAAATTGTCGTCAAGAAGTTAATTTGTAGTTATGATGTGCAACCAAGAATGTGTTACACATCCACACTGACTGTACTTAGATAAATTACCGACTCGTCATCAAAAGATTCGATTTGTATAATTGACGTTATAGCAAAAGTACGTTATATGAAGTAAGAATAACGTTTTTGAAGCTTGAAACTCTGGTCATAAAATCAAGGAATGTTAAAATCGTGCAATAAGTTCATGAAGAAGGTTTTGAAAAAATCTTTTTGTTAAAAATAAAACGGCGTGTTGAATAGCTTCAACTTTTTTAAGTCAGTATTTTCTATATAACTATTTGATAGGTAATGCATAATATAACTACTGCGTAGGCAGTGTGTAATTTATATTAAGGGACCCGGAGTCAATACCATTATTCATCAAAAACACGATTCGCAAGAAATGTTCTCCCGCCTCGTAAAATCGACATATTCGAATATTTTTTTTTTTAATCGAAAGTTTAAAACATTTTGCAAGTCGCATTTAAATTTGATTTAAAATTATTATTTGGTTTGATTAAAAATATCAGTTTAATGGTAAATTTCACGCGCAATTTTTTTGATTAGTTATAAATAAAATTGTGCGACGTTAAATCTAACTTGCACAATTTTATATCATTTAAAAAATAAATTATTCAATTACGTTGATTGTACAAAACAGAAGAACTTCTCCCGTGAAGTTAATACTGACCATTTAAATGCGTGTAAAGTAGTAGAAATTGCCTATATTTTCTCCTTGATGAATAGCCTGCTCCAACACCCTAAAAATCTTCTTATAAAATCTATTTCTTTTATCAATCATAATTTCTACCCTAATTATTATTGGTAGGTTTCTAAATAATTTTTGACCTTGGTCGCAGAGGTCATTATCTACTCAGTATTCCTATTATTATTGTAGGTAGGAATATATATATATAGTTGTTTGATTACTTAAATGTAAAAACAATAATTTCTTATTCAATGTCAGTATAATTTTACCTACTGTACCTACAATAACATTTATTTTTATTGTTGTGTAAATCATTGCTAATTGTTGTAAGTACTAAATTGTGTATATTAGTTCGGTAATATTTAATGTAAAGTCATATTTAATAATTAGATAGATAAGTGTTAAATTACATATCATTTAAATAAACTAGGTAATATTGATAGTATCTTTTTGAGCATCATTTATCGAATAGACACATTTCAATAATAAAAATTAATAAATAATAATAATAATTTAAATAATAAAAATAACAGTCGTTATTGAATTTGTCTATTAGCCCAAAGTATCTAACATACATCAGTTATATCCGAGGTTAAATCTTTAATATTTTAATCAGCATAAATTTTTTAAAAATTTTTAATACTTAATTGTTATTGATTTTTCTGTAAACCATGTAAGTATTTAAATAATATCACGTTTTGTGTACGTGCGGAGTTGAAGAGATGAAAGATCCATAGTTAAATTTATTGATTGCTATTTATGCGTTTCAAAAGAACAAACATAAATTGTATTACCAAAATGTTCTGTTCTGTACACTATAGGTGTACAAATTTGGTTTCAAAATTATTACCTCAAGCTTCTTTTAACTTAAACCAAATATATTTTTGTTCTCGTATAAGACGTGTGTCTTAAGTGTACTTGGTTCCTAAATTTGTCTATAGATTAAAAACATTTGCAATAATATATGTTGAATGACCACGTGTTTGTATTTGGCACAGTCTATAGTCTTTTTTCAGTTACTAACTTTAATACTAGATACCTATGGCATTTAAAAAAATGCGTCATTGCGCTTAAATTACATTTCTCTAACAAGACTTGTTAGTGTTGCACGCCTGTACCCATGATGTTCTTTCAATTAAATGGTATCGTTGTTAGACATTTTAGTCATAAATTCAAAAATTGTTCGTTAAAATTGTACAACTCATTTATAGTAAAAAGTTCCTTTCATACTGCACAGTACAATGCTTATGTTTGGCCTGTATCCAGTGATCAACTGTTTAAAGTTTGATTTTTTTTTTCTTCGCTATTTTGAATATTACCCATGTCCCATAATAATTTACTTATAATTGATTATTATAACAGTCATTTTTATAAAGTGTTTAACTTTTATTTAGATGGCTAATAATAAATTAGTCCTGAACCATGATAATACTACTACTCACTTGGACTACATGAGCTCATTGGACATTGATGTTGAAGCACAATTTGTTCGTTTATCTGGCATCATTTGTACCATTGGTAAGCGATATTGAATTAAATAAAAATTATTAACTATGCAACGTTCATGACATTAATATTTTTAGGACCTGCTTCGGTTGCGGTGGACACTCTTGAAAGTATGATAGATTCTGGTATGAATGTCGGTCGCTTAAATTTCTCACATGGTTCACATGAATATCACGCCAACACTATTAAGAACCTAAGACAAGCTGCTGAGAATTATAGCAAGAAAATTGGTCTTTATTGCCCATTGGCTATCGCTTTAGATACTAAGGGGCCTGAAATAAGAACTGGCTTGTTAGAAGGAGTATGTTCTCTTCTTATTTGTGTTTATTTTTAAACTAGTTTAATTTTCATAATGCTATATTTTAGGGTGGTTCAGCTGAAGTTGAATTGAAGAAAGGCGAACAAATCCGATTAACTACCGATAAGACTTTTGAAAACAGTGGAAATGCTTCTACAGTCTACGTTGATTACTCAAACATCACTAAAGTGGTAAAACCTGGCAACAGAGTATTTGTGGATGATGGTCTCATTTCTTTGATTGTTAAAGAAATAGGTGTGTAAACATTAAATAACAGTATTTAAGAGGACGCTACACGGAAAGTGCTGTTAAGTGTAAAGGCAATGCGCTGCACGCAAATCGCAACTTTCTCCAAGCTCTGTGAAGCTTTGCTGCTGGCGTTGCCACCGGTCAGAACGGAGCGGCGTATTATTCTTTCACCGACTGCCGTTCTGATAATTACATGCTTATTGCTGTATGGCCACTCGTTTGCGACTCGTTTTTCCCACCATAGTATAAGCGGTGGCGTGGCGCAGAGTCGCCTTGTTCACTTGCTGCGCTGATATGTGCGCTTACTACTAAGTTAATTTTCCTGTCTAATTTTACAAAAAATATTATTTTTAAAGCGTTAGCCCTCACTGGCCCTCTTCTGTGGGCGCCCCTGATACTTACATATTACGCGCATATAAAATTTTATACTTTGGAGAAAAATTACTTAGAGAATTACTTATCCAAATTGCACAATACATAATTATTATAATATGTACCTATTCTAAAATGGATTTACAATTTGTGCAAAACAAAACATAAACTCTAAGTTTCAAATACATAAATTAAGAGGACGCACACTGGCAAAAATACTGTAAAAAAACATACCAAAATTATTCCAATAATACGGCTTACTAGCTGGATTTAGAGCAAAATACTTGACATAAAAGTTGTAGAGGAGAGTTATATCATTTGACGTATTTTGGTAAGCTGTATTCTTTGAACGCTTTTACACATTTTTGATCCGTGTTTTTTACTGGTGTGGCGTCCTTTTAAATTTAGTAGTCACGCCCAGGTAGTTCTCAGTATTTTGTTATTTACCAATGTGCTTTTGTGCCAAGCTCCATTGTATTTAGTTTTTTAAACATTTAATTTGTATTTAAATTTTAATGTAAGAATATAGTAAACCTACTGATTATTTATGTTTTTAATAATTATAAATAATCATTTTGGATTATAGGCAGTAATTTTATTCTGTGCACAATTGAAAACGGTGGTTCATTAGGCAGTCGTAAAGGTGTTAACTTGCCCGGTGTTCCTGTTGATTTACCTGCTGTGTCTGAAAAAGATAAAAGCGATTTAAAATTTGGAGTTGAACAAGGCGTAGACATGATTTTTGCATCATTCATTAGAGAAGCTTCTGCAATCAAAGAAATTAGAAGCATTCTAGGTAAACATAAAAATTTATTAATGTTATATTTCTGTTGGAAATTAATTTTATCATTATTTCTAAAGGTGAACAAGGCAAAAACATTTTGATAATTTCCAAAATTGAAAACCATCAAGGTATGAAGAACTTAAAAGAAATTATCGAAGCTTCAGACGGTATTATGGTCGCTCGTGGTGATTTGGGTATTGAAATCCCCCCAGAAAAAGTGTTTTTAGCTCAAAAAGCCATGATTGCTCTTTGCAATAAGGTATTTACTTCTTGTTCGTTTGTTTTCTTCCTTAGTAATTGGATTAATAACTGAATTGTAATAATATCATTAACATACTAATTTAAATGGTTAATTTTAGGCTGGCAAACCTGCCATTTGTGCTACTCAAATGTTGGAATCAATGATAAAAAAACCTCGTGCTACTAGAGCTGAATCTTCTGATGTAGCAAATGCCATCTTAGATGGAGCTGATTGTGTTATGTTATCAGGAGAAACTGCTAAAGGCGAGTATCCGTTAGAATGTGTACGTACTATGGCTACTATCTGTAAAGAAGCTGAAACGGCTGTTTGGCAAAAACAATTGTTTGCTGACCTTTCATCTGCTGTGAGTATATTCTTGTCTTTTTATTTACTAAACATTTTATTAAATGTTGAACTTTTTGTGTATTTTAGGTTGTATTACCTTTGGATGCTTCACACACTACTGCTATCGCTGCTGTAGACGCGGCCAATAAGAGTAAAGCCGTTGCCATTGTTGTTCTTACAACTTCTGGTGTTTCCGCGCATCTCATATCTAAATATCGTCCGCGTAGTCCTATTATAGCTGTGACTAGGAATGCCCAAACTGCTCGTCAATGTCATATTTACCGTGGCATCTTACCTTTGTACTACAACGGTAAGAATGTGTATTCAATTACTATTTTTAATATTTTTTTCAATTTGCATCTAATAACTGATATCGAAATTCAATTTTTGTTTCAGAACAACCTTTGGGCGACTGGTTAAAAGACGTAGACACACGTGTAGTTCATGCCATTAAGTTTGGCAAAGCACGCGGATTCATTCAGGCCGGAGACCCAGTAGTAGTTGTAACTGGATGGAAGAAAGGTTCTGGATATACCAACACACTGCGCATCGTGTATGTACCTGAACAAGAAGATTTTTGTCTTGCCACACTATAATTATCTATAAACTGAAAACTTTTCTTAGGACATTCGATTTTAAAGACATAATTAGAGTAAAAATAGAAAAGATAAATGTTTAGTTACAAGAAAACGTGTTTCAGGATTAGTTTATTTTCATAATAGTTATGTAATCAGCCTGAATAATAGTTTTTTAAATTTTTTTATTTTGAAGAGTGCATTTTTGTTTTCTATTTGATGTTTATTACATTATCTGGTTTTAATGTGGGGTTAAGGAATGCTTAATAATTACATGTGCACTTCAAATCAAGAATGCATAAAACAATAATTATGTACAATGTTTCAAACAACAAAGGTTCATTATGAAATTGTTATCCTTTGATGATAATTTTATAATAGTGTTTGTTTTGAATTGGTAACTATTAATATTTATATAAGTATTTTTTTTACTCTATTTGTTTAGAATGAGAATCTTAAAATTTTTTTTTTTCGTACATATAATTTTTGTAAAAAGTGATCATAGAATTTAAAGTACTAGTCATCCCATTTATTAAATGCTTTTGTTTGTAACTCAAATGCTATTTTAAAGTTAATAAACAAACCATCGCTATTGTGTAAAACTGCTTTAGTAATCTTTAAACCTATTTTTAATGCATTCTCTACAAACTAGGAATTTTATTTTTACAGCAGTTTGAAATAGCTTTATATGTATTGCACATCTAAACACAAACGGATAATTTTTAAGATGTTAGTCGGCTGGTGATTGTATTAACTGTATGCCATAACTCACTTGTTGCTTTAAGTTATCCTTGCAGGTAACACATCGGGTTTTTGGGACCGTGTGAACGCTTGGTTGAGTAAGAACATTTTACCTTTTGGTGTATTATATAATGGTGTAAAAATCTAAAAGCATACTAACCTAAATAATAAGAGTTTATTTTTATGTTTTGACACATTTTCTGATAAATGTGCGTGTCAAAAATAATAAGAAAAACGTCTAATAACTTTTCTTTGCATGTTAAATAGATAACTTAATCTTGTGATTGCTACCAAAAAATACTCTAAAGCTTTGATCTTTACTTATATAATTAATTACTAAAAGACTGTGCGCATGTAAATCTTAAATTTAGCGTCATTAAGTTCTTATTGTTTTTTGTTTTCAGTAACGTGGAATGAGTTGTCCAAAATTGGGTAGTATACCGCAATAAAAAAAAAAAATTAATTTTTTTTTTATTACATCATTCCGTGTTATGTGTAGAAGATCCCATAATCCTAGTTGAGATTCGTGCTATACACTTTTCTAACACGATTACGTACTTTAGTAAATTATTTATTGTACACCATTTTATTGTATACAATTTTTTTTTTCTAAGAATAGTGATTGTCCTGAAGTGTACTGTTGTTTAATAATAATAACATGGAATCATCAAACTAAAATCGTTGTTTTATTTGTTCCTGTAATTTGTGTGCACGTGCAACTAAAAGTCCATGTTGTGT
Organism: Hormaphis cornu; assembly: GCA_017140985.1. Lineage (NCBI taxonomy): Eukaryota > Metazoa > Arthropoda > Insecta > Hemiptera > Hormaphididae > Hormaphis > Hormaphis cornu. The sequence continues at coordinate 3,172,552 of CM029362.1, read as the reverse complement.
ACTTGCACAAGGAGCACACGACCAATATGGTGACGTTTTACGTACCGCACAAACGCCATGAAACACGCGGAAAAACACATGCCCAACAGAATCCAACAAGACATGACTTAAAAAATAAATCGCATAGTATCACACCAATCATTGCCAATTTCAAACAATTAGAAACTCAAAGAAGTAGAATTGTGTTGGCAATACTCACATGTCCATCAGACTTTTTAAGTCTAAATTTGTGTGCTTTTGGATCAAAACTCTTAAAATTTAATAAACTGTTTAAATCAAGATATTATAATTCTTTTGTATGTGCTGTGAAGTGCATTGATCAAATTTGTTCCGAAAACATGAACGATTTGAGGATTTTCCAATTTTTGACAGTTGACTCAGAAAATATCCAAAAACCGAAAAACACTCTTACACTGAAGACAATTTCAAAACTCATCGCTCGTGTTTTAAATTAAAAAAGTTTCAAATAATTTATAAAATCCGACTACCAAAAAAAATAAGATTTGGATGTCACGTTATAATTTATTATATTTAAAATGAACATTATATATAATGTACAAAAAACATAATATAAATTAAAAATTAATAAAGTTTCATTTGGTTGAACGAAATGTCGTTTGACTACTTGTCGACGTCTATAATTAAGTATATATAAATCATAGACGTAATATAAACTAACATAATAAAGCTATAATTAATATTCATGATTAAGAATTTAGACAATATAAAACAATATTATAAATTGTTTTATACATCCATGACGTCCTCCCGCCGATTGTTAAAAATAGGAACTTTTTCCTTTTTTCGTGGTCGAGTTTTTTTTTATTAGATTTTAAAATAATCTTCGATGACCGACGTCTATGATGCTACGAGTATTGCAGCCTGCCTGGTTAGCTCTTATCTTTGACATTTCAATTATCAAAAACATCGATAACACATTATCACGTTCGGCATATCATCATTTCACGTTGTCCCGTGTGATTTCACGTTCGTGACACTTTTCCGAAGACGTGAGACGAGACGTTTGTTTTTTTTTAACATTTTTTTTGTAATAACAACATTCGTCTGTTCTTCCGTCCCTCGGGAATCGTAACAACTAACAAGCGAACTAAAAGTACCCGTAATCAATTATTACAATCGTAATATTTACCAGCCACTCCGTTCGGGATCGTCGCGATGTGCCAGCAGCCGCTGCGATAGACGATAGACCCGACAGATTTTGCCTCGTAACAAGAAATTTTTACTAATCCTTCGCCATGGGCAGCCGTAATTGTTATCGTTGGAGTTCTCTCCCTTGGGCCAAGTACCTGAGCACGGCGATTTTCTTCCGGACGGTCGCGTCGAAACCCGCAGCGGTGGTTCTACCGACCGCCAAGTACGGTATGCACAAGCACGTAGATGTCCAGGCTATTATTTTGCCGGGAAAATTTCTTTTACCGCTTAAGAAATAACGGCCATACCTATTATATAGTTAGCGGCGTATAATATTACGAGCTATGAACCCTAAGGACCCTCTAAGTGTGCACCCGGCAAAAATCACATTTTCATCCACGTCTCTACAGGTACGCACGCGGAGGAGCGCCTTGTGGCCGTCAACGGGGACCGTCCCGATGGCGGAGACGCGGCTGTCGAACGAGATCGGGAACAGCGGCTGCTGAAAGTAGCCATCGTAGGCGTGCCGAACGCCGGAAAGAGTTCTCTGATCAATTCCGTTGTACAGAGAAACGTGAGTGTTTTTAAAACTCTGTTGTATAGGTTCGTGTGTGTGTCCACAGTCTTAATGAAATTTGTTTGTTTTTGCAGATATGTCCGTATTCGTGTAAAGTGCATACGACTAGAGCCAGCGCCCGAGCCATTCAAAACGTGGGCAGTACGCAGTTGGTGTTTTTGGACACCCCTGGTTTGGTAGATTCCAAAGAAATCTCAAAGTAAAAGTTTGGTTGGACAATCTATTTTTTTTTCCTATACAATATCTTGTTTGTCGCTTTTTTAGATACAATTTAGAAAAAGCGTTTGCTAACGACTCTGTGAAAGCTATTGATGAAGCTGACATTATCGGCGTTATTCAGGACGTGTCAAATCGCTATACAAGGCATTATTTGGATCCCAAAGTGTTGAGACTTTTACACCTATATCCTGACAAAGATTCATTTTTAGTGTTAAACAAAGTGTGTAAATGTACTCATTTGAATTATTTTCACAATCATCTCAACAATGTACTAAACAGAGTCTTCATATTTCAGATAGACCAATTAAAATCAAAAAGTTATCTCTTAGACTTAGCACGATCGTTAACGTGTTTTAAAAATAAAAACTTTCACGTTCCCGAACCGTACATTATGTCTTCTAAAGAAAAAGAAGCTCACAAGCGTTCAAAAGTACAAGAGAGAATGTTGAATAGAAAAATTAAACAATCCAATGGTTGGGGCAATTTCAGTGATGTATTTATGGTGTCTGCTGTTCTCAATCATGGTACATCAGATATTAAGGTAAAACATTTCAACATTCTCTTCTTTATCAACATAACGACGTAAAATGGTTCATACCATAAATCTTTAAATATTTGTTTACAGCAGCGCTGTATGTTTGTTGTCAATTAACACATTGTTGACGTGTGTAATTTTTAGGAATATTTGTTACAAAAAAGCAAGCCATCTCCGTGGTTATTTTCTGAGGATAGAATGTCTGACAAGGAAGATTATGAATTAGTGCTGCGTATTATAGAGTCAAGATTGTATGACAATTTACCTAATGAAGTTCCATACAACTTGAAAGTAGAGTTAGAGTATTATGAAGTTTCTCGTGAAGGTAATTTCAGCATTCAAAATACTAACAGGTGTATTATGTATTACTACAATTATTATATCATTGTTTGTTTCGATAAAAATGTTATATAGGTAATATACATGTTGTTGTATTGGTTCACTGCAATACACCGAGGATAGAAAAACTAGTGATGGGCAAAAAAGGTCAACTAATAAGGCACATAGCGAGAAGTTCTGAACAATTGCTTAGGGACACATTTTTGACAGACGTGTTTCTTAAAATGGTGGTCACTGATAAATTAAAAAATTTGAAATCTGAAATAAATGATTAAAAAAAAATCTTTTGTTTGCTGCAATCTTTTCTAACAGAATGAAAAGATAGAAGTATATCTATATTAAATGTGTGTACCTAGTTACTAATTATAATATTTACTTTTTTATTTATTTATTCCTGAAATACCTATTTTTTTTTTATCAAACAATACTATTTAGTTAAGGGTCATACGATTTTCCTGTATAAAACTCCTTAATAATAGTCTGTACTGTGTACCCATGCCTCTTAACAACAGTTATTGATTCATATTATAACCTTTAATATTCAATTTATAGTTTTGAAACTTTAATAAGATCTAAAAAACATATTCATCTATAAATTGTGATTGAACATTAATATGGTGTATAGAGGCATATTTACATTACTAATTTTATATGTACGTTTTTGGCCATAATTCCTCCAAATAACGGTAATTTTTTTTATAAAAAATACGCTGACAAATTTTTAAAAGAGGAAGTAATCTAGGTCTGGAAGGCAGTTTGTAATGGTTTTCACATGATGTGTGTTTTTTTCCCACTATGTAATCACAATAACTTCTTCAATAACAATGCTCTGATTTTTAAATTCAGTACCTTTTCTGTTAGGTTTATGGACACAGATGGTACTTTGAGGGGGTCATAGAGTTAAGCGGAAAAAAAATTAAAGAGATAACATTAAAAATTACAGCAAACGGGTTTATTGTTTCAAAAAATTGAGTTTTATATGAAGTATATTTATAATTAAATCACGTGTTTAATTATGTTAGCTATAACGTTATTCAAACACTTGTAAACAGCTTAAAAATCAATTTATCAAAAAAACCAATCTCATCAAAACATAGATTATGTTTTTTTTTGTTACTTTTTACTATAGGTCATTCTATCAAAAATCAACCATTTGCTCACAAAATTGGAAATACAAAAGTTAATTTTCCTATGTTGATGGTGTCTATATAGTAAATATATATCCTGCTGCTGCAGGACGTCCATACTTTATTAAAACAAAATAAAAACATTTCTCATAACTCTCTTCTAATAATAAAACCTTTTAAAACTTTATATTACATTATATCCTACTATTATTGTCATTGTTTTCAGGGAATATTTTTTGATGTTCTAGATCTGGAAGCAAATTCATAATTATTAACAATTTAATAAACAGTTTTTTTGGTCAGTTGAAAATAAAAAGGGTACCCATCGATGTTATTGCAACTCGTATAATCAAATAGTCAAAATGGTTGTACTCGTTGATTGAAAATTAATCAGTTAGTAAACGTTGCAAAATACGTTTAACCATTGATTTTATAATATTTTGATTATATTTAAAAATCAATGATTTTATGTATTAATAATAAGTATAAATAAACAATTTTAAATGAATTGAATTCAGCTGATTAAATCTCTAAAAATAAGGCACAGCGGATCTAAGGATTTAAAGGAGTGGAAAATGTAAAAATTTCGTCACAAGACGATATATAAACACTCAAAACATGAAATACGGAAAAAATCAGTTTATATTTGGTATGTCAACACATTATAATGTTAGATACATCATAATTATTCATGTTGTGTGGGCTATGGTCATTTTGAGTTTGCAATGGTATAATTACATAGTAATTAACAGTTCTGAAAAAAAAAGAAACATAAACAAATCACTAAATGGTGTAAATAATAGCATTCAACACAGAAGGCTTATTATGCTATTACTTTTGACTGCTTTTAATATACTTAATTTAAAATAACAAATAATTTACAAAAAAACATATTGTTGGTTAAACATTGTTAAATGTTTTTTTTTTATTAAAATAAATTTAAAAATAATTAAACATCAATATATATCAAAATCAAAAAAAGTAATTTATTAAGGTCAAAATTTGCAATTAGGTATAAGAATATATTTTTTTATGAACCATGCTTACTATTTTGTTTTTTTACACAAAAGTTAGTTTTTAATGAGAATTATTTTTTGTTTTTTAAGACATATTATAGATTAGGTGTACTTGTATTTTATTGACTAAAATAACAAAATAAAAATGACTCCTTTTTTACGCAGCAGAATCTATCATTTATCAATTAATATATTCAATTTATTCTAATATAATATAAACGTTGTAGTTTGTTTGTATTTTTTAGACAGATTACAAGCGCATGATTACTATTTATTAAGTATACGGTATATTTTTAGAACAATAATTCTGAAATAAAATACAAAATTCTAGTTTATTAGAAGAAAGAAATTAAATTAAACTAAATTGTCTTACGGTCACTTAAGGCTCTAGTAAACTAAAATAAATGTTTTGTTATATCTAAAAATATAAATACTATAAAAATGTAAAAATTAATGTATAAATAACTAAAGTCTGACTATAACGTGATCGTTTCACAATTTGAGAAGTATTTTTGAAAAGTAGTATTCACTGTGTTGAACATCGTAAAAAAATAATTAACAAATCGATATAGTTTGATAAAAAAAAAAAAAAAAATGTTGGATTTAAAAATTTTCAGAGCTAAAACAGTGCGGTGAAATTAGTTTTAAAAAATCATAACTGATATGC
>CM029362.1:3131466-3155780 GCA_017140985.1 Hormaphis cornu | reverse complement strand
GATAAATAAACTTAACGATTTTCGGACTTGTTAAATTTTGCAGTTTTTGTTTCACACCTTTAATTTAAAAATTTTAAAATTCAAAACAATATAATACGAGTTAACGTACAATTTTCTGACACCTTTATATATTGCGAAATTCGTTAACGTTTTTACTTTATTTTGTCGTTTTCATTCTTTTTTTATTGGCAACAACTCTTTCAAAAATTGTTCAAATTCATTAAAGTTTTCATACATTATGTTAGGATATGAGTATAATATGTGTTGAAAATTCCATTCAGTTTCGACAATTCGTGAGCTAAATGGATTTTTGAGTATTTGACACGCGAGTTTGTATAGAATCGACAGTTTCGATTAATTTAAAAAGTTTTAAACATAAAATTTCACGTTATACGTTTATTGTCAATCGTATACAAAACAATAAGCAATCAAAAATCTTAAAGCATATACCTACCTACTTTATTTTTTATAATTAGGTTGCTGTGTTTTTATTTTTGTGGTTAGATTCGCAGTTGTTTGCTGGGTCATCGAGTGTGGTAAAAGTAAAAACAGAAACAACTGACTAATACGATATCGACGGCAAAACGTTGTACATAATAATAATATGTTGTTTAATAATCGTTGAAAACAATATTGAATGATTAAATTGACATCTTATTTTATGCAGTTAGGCACGCGCCTAATCAACCTATCCTTATAATATGTTTTTAATTGTGATTACTGATTTATAATCGTATATTCATACATATATAACCATATAATATACCTACCTACATATATTAATAGTCTTAATATTATAGCGTCGTAGAATTGTGATCAATAATTTTCAAATGAGTCGTGCAAATCAATTTTATTTTACACGATTGGAATTTAAAAACATTGATTGTCACCCACCGTAGGTATAGGTACGCTTCAATCTTAATATCGACTAAAATTAATTACCTAGTGACGTAGGATATTGTATCGTAGACATAATAATATAAACTTATGAACTGCGCTTTGATATAAAATTGAGTCTCCAAAATAAACGTAGGACAATCATGGATGAAAAATTATTTAATTTGATTGTTCTGTGAAAAGTACGTAACAATAAGTCTATATATATATATATATTGATGAAATCATTGTTTTTAATGGCAAAAAAAGTATAAAAAAATATTTCATCCATGACTGCCCTATAACATTATATTGGTGACAAGTACTAGTGTGTTGATAGTTAGATCCGCGCAGTCCATTAGGTTTTATGTCTATGAATAATTGTGTACGTTTGGAATGTAAGTCTAAATAAAATATTAAACTTTAAATCATTATTACTTATAAATTATTTTACGCACAATAGTTCTTTAAACGCAATGGATGTGTATTTGTAATACATCATCACTAATGCGAATACATACTCGTAATTTGACACAGCGCAAAAAATAACCTTCTAATATCACACTGAGAATGATTTATTTATTTATAAACAATTTAGCCTTCACGAATGGCTTTCAAAACAAAAAAAATAAAAATAGTATAGGAAAAATAGTTTGTAATTTATACATATGTACATGTAATTGTGATTTAGAGTTCTTAGCGATAACTTAAATTAGGTATATATTATTCAAAAATTATTTTACGAAATGCACTTTACCTGTACGGTGTTCATCTTGCCAGAGTCAAGTAGAGAATATTTGTGATTCAGACTACCTAATGTTTTTTGAACATCGAATGAGATGCATATTATTTACTAAAATTATAACTCATAAGTATATACAAATATAATTAGTATAGCAACAGTAAGACATACTACGAGTATATTATGTGTTGTTTACAAACGTGAATATCTTTGTTAAAAACTACTAAAATTTAGTAAATTTTAATGATAAACTATAGCTAACTAGCTATTATTTATGACGAGGGCCGCTTTGCCGCTCTTTTTCTGACCACGCGGGATTGCGCGTGTTCACTAGTTTATCTAGATCGATCTGTTTTAACCTTTATTTTAAAATAATACTACCGGGAACATCCAATGGATTTTTATACGTTCTATGTGCATGTTTTAGAGGCCTCCGGAAACCGGATGCGTGTGCCCTTCAATTCTCCAGTAAAAAATAATGATTTAATCGTATATTTTAAAATAACAGCATATACGATTGGCTGACGGCATTTCACTGTCTAATAAATATTATATTTTCGAGGAATAATATTATACAGTTTTTCAATGTTTTGATGCAAAAAAAAAAAAAAAGACAAACGAATCTCGTATAGGTAATAGGTATATAATAGGTATATACAATACCTATTGTATAGTAGGTACGCACATCGCTGTGTGTCTTTAAACATTTTTTCTCAAGTATATCAGGTAGGTTACCTATAAAAAACTAAAAAAAAAAAGTTAAGATACGATGGCTGATTCGAGATTTTATAATTTATAAGCGCATGTTATTAACCTATAGGCTATAATAATGATTAACTAAAGTTTAGCTATTTGCCGAGCTGTTTGTTTAAGCATAATATCCACGTATATCCACGTAATATTACTATCGTGTATAACCTTATCGTTTTACCTATTGCTATAATGGTTTTAATTTAACATTTACACGCGAAATCATTATTTAATAATTTAAACGTATTTAAACAGGGTTAAAATTGTTCAAAAATCGTATACCTATCTGCACACAGTGGCGGCTCTAGAAATATGCCTGGAGAGGTCGTGCATAGTTCACATTCAATCTTCGTGAACGTTCAAAAAGACATATTTTTACACCATCGGTTCAATATCCTTCTATGTATCTTTTGATTATAAAATCAGTAACATCAGATACGTACAATGTCACGGTCAATCTTTAAAATTTGATCTATGTTTTTGGTTTCGGGGGGCACGGCCACGGTGGTGCCCCAGGTACGCAAAGAAACGAAAAATTGTATGATAATGCAATGACATTATTATTGTCATCAAATCGTATTTTTCATATCGTTATCGAGTTGCTGGTTTCGTGTGGTGAAATAAAATGAATATAGGTACATGTATTATGACGTATAGGTCAAAGGACAGTACAACTCGTCGTAATACGCTACTTTTTGGTCATTCTGGATTGTGTTCGAACGTGTACAAAACGTTTTCAAGTCGATTTAGCCGTAGCGAACTAACGCCAACTGTAGTAACTGTAGTTCTTCATGGTCTAGCAAGTGTACGTAAAAAATCACGCGCTCGCTATACTCGGCCACTGCTTTCTCCGCGGTCAGTAAAATCACTGGTCGTCGCCTATGCACGTCGATTATCACGATCTTCCATACAATGTATGCATAATATATACTCGTAAAAGGATAAACCGACCGACCGAGGAATCAACGTAGTACATGCCTAGACCACTGGGTGTAGAAACTTTGCACGGATGTTCCGCTTACACACAGGCGACCACTAGGAAAGTATTTTTCAATGCCTAACAGGGGCGTTAAATCAGGCGACCGTTGAAAATAAATGAAACGAATAACGAATAAAACGAATCGTAAAAACTACACCACTCGTTAACCGCGTACGTAAATCCACAATAGCTAGTCATCGAGAACACAGAGTGAAGATTTTTTTAAATTAAAACAACAAGTGCGCATATTCCCCTCAACGAATTCCCGCAAACGTCCTTGCAGCAGACTCGCGGTTGTGCACCGCGCGCGTAAACATACACTGTACGACGTTCTGTTGACTTCCGAAATAAAAAAAAGTCTGTCGCGTTTTATGCAATAATTTTTCTCCTGCCGATCAACAGCCGGTCGCGCGCGGCCCCTTCTCCTCCGAGGCGCCCGACACTTTCCTTTTCGTCGGCCTATAAAGCGCTCGCCGAGACCGTCCCGCGGCGTATTTGCTGCTCGCACGCGGAGCCGATCGTTTTTTTTAAGCGCAGACGAAAAGTAAAAAAAAAAAATCCGTACATTTTACAATATAAAAACGTTTAGGAGAAAAAAAACCGTGGTCGCACGCGAACGAACGTCGAGATGCGCGCCGTGGTACTACTCTTGTTGGCCGCGATCTCCGCGGTCGCCAACGCCGCGATCATCCGCACCGGTGGCGTCGAGTTGCGTAAGTATTCGCTGCAGAAAAATAAATTCATGACGTTCGGACGGGGATTTCTCGTTAAATTTCCAACTGGGTGTTTCTTTTTTTTTTTTTGTATTATTCAACTTTTTTATAGAGGGAAAGTCGCCTTTGAGAGAATAGAGTCAGCTGCGGTAATTATAATATTCCAGCGATGTTTTCCTGCTTAAAATCGGAAACACGGTGTTCGTGCCGTACAAAAACCTATAACTCAAAATACGCCCGTACGATTAGTATTTTCATGGTAAAAAAAGTTCAAAAGAACAACGTTCGTTCGTCAAACAACCTGCAGAACGTTATAAGCGTCTTTGGCCAAACGACGACCAACATTTATTAATGTTGTTTCGGATATATTTTTCTACTGACGAAACGATATAGACCCGATAAAACGCACGCTATACACACTGACGGCATTATTAATATTCTACGTCGACGTCTGCTCGTTCCGGAAAACTGGCGATTTCTATTCGGCCGCAATCGATTTTTAACGACGCTCATACCCGTTTTTCAAGTCAACGTTTTTTCAGTTAACGCGTCATATTTTTTATAAGACCTCCACTAGGTACGTATGTTTGATTCCTGTCAAACACGGTTGTGCGCAGATATTATTACTATATTGAAACTTAATATACATCGTTGTTAAATAAGTAAATTTGCTTTTGAATTGTTGCCCCAGAAAATATTACAATGTTGTTTTCATTAAAATAAAATATCCGTGTTTTACGTTATCGATCAGATTTGAAACGATTTTCTTTAAATTCGCGTCTTGTACAGTAATTGAATTACATTTGTGCGTTGCGATATCCCTGTACAATGATAAATTGTGTACATTTTGCGCTGACTAGTGTCGATACGATTTAAAATATTTATCAAAATATCGTCATTCATTACTCGCCATTACAAATTTACAGGTGTATTTTGTATAATTTAAAGTCAAATGACATTTATAAGAAAGTTAATTGCTTCTGCTCACGAATTACCGAGTAGTTAGACGTACTTACGAGCAGGTTTTTTTAACCAGAATTCGTTTGGCTTTTTTAATCAGCTATCGGAGAAATCTGATTTTTTTGTGAACTGAAGATCGGGTTGATGTTGTAAAGCATGACACGAACACGAGAACAATGCTAGTAAACGGTTTCCGTTTCAAAATAATATTAATTCAGTTTTACACGATAACATAATATAAGTGTAGAGACAAAAGTGAGGTGGAGTGTGTTGAGCGGCAAAGAAAGTACATAAATAAGTATACATATTAAAACAGCGTCATAGCATATTAGCGCTTGAAGCAATATTCACAGTGAATCGCAAGAGTTAAAAGTTAAATTATAATATATTTTTAAACAATACCTAGTGTCAAAATCAAAGATTTCGTGAGAATGGTATTATTTTCAACGAAATACGTTTATGTCGATAGATTGCACAACTAATGAAGGTTTTAATGAATATTAAAATCACTAACTGGTTTTTTTCGCGTTCAAACCAATATTAATAAACCGTAGTTCTTAAGAAGAAATCCAGTTTCAAAACTTGTTATATAAGAACTCGGCACTGTCCATAACAGGTACGACTAAATTATAGTTTGCATTGCCCAATCATCGTAAATAAAAAACGCTTGGGGCGGTTGTTAGGCCTAATAAAATATTAAAACTTGAACGTCAAAACTTTTTTGAAATCTTTTGGAGATTCACCGACAGTAAAGTCGTTTATCATTGTTTTACGCCAATAATCGGTTTCATCTAAATTCAAAAAAAAAAAATATTTCATAAACGCGATGATTGAGAGACGTGAGTTTGATTTATAAGATTCGCGTCTCCCAAATTGGGGTGTGCGCGCTTCGATTAAGGGTGTTTAGCGACCTCTGGCCGATCAAAGTACCCTCCCTTTGTAAAATAAATCGCGATACTAGCCGCGTCCGAAAAAACAAATTCCACTTTTGACCAATCGCGCGTCCGAGGTTTTTCGTGGATTTCCTCGAAGAATATTCGTCTCGACGGTTATCCGCATCTCCTCGTTCGGAACGGACGATAATCGGCGGAGAGAGCTGCCGTTCATCGAGTGTTCGCCACAAACGACAATGGCCGGTGGATGCACAGTGTTCAACATAATAATATGTTATTGCACGCGCTCTCTCGTGAAAAATATAAGTACACCAAAAACCAATTGGCGCGCAGTGGTTGTCACTTGATAGAAATTTCACATTCACCGTTGCTACACACACGTATCCATAATAATATTATGATATCATGACGAGACGTGTCTGACAAAAAAAAAAAAAAAAAAATGGTTTCACCGTCGTCGTAGGTAGTAGGTCTTTTATATCTGTATAGGTAATAATGAACGCTGCAGAAACACTTTCATTACGCCGTGTGAACCCGTCAGGACCGGATCAATGACCGCAAGTCGAGCAGCGAGATAAAAAAAAAAAAAAGCGATTTCGAAATTTTTTACTAGCATATTATACTTCTATAGTTGCTAACTGCAACCTTGTGTTCCAAAACTTTTTGTTGAAAATTAAATTTTTTATCGAACAAAAACCGCAAAGAGATTTCCGAAAATTTTTAAAACCATTCGAAACCTAGTCCAAAACCTGTGTTCGTTCACCTGTTTCAATATCGTGTACACGTTTCGGCTGGTTCCGTCTATTATTTTGGAAGTTATGGCCAAGAAACTAAATTGATTGTGGCAAAAAAAAAAAAAACACTTTTTTAATTTTTCAAATTTGACACCCCACAAAGTACAATTAGAGTCCAAAGACCTTTCGTCAGAGGTATTGATCGTGAAAATCGGAGCGCATTCCTTTTATACCCATAAAAGTGTTCACAGAGAAACAACAAAAAAAACATCATTGTAAAAACGGTATTCACCAACGCTCGGAAAAAATTAAAATTAAAATAGGAACAAAATTAGTTTACGTGCGTGATAATAATGTTTATCGTACGCGTGTGTAAGACAAAAAATTCGAAAGTGTGAAACCTACTTTAAAGTCATTTGTAGTAAAGACGTTTTTTGTTTCCTTTTTATATGCAATAAACAACATTGAATGACCCTGGAAAGTGTGTGCGTTTATCCTCTTTAATTATATTGAATACTACATAATATCAGTGTTGCTAGGTATAATATTTTTAATAACTATTATTTAAACCGTAATGTTTACTCGAACCCCGAAGGTCAACTGCTCCTCTAGCTACACGTTTTAAACACAATCGAAAATCATTATACGAGCCACACACGAAGATAATAAATACTACTACTATAATAATTACATAGGTGGTAATTTATAAAACGTCATCGTGGGTTATAAACAGTGGAGCTAAAATAAATTACTATCCGAAAACGTGTGTTATAACGTGGTTAATACTTAACATTTTAATATTACACATACGAATTTGATGAGAACAAAAATATTAAGGATTCTACGCGGTAAAGCGAACGAAACCGATTATATCACGAACATATTATAACAAATGTGTGAATAACTATTTATTGCTTTGCGTTTAACGGTTTGTGTTGCAGCTACTTACACGGATCCGTGCAAAAGAAACGACAAAGACTTTAGCGGATGCCTGAAAAACACTTTACAATATTTGATCCCGAAATTCAGCAAAGGTGAATATCTCTTTCGAAATATATTTACCGCGCACTGTTGATAACGATCCAAAGCAATTTACAAAAGCAACACTAATGATTTCAGAGGGAATCCCTCAGTTGAACATCACTAGCCTGGATCCGTTCTACTTGAACGAGTATCTGATGCATTTTGATTCGCAGCAAATAGAAGGAAAAACTCTTTTCAAGGACGTTTACAATCACGGTTTGGGTTCGATCAAAATCGTCGACGTCAGGTCAGATATTTTCTGTCAGTAATATATATATATATAGGTATAACTTACTCGCATTGACCATATTGCCCTTGAGAAGTGTGATTTTCCTCAAAACAACGTTGAACTAGCTATCAAACTGGTTTAGCGTGTTGAAACACGAATAAAACGACAACGTTTTAATGTAGGGCTCTCGTGGAAGACCCGGAAAAATTGGAATTAGAAGTCGACTTTTACATGCCGAAAGTCGTGTCGAACGGCAAGTTCAAGGGCGAGGGTAGAATCGGACAGATACCGATCATGGGCAAAGGCGTATTCAACGTGACGTCTTGTGAGTACAAAACCCTGCAGTAATCATCGATTTTCATCACATTTTTTTCTATCGGATCGAAAAGTGTGAGTTTTGTTTTTTTTCTCCCTCACAGACGATGTGACCGGTTCGTGGATGTTGAAAGGAAACGCTGTCGAGTTGGACGGACAGCGTCACATGCGTATCAAGGACGTTGGCATGAAATTAGACATCGGTGACATGAAAATATACGCCACCAACATGATAAACGGAAGCCCCGAATTGAGTGAGTAGTACCCGTTTATATATTATAATTATCCTAATGTATTTATGCTTTATTATATTATACTGTTTGGATTGAAAAAGATTTAAGTGTAGTTAATGTGTGTGTGTGTGTGTGTGTGCAAGGGATGTGAATGATCGCGACAAGTGGAGAGATGGGACGAGCAGTGGTCGAAATAAGATCTCTTATCAAAATTATATTTCAAATACCTAACGAATTTGCAACCATTATAAATTATGTTGGTGGGCTTAAAAAATATGTTTTGCGTCCTTCATTGCCCTTCGTTTGAAACGGCTTGCTCCGCTGGCACGAATATAGATTAACTAAAATATATATATATTTTATATATTGAGAAAACCGACTGCAGTCTGAATACTAAAATAATACTATTAATCAGTTTTTTATCCGGTGTAATTTTTAACGAAATACGTTTTGTTTGTGTGTGAAATCTAGGCCAAATGGCGTTGTCGTTTGCCAATCAATTTTGGCGTGTCATATTCCAAATCATGATGCCGTATGCCGAAGAGGGTTTCGAGAAAATCACCAGACCCATCCTCAATCAAGTGTTCCTGGAGGTCCCTTACGACCAGCTGTTCCCCCCCAGCCGCAAATAGACCATTCCTAAAAAGAAACCCCCATATTTTATATTAGTTTATAAGCATTTAATATTTAAGCGTGAAATCGTTTATCGTTCACCATAATAAAAATATTGTTACGACATTATGTTAATACTGTTCTTCTTACGCGTGCCTACATATAATAATATGTCTCATACTTTTCAGTTCTGTCACAATAGTTATACTGATTATCGGAAAAATCGAGATTTCTAATCAATAGGACGCCCCACCCGACCAATTTTATTTATTACTAAGCTATTATTATAATCGTATTATTATACGACCATCTATAATTTTTTTCGAAATGATACGAAAAATTTATTAACATTCGGTATTCATTAGGTATAATATTATATAATATAAGAATACGATGTTATTACTATAAAACGTTAATTTTTTTTTCTTCTGAAACTTGACTCGACTTGATAGTTTTGAACACTCAAATAGTTTGGGTTGTTACCGGTGTAATGACTCGGTATCTTAAATCATTAAACTATGTCTGTGTATAAATCGTCATATTGTGTGACTGGACACGTCTATGCAAATTGATTATTCATCTACAATTTTTTAAAACGTTGTCGACCAAACAAGTAAAATTTTTTTTAAATACAATTCATAGTATTCTGAATTATGGAATTCCCTAGCTTTGTAATTTTCAAACTTGATGTTCAAAGTAACTTTTCGGGTTATTTTCACCGATTTCACGGGTAAAACTAACTAATGACACAAATTATATTGATCAAATGAAAATTTATTTGATCAAAATACATTGAAGGTATACTAGTAGACAGAACGAAGTTTTTAAACCTACTCTGTGTACAATACATCATAATTTAACGTGGATAATTTGATCTTAAACACATTAAACGATTCTACTGTGGTGGTTGTTAAGATAATACGATAAAAGAATACTACCCAAAATAACTATTTTGATAACCGGATGAACTTTTCTCACAGTTTTTCTGCAACGTTTAGAATTTAATGTACTATAATATTTTCGATCGCAGTATTTGTCGATCTAATGAATAAAATTTTCAATACATGTCATGACCTTTATTTGAATTTGATTTTTATGACGGTTACAACTATTAGTTTAAATATTTTTGAGTTCAACAATTTGTAAACTCCGTTTCTATTTTCCGTGTATCGGACACTTAAAAATAGTAATTACCTAATAATAATGTTCTCGGTAAAAAGTGTCGCGTCACCAAGCGAGTGATATACCTATAATATTTACAAACAAGTGAATGTTATTGCGCGGAAAAGAGAATATTTATTTAACTACAACTTTTTTATGACTCTAAAAATACTATTACTATAAATCAACACACATACAAACAGCGTGTAAATATAATATCTTCGTTTTTGTATAACCGTCAATCGGACACGTATTCGGGTGTATTTTTAGCTACGATTGAGAAACCGTCGACTTACCCGTCATTCGCCAGTCCTTGACTGCAATACGTGTCACCGCTCATAAACAATACTCATTTAAAATTTTAGGAGTCGAAACCACAATATTATTATTATGGATTTTTTTTCATCCATTCGTCCAACAGTTGAACGTAGTAAATAACGGGGCCAGTGGCCACTCTAAACTTATACGAATCTCGTTAATATTTTACACGATTTATTATACGAAATTGTCGACAAGAACACTTTCTGTATGTTATGCGCCAGACGATTTTCGTTAAACGACGTTAAAACGGATTTTCGGCAGACGCCGATCACAAAAAATAATTAGTATAGGAAACGACAATTTTTAAGTTTAATAAGTTGCGTTCATTTTTATTGTAATAGCGTTGTACGTTAAAAACGTAATTGTTTTTTTTTATAATTTCCGATACCACGGTGGTCGGTGATATATGCACAGCAAAAGGATTTCTTCGTGAAGGAAGGACGGTGTGAACAAAAACGTAACACCTTTCTAGAAACTATAATAATGATAAACTATTGTAAGTGTGTCGCTGAGAGACAGGCGATAGTGTAATTATTGTTCTAGCAAAGATAAAAAAAAAAGGGAACATTAGAAATCAACTAAAATGCCTAGTTTACAAAAAAAAAAAATAGTCAACAATCGCTCATTTCAACCCCAAATGAAGCAGCTGTATCGTATGTTTACACTCTAGATACAGTGTAATTCGCACGCAATGTGAATCGCGTAATCGTATTATATACACTCATAAATCATGACGATTAATTTCGATTTTGAAAAAGTTCTCCACTTACGCTTTTTGACGTATTACATAAGCGATGTATGCATTACAACAACGACAAAATGAGCGGCGACAATCGGAGCGATTTTTGAAAAGGCTACACCGCGGTTTCAAAAAATATACATACAAACACATAGTTCTGTCACGTTGAAACCAATACGTTGTTCGCTACACTCGGAATCTAAACAATTCCAATAACAATAACGCTATCATCGTGTTGTGTCAATACAACCCCATATTTTTTTGTATACGCCGTACTGTGTTGTTGTCTAAAACGCGGCTGACTACAATACTATTTTACATTCGAAAACGTTGGGAAAAAAAAAAGTCGTTTTTCCCCTTCGAAGCTACAGATACAGCTCAACGGAGTACGGTGGCAGTGCGAACACTTCCGGGCAAAAGTCTTCCATCGAGTCCAAGACGAGCGTCGCTTGAGCGGTCAGCTCTCTGGGCAGCAGTGGATCGGGCACCATGACCACCTGCATGCCGGCCGCCAGGGCGGCCGCCACCCCGTTCGGCGAGTCTTCGAACACCAGACACTACAAAAACATGAAAGAAAACGAAAGAAAAAAAAAAAAAAAAAACTTTAACGACATAATGAACCATTTTCGTTTCAAACACCCGGGGAACCCGGATTTTTACTTTGGATTTGTGTTGGACGAGTCGGAAACTTTTTTTTTTGGAATTTGTTGATTTTTTTTTGGGAAAAACGTGTTTGAAAATTGAAACTCGTTGGGGACAACAATACGCAGGGGGTCGGGGTCAGTTGGGAAAAATCGTTTTGGGAGATATTATTTTGGGAAAAGTGTCATCAAGACGACATCAATGGAACCGCGCGACGGTCGGGAGACTCGTCAGAAATACGTCGGATTTTACCTCGCCGTTCAAAGGGTTCGAGGGGAACCGGGACGCGCAAATCTTGAATATGTCCGGTGCCGGTTTGCCGTTTTTCACCTCCGGGTCCGAGGAACCGGTGACCACGTGTTCGAACACGCCGAATTGATCGCTCAGGTGTTTGGTCTTGACGCGGAAACCCTTCTCCGAACTGCTCGTCGCCACGGCCATGGGTACGCCGTTCCTGCGCAAGTGTTCCAGCAGCGTCGCCACTCCTGAAACCAGTATAAACGCGCACGGTTACGACGAATCCGGCCGCGGTTGATCGTTCGGAGGAGTGTCACGGACAAAAAACGATATTGGTGTGATGTAGGTGAAAATATAATGCCAATTCCTGTTTATTACGGGCGCAGTTTTAAGAGCCCTCAAAATGTTTATTTTTTTTTTCGTTCACATTTTTTATCGAATCGTTGCGGGTTAGACATACATCAGCAACGCTGGGCAAGTTAGTGAACAAATTAACTGCGATAAGTTTAATGAAGTTCAATTAAATTGCCTTCAGTCGAACGTTTACAGTTAACAACGAAAAATATTTAACTGCGACAAGTTGAAAGTCAAGATGGAAAACGAAATAAATTTAACCGAGTTAGAAGAATGTATATTTTCAAAACACACGATCTAACTGAACTCAGATTCTTGCGCTGTTATGTGTACTCAGTGCTCGTGTATGGCGCAGAGACCTGGACCCTCACGAAAGACACTACCGGGAAAACAGAATCCTTTGAACTCTGGTTGTACAGGAGAATGCTGAAAATATCTTCGTCTAACACGAAGAAAGACACGGAATCAGTAGATACCGTACACTTTTGGAAACTACAATATCTTGGGCATATTATGAGAAATAAATAAAGATACATGCTCCTCCAAGAAATATTACAATGGAAAATCAATAGAAAAGAGGGCCGGGTAGAGAAGAATTTCGTGGTCGGCGAATCACAGATCATGGTTTCACATGTCATCAGAAGAACTCTTTAGGAACGCTAATAAAGAAGAAAAAGAATAAGTTAGAGAAAAGTTAATCTTTTTTTTTTTTTTTTTCCAAAATATTCACAAGTCACAAAACCTATTTTATAGTATATATTATCTATAGTATTTTCAATTTACCTAAACAGCTGGCAATATGAATGATTAAAATCAAAAAAATGTCAATGAATTAGTTTTGGTTGTTATGGTTTCGCTTGAAAACAAAAAAAAAAAACGTAGGTAACTTTGCAACAATGATGATTAAGTATAAAAAGTGGAATCAGTGCAATACAATTTGTGACTGAATAATGTAAAATAAGTTAAAAACAAAAATAATAACTAATTAACCAAATAAATATAATTAACTTTTCAACTAGTTAATGCCCACCTTTGCGTATGGTTAGACAGACTTAAATCAAAATCACGTTTACCGTGCATGAGCTTTACGTTTGCCATTTCTTTTTCCTCCATGGCCCGAGCTTTTTCCAAAAATTCCTCCGGGGTAATGCCCAACTTCAACGTCTCCACGATTATGGTGGCACTGTCCGTCTCTTGCCTGCCGAGGATCTTCACGCGCAAATCGTCCGGAAACTCTCTGCCGTATTCGTTGGCGATCCGCGTAAAAGTATTTTTGTGAATTCTCTCGGTGTCTGAAACCGTGGGAAAAATTCAAAATTAATTTAATATCGTGTTACCATCAACGCGAAACGAATGGGGGATTATAGGCAGATGAATTATTTGTCTTTTATCTTTGTGGGTTTTGTTGGGCCCTAAGGACCATCCCGTCTCAAAACCAAGCCTCCATCTTTCTCTGTCTAGAGCTAGAATCCTCCGGTTAGATCCTCCTCTCAAACAGTTTCTACGGACATGCCCAGCCCGACGCGGTCTTCCCCATCTGATAATTTTTTAATATGTTCAGCTCATTATATATTATGTTTCCAGCTCTGTATTTTTTCTTTTTCTCCGTTTCCCAGTCACATATTTATCCTTAACTGGACCATAAATTCTCCATAGTATTTTTATTTCAAAAATAGAAAATTTGTTTTCGTCTTTTTTTTCTAAGTGGCCAAGTTACGATATACAGAATAACTGATCGTATTAAGACAATAGATATTATTACCTTCACACATATCTTATAGAAAACGATCGAGACATCGCTTGCACGATTTAATTTTGACTATTAAACGAAATTTAATTTTCAACAACAAAATAAACTTTAAACCCTAATGACTTAAAAACAAAATTGATATTTAAAAATTGGTCAACGACGTCATAATATCAAGAAATATGTATAGAACGTACGTTTAAAAGTTACAAACTTCTAACTACGAAACGTAAACTAGCGAGAGAGAACTTGAAATGCAAAATTTCGATTTTTAAACAGTTATAACTGACTGAAAATTAATAAATTAAATATTTTTTAGGGCCGTCGTTAGCCTAGGTATTAACTATAGCTGGCACGCTCAACCAAACCATTCAAGTGAAACAAAATGATGGAATATTTAATGTATATTATATCTGAATAAAACACTCGCCTATCAGCGTTCCGTCCATGTCAAAAATGACGTGGGTCACAGGCTTGAATACCGACAGACTCATGTTGTTGGACCGCGGCGGACGGAGGATGGTTTTCGTGAAAACTAAATACGTACAAACGAAAACGAATCAATTTTTATCAACAGTTATTTTACAATAACTAGTTTAGTTAAAAAAAAAGCGTTCGTTTGCCGTGTACACGGACCATAGCAACATTATTTACCACGATAACGTATAATTAGTGTTATACGACCAGCATTGTTAATTTTTTAATAATACATATTCTTCTATAACTATACAACTACTACTCACCGTGTTTAGTGTTGTCGACTAATTAAAGTATAATTTGGTTTTTTTTTTTTCAGTATCCATTGTTTAAGACGTCCTCCTCAAGTACTTACGACCGATAAAGTTAATGTTCATATCCACATAGGAGCTACGCGATTCGACAAATGTTCTGCAACGCAAAATATACTTGACATACGATTATATACCGCAGATAATTACTGTTATTGAAGTATTAACGCCAGTTCGGGATTCCGATTTGTTGTGTACTTACATTTTCTCGAGTACGGTTTTTAAGGGGTTTTGTATAGTCAGTCTTAAAGACATTTTTTCGAAATACGAACATATTTTTTAATATTAAGTTCGAGGTGTCAAAATAGAAATTTTAATTAACATTTTTTTTTCATGACGGTGCTGATTCGTTTTTAGAAAACACGTCCCAAAGACTCTTGTGTCCCGTAAAATTATCGGAATTTGATCATTTTTTTGTTCTTATTATCTGACGTGCAAAATGTTCTCCTCTTTCAGTAATTGAACTAATAAAAATAAAATTCCGATAAGTCTACGAGGCGTGAGAGTATTTCCTGTAAATTTTGTTCGTCCGTGTACGATGAATTGCCTAAACTATACTCCTTAATAAACGACCGGTACCGACACTATTGTAGGTATGTTTGCGCGATCGTAAAATGTACTTTTTGAGTATAGTAAAAAACTGGTTTGCACAGGACTAATTAATAATTCTGTTAGTAATTATAATAACTCATGATAATCTTTTAATTTTTAAATCTTCGAGAAGAACTTTACCTATAAAACAACGTTTTAATTTGTTTGCCGGTATAAATAGATTTAAAAATGTTATTGTGTTAACAATAATTGTAAATTTTCAAGTTTTTTACTTAGTTTATAATTATAATCTGCGAAACACAAAACATTATGGTCCAAACAGTTCGTTTATCACAGCATTCTTAAAAAAAAAAAACCAGATCGGGTAGCTCAGTTTTGGTTACAAAGCTTTAACTAGTCGTTTATGTTAAAAATTATTATTAGATATTGTTATAGTTTTATTAGTGGGCAAAATTTGTTCCATAGGCACGTCTTTTTTTTTTTGTTGCAATTTATCGCTAAACTCGCCGAGATGATGTATCTACATTCTACGATAATCAACAATTTTTGTACATAATAAACACTTCAATTGTATTTGAATGATCAATTCATGAATTACAATAAACAACAAATCGTCCATTATAGATTATAGATACAAGTAAAATAATATTTAACTTAAACTTAAATAAAATACGTGCTTGAAATCACAGAAAACAATTAGTGGTACTGT
Organism: Hormaphis cornu; assembly: GCA_017140985.1. NCBI lineage: Eukaryota > Metazoa > Arthropoda > Insecta > Hemiptera > Hormaphididae > Hormaphis > Hormaphis cornu. The sequence goes on along the minus strand of CM029362.1, from coordinate 3,139,471 downwards.
TCACAAACGATTTCTATTAGGTTATTAACCATTTTTACACCAAAAACAATTTTTTTTTTCAAATTTAAATACACACCCATTCATTTTGAACATTGAATATTTTTGTTCATAAAATTAAAATGTTTAGATATTTAAATACTCAAAAAATGTTGGAAACCGTTTATGAACTCCACTGGAAAATCGTTAATAACAACGAGGCGTAAATGAATATTGATAAGGCAAACCGTGAAGTTGTAAATAAGATTTGTAGCTATAAATGCTGAGATATTATGATCCTTAGATCTAAATATAAGTCGTTGAATCAATTATACGATTTCAAAAAATCACGAATGTACTCAAAAAATATATTATAGTGTTAAATAACAACTTAAATATATAGCAACTCGCATAAAAATGTCTGACCCTGAAGTTATTGTAGTTGACTTCGAACATACCGGTTTAGTATATTTTGCTTAAGTACTATAAAATAGATATTTTTTTGTTTTTTAATTCATATTTTACTCAAGTTTTCGATAAACCACAGAAAAATGTAAACTCAGCGAATTTCAACAAGTCGTTTGTGTTCATTTTTCTTGTACAAATGCAATTCATAAACTGCAAATGTGCAAAAATTGCGTTGAACCGATGACAAAAATACTGTGTACTTTGAATTATAAAGTACCTACAAAAATAGCGATTGCCATCCGACAAAAAAAAAAAAAAAAAATACCTAAAAAGTTATACAGTTGAAAACTAAAATTATTTTGTTTCATTAGAATTTAAGTAGATTCTAAGAACTTCTGACCAACTGCGCAGTGTTCATTTTAAAAATAGTAAAACTGAATGGTAAATTCTATAGAGAAAACGATAAATCACTGCGTAAATTATTTAATTCGTTATTATTTAATACGCTATTATTTAATACATTGTATTCGAGTCGTGTGTTTATCATAATAATTTCACAGTAATTATTATTGTTCAACGCCGTTTAATCACTCTTCCGCGCCACCGAATTTTACGTCAGTTCTGATTAATATCGGCGCCCAGACCCAACAATTATTATTATTTTAATTTATAGTATAGTATATTTAGGTGTAAATTATGTATGGAATACGTTATGCAATGATTTGTTTGTTCTTTTTTTCGACAAAACATAAATATAGCAAATAAAAGTAATAAAAAATAAATCATTTGACGTTGACGTTAACAAGAGCTGCACTTTCTCGTGGACTCGGTGAATGCTTTTTCGAAAAGCGGCGAACACTTGTCCCTGGCCGCCGAAGAATCGTCGTCTCTCAGCCCGAAAGCTCCCTAAAACGTACACGAACCGTTATATTATAATAACATGTTTGTTATAATATAACAATGGTTAAAACACAATTTAAATTTGCTAAAATGGACGTTTGAAATGAAATATACAGATTTATACAATGTGAATGACTTTGAAAATTTTACGCGTTTCCTGCAGGCCCCAGATCAAAATGTAAATATAAAAACGAAATTAAAATAACTTGTGTTCTAATAGTGCACCTATAATAATTGTAATTCTTTTAAAAATAATTACCAATTTTTTTTTTAAAAAGGTTAAAAAGAAAAGAATTACAAAGTCATTACAAACATAAAAATTTTAAATTTTTCACTGTAAAATTTTCGCTTTTTTTTTTGAATTTTCGGAGTGAAACTCAAAAAGAAAACAAAATTTCAAAAAATGTTCAACCAAAGTACCACCAGAGTCCATAAACCTTTTAGAAAAGTTACTGACTTTGAAAGTCGGAGCATTCCTTCTCTACGAAAAGTTGTTGACAGAAAAAAAAAATATCATTGTAAAAACAATGCATTCTGAGCGCAACAAAGAATCTAAAAGGTGATTTAAAATTTATAATCTTAAAATATACCAACTATCTATTTTATAACTTTTATATTTATTAGAACCAGAATATTGTTATATTATTTGTTGAATAAAATCCGTCGTCACATTACTGATTCGCTCATGTATTTAATAAAAACGACTTCAACAAGTCGCGGGAATCAATTCGTACAGTTAAATCAGTGACCTTTTACATGTTTACGTTTAGTGATGTGATTAAAATATCCGTATTGATTTGTAACACAACTACATCTAAGAATATACAATTCTGCAAGTCACAATACATACTGAATCTATACTAGACATTTACCGCGTATTTGGAACGTTCTTTGATCATTTTGGCCAACGCTTGAAACGCATCTTCCACGTTGATATCCATCTTGCACGAAACTTCAAAAAAAGGCATGTCGTAACACTCAGCTATCTGTAAAACGTATTGGAATATTTATATCAGTAGTTCTATTAATATTCTACAATCGAATCACTACCATTTAAGTAAAACATATTTGTTCTGCACTATTATATACAACTCTTCTTCTTCGCCTTTCTCCCAACTATTTAGCCACCTTCATCCTGATCCTCCACTTATCACGATCATTCACACCCCTACACACACATTAACAACCCTCTCATATCTTTTTCAATTGTTTCCATCCATATATTTTTGGTACATTCAATATATATATATATATATATATGTATATAAATATTCTTAGTGCCTGTACCATCCGTTCAGAGTAAAATAATTGAACAGCTATCGGAATAAACTGAAAAAATTTGTCGTTGTATTTAACTATATTGACTGACCAGTTAAAAAAAAAACAGTTTTTAAAAATTATGACCAATATTTTAGAAATACTCACTTTTTCACCGTCAGCTTTGTCCACGGCTCTCAGTGACTCGTTGTCGCATTTGTTGCCGGCTAAAACTTTGATCACGTCCGGAGAAGCGTTCTACGCAAACAAACGGACACATCAATAACGATTTTGATTTGAAGTGGGCGTAAATTTAAAACGAAAAGCTAAAAAAACTATTCAAATTTAAACCATTCATTTGGTAAGGTCATCCTAAGCATATGCTTAGGGATATCGTAGCTCAGTACAGTACTGGTTGATTTTTTCACATTTCCTGCACATTTTTTTTTGCCAAGCCCGAAAACTCCACACCAAAAACGTGACAACATAACAAAAAGTCATGAAACTCAGGATATGAGTCCTATAATTGCGGGAAGGCCAAGTTATTTAAAATTTTGCCTCGTTTTCAAAAATAACGATTGCAATAAAAACCAGAAATATGCTTAAAATATCCCATATCAGTGTTTAAAATGTAAAAAGTGAAACCAATATTCGAACACCGGTATTTTCCAATACGCCGTTGTTACTGAAATCATTTCAGAAATGGTTACAGGTTATGGAGTTTTGATAGACACGATGTCAACCTAATAATACGCATCCTTATTCTAACTCTAATTCTTAAAAAAAATTTAGAGAGTTGAAAATGTTGATTGATTTCACAAATGTGACACCGCGGATTTTGACCTAAATAACTCGAAAATCAGACAAATATAAGTTTGAAAAATACAATTTTATCTCGTTCAAAAACTGAAGTTTAAAACATACAGACATGTAAAACCCTGAAATCGGTATTTTGACTACTTATAGACTGCTCATATTGATTTAAATGTATTCCTACCCGAGTAAAATGTGCCATATTATCCAAACAATCATTGATCTTAGATAAAAACCAAATTTACCTAGACGATTTTCTAGGTTTTGTTGTGTTCATTCGAGTATGGCTATTCTACCGTTTTAAACTATAGTGAAATGGTCAGTCAGACCGAATCTTCTGTTACCATACATACGACCCTTTGAGTATATCGTTATGTATTATATTATGGAATGCAGTTTACAAAATAAATCTTAATTCAATATATATATAATAATTACATTTCAAATACATATTATTCTGTCGTGATTGTAGGTTAAAAAACTGCACACGAGTAACGATAAAGTTAAGTAGGTACCTCTTGGATATTTTTCAACCAGTACGTCAGATGGTCGAATGAATCCAAATTCGTGACGTCGTAAACGAGCAATATCCCCATGGCGCCTCGATAATAAGCCGTAGTTAACGTCCGGAATCGTTCTTGTCCAGCGGTGTCCCTGCACAATCAAATCGTTTTTAGTTTCCGATTTTCGTGCGCTAAAATGGCGTAATATAACTTCGTGACGTGTAGTCCGAAAAACTCAGCACGAAATCGTGAAACGATACCACATCCGGTTAAAGTTATGGTTACGTTGACCTTTTCTTGGATCACGAGAGTGTTGGTATCTTTTACTAATGTTGTGATTTATAAGTTGAGGAGGTATATAAATTAAGAGATCTTAAAATCTACTATATTAGCTGTCAAAATAATAAACTGTTTACAATAGTCACATGATGTGATGATCATCACATATGATAGTGATATAAATAACAATATCAAATCCCTTTTGATAACTTTTGTTTTTTTTCCAAAATAAAGTTATAGAACTATTATACAGGATCTATTATTATTATTATTATAATTTTTTTGTAGAACTGTGTGTCACAAAAAGGTCGAAATTTTTTTAACTTTCCACTATTTTTAATTGTTTTGGTCTATTTTGGATTATTTTCGACTATTTCGGACTATTTTGGATTACATAATGCATCGATAAAATTGGAGGACATGTATATATGTGCTTAACAGTAGTTAATAAATGTTTATCTTTTTGTTTCCTAAAATCGAAAACAACATCAAGTGTTCCGCAGTGTCAATACATTAAATACTGAGTGCACTGCAGATTAGGTAAGTGTCGTGTAATTTTAAGCGTGTATTTACCTACCTAACTATTGTGAATTAATCAATAAAAACTTATTTTGTTCGTTAACTTTGTGCTCATTGGTCTATTGTAAGATATTGGCTTTCATAATAATGTTATGATATTATTAATAATTATAGGTACGCAGAAATAATAATTAACAGTTGTAATTTATTGCGCAGTTAGTTATTCCCCGTTGCATGCGAGTGACCTATATTGAAACAAGAGGTTTTAAAACATTTTTCTTTCAATAATAATCAGCAACGATTACGAATCAGTATTTGAGTGTTTAGTATGTGTTTATGTGAAATAAAAAAAAAAAATCAATTATTGAATTATCCTTTGTAGGAAAATTGCGATTTTTTCAATTTTAAACAGAATCCGTAAAAGTTCGGGTTTCTACGATTTCCGTGGTGACTCGCATAATATACCTACATCATACAATAAAAATCAGAAAATAATAGAATCTATACGTATGTCAGCAGTACACCGAACAAAGTGTACGATTATATGAATTTTTAAAAAATTACGATAAGTACGCACACACACGGCTCTCATACACGTGACTATAATATATATTATACTTATGATCATTTTAATCGATAGTTATGAAATATTTTTTTTAATTGAAAAAAGATTAAAAATATTATCTCGTTATAACTAGGTATCGACACTTCTTACCGTATTTTAAGCACATAATATTATAATTACGAATGGCATAGAAATTCGGCGATGACTATTGAATATAAATTATACTTTGTATATCATATAAAATATTAATTACGACTGTAACGCCATTGTTGTAACTTAACATCTCTTCTTGTACCTATTATAATCGTTTTACGATACATTTATGAACGATATCGCAACTTCCTAAATTTTGTATAACAATTAGCGCCGTATGTGGTAATAATATTTCGTCAGTTTTGTTCGTTGAATATTTTTCGTTACAAAACAATTCCGTAGTCAAAAAACGAACTGCTAAAATACAGCGGTTCTGATACACCGTCATTGCTGTAAATCGTTAAGTTTATTTGTTATGTCATACCTCGTAATAGGTAATATATGCAAATATAATTATCTTGTGTGTTTAAAGTTTAAACTATACAGTATAATGTCAAAAACATTGTTCGATTAGGTACATTAAGTTTTATTACCGTCGTTAGCATTTAGATAGAATATTTATGTACCCACGTTTCGGACCGATTCATTTAAACATATTGTATACATGTAGGTTAGATTCAGAATATTTTGGTACGTAGGCAACATGTTTTTTCTCAACAAACATAAACGAAATAATTTTGTTGATTGATTTTATTTGATATTAATGAATTTATTAAATTCACTATGAATATACATTCACTAACATCGTTACCTATCAGATTCATCTATTTATTTATATATTTTATGCTATACGCGTCTTACATCTTTACATGAGATTACCTGTACTACAAATAAGTTTTCATTTAACGAAATCTTAAAGGTTTAATGTATGTTTATTCTCTCCACGTCTTTATTTTCAAAATATTTGCATTATTATGGGTCTCTGGTAATAACGTTTTATCAAATTTAGTAACTCCTCTCTCTTTCTCTCTCTCTCTTACTTCCCCTTCAACATGGCCTCCCCTTAATAATAAACTCACTTCATCGTAATTTGTTTAACGTGTTACGAATGGGATTAATTGAGTTGATTGTGTGTCGTACCTGGTGAAACTCAAATAATGTATTCTTCACAGCAACAACCCTTCTCTGAATTTGCATGTCCCCAGAAAATGAAAACTATTAAATTATTTAAATTTCCGAACTTGAATGGGACTATATAAAAAAAAAAAAAATAGTAAACTTTTTGTCTCCAATGACTTGTAGGTTGTTCTATTACAATAAAAAAAACCAAACTCGATAAACTACTCAATATTTTTAGAACGTTCCGTAAATTGTGTAGTAGTACGCATGTATAAAACTAGTTTGCGATTGTTGAATTTATCTTTTTTTTTTTTTTTTTTTAAAACAATAAAACAGAGTAAAAGCTTCTAATTATCTTATAATCTGCTTGTTTAACACTTACCATATTTGTAACTTTACCGGTTTTTCATCTAATTGGATTATTTTTTGTTTGTAATCGACTCCTGAAATCGAAAACAAACAACAATAACGTAGTATTGTATACATAATACATATATTATATATTATTGCTTAACAAATAATGGAAACGTATTACTTTTATTAAAATTAGCTCCTAACAAGTTTCTATTTTATGCATTTAAACAATATGGTAATGTCGTGTGTTAACATATAGGGTGGGCCCGGCCTGTCACGAAAAGTCTAATTCTCAGTATACTCTTGGTTTTTTTTATTAAAATACTTATACTTTTACCTATTCGCAGTATTTTACACTAGATCTCCTTTGTCGACCCCGAACGGCTCAAACTAAAAATTATTAACTCTTATATTAATATAAATAGTGTACGTTTCTGATTACAAAAAAAAAAAAAAAAAAAAATGTTTATGATATAATGACATAGAATTTAGATGTATTGTAAATTAATAAATAATTATTAATAAGAGTATACTGGTAAGTATCTTATTCTTCTCCACCTACACGTATGCGCGTATTACTCGTGAAGAGGCTAATAAAAATACGAAAACATCGGAGGAAAGATAAACTCGCGTATGAATATACTCGTTAAACAAACTTGTTATTTGTACATAAATTATCTTCGGTGAGTATATCAAAAACGTACACCTTTATAAGCACATGCCTACTATATAGGATTAACTACAAACATCAATACAAGGATTAATTAATATACAACCACCATTACGAATAATGAGTAATAAACTCTGTGACATAAACTTTGAACGAGACCATAGTTCGTTTTACAACATAGATTTTATGTGGGTTTATTGATAAAATCGTTATTTAGTAATCACTATTGTCAACACCGCAACTGTGCGGATTTGTTCTAATTATTGTTGTGTCTGTTTCCTTCGAACCAGTCAACATTTTTAACAATATTGTTTAACGGTCATGGAGAAAAACAATAAAAATGATGACCATTTTGATTCCACGTACTTACATATTGTACAACGAACACGCTATTTGGTCTTTGCGACGTTTAGGTAGATTTTCATTGCCTGTGTAGGTATTACGAATTTTTTTGTTTTTAGACGCATTTTACTATTGTTTCATTTGTATTTTTGGCATACTACGTTTTTTTACAAATTATAATACTTCAAATTATTTTATTTTTTTTGTTATAATCGCTGAATAATAATATCTGTACTAATCTCTGATGTTAATTTTTTTTTTTTTTTT
>CM029362.1:3045625-3126466 GCA_017140985.1 Hormaphis cornu | reverse complement strand
GATATCGATATCGTATCGAATTATCGATATCGTTGCCCAACACTAGTCACAACACTCACAATAGTCGCAATAAAACGATACAGGCAGATAAACGCGTAAGTCGTTCGATAAATATTGACTGAAAAGTGGCCAAAAATTCGTCTGCATTAACATGTTATAGTTCCTATTGTTAAAATAATACGTCGATGATATAACGATCACTTGCAACAAATTCTCTAGGTAGAAAAAAAAAAAAAATTAATAAACAAATATTATTTTTACACGTCGTTTATTATTCCTACTGAATATTTCGTTAAGTGTCAACAACACAGTTTTCCGTTCAAGATTTCAATATAATGTTATACGTACACGAGCACTGAAGAGCAAACCAAACTAAAATATTCTCGTTTTTGTATCGAACGTCGACCGCGTTCCATGTTTTTTTTGGTCAATTTTTTTCAGTCTATTTTAGTTGCTGCTCGAAGGCTAATTATTGTTGTTATAGGAACACGCACGCAGTGACGCGTGAATCTTAGGGGTGTAAATGCTAGATTACTGCGTGAACGATGGGAATTAAACTTACACTTACAAATCGGTCGTACACGAAAACATCACGTCCAGTTCGTTATTCGTCCAATTTAACACAAACCATAGAAATGAAATTTAAAAAGCCAGGATCGCGTGGGTACAGTTTGACGGAGTAGCGACTACGCTTTGGGTGGGTCACTAGTTTAGAAGTTAAACGAATTACTTTATGTCTGAAAGCAACGACAAATCACTGCTTTCGAAAATACGATTTTGAGCGAGCTCAGTTGTCTAGTATACGTCCTGGTAAAAACAAATTTAACCAAAAAAAAAAAAAAAACCTTTATCAAATCTGTATCTTTACTGTTTTAGTATTATGTAAAAGTTTCAGCTTGGTCCGATCTCTATTTTGGATGTTACGATCGAAAAATCTAAACAGATGTATAAAAAACACGTTCCCCGTAATTGTTTGTTCCCCCCCCCCCCCCATATGAAATACACGGCCGCCCGCGTAATGACAAGTTTAACGGCAGAATAACAACGTAAAATCGGCTATAAACATAGAAAATTGTGCGAACCAATTTTCTAAATTTTTGAACCACTCGTGTAAAACTACCTTGTTTGGATCGTATTATTAATGTTTCGAGACTTGAAAACGTGAAAACTAGAGGTTTAATCGAATAATAACTGCCGTAAAATAACAAATTCCAAAAAGTTCCACGACTCCCTCAAAAACGTCGTTTCGTATTCGGAGTTATACGTAACGTTACGAATGCGTATTTTAACATTTTTTTTTGCCCGCGTCTTAATTGTGTTTTTTTTCTTTTATGTTTCCGATCAGTTCTCACGGTCGATCGGAATCTGCCGCTTCGTTCTTCGACCGCACAATATCGTTATTAATAATATCATGCCCGTCGTGAAAATCAATCAGAATCTCCGAGTGTTCTCGCAGCTCTCGAATAAATTTTTATCGCGGTTTCGCGCACTCACCTATGGTTGATATGTACGTGTCGTAGTACGTCTCGTCGCAGAACCTGTGCATCAGACACGTTTTGCCGACGTTCGAGTCGCCTAGCACGAGCACCTTGTACGATTCGCCGGCGTTCTGCATGTCGCGGCATAGCCCTCGAGACGCACACTGGCCGCTGGTCGGGTCCGCGGCAGCGCGCGTGCCGCCGTCCCTTCGGCCGACCCACAATCGGTCGCGATCGTTCCCCGAAGGGACGGGCGCCGAGACATCGATGGTTAGTTCGTCAGCGGCGTTGTTTTTTTACGAGAGTGTACCGCATATACCGAAACGTGAACACGCTTTTAGCGTGGGCACCACGTACAGTGTTCAAATATTTTTCTAACGATCCGTAGGGGTTGACCAGCCCAAACCCACCAACCTATACTGCACCCACGCGAACTTAACTGATTCCCGGCATTGTATCGCAACATCGACGATTGTGCTCGCGTCTCGGCATCGATTGCGGCAGTCCCTCGCGGACGTACCCTCTCGCCCGCCCACGCCGCCCTTCCGACGCGGACGGTCGACCGACCCCCGCGCGCCGCAGACGATGACTCACGCCCCGACACACGGGTATCGATTCGTCGGCGGCGGGCGACCCCGCGTCGGGTATTGTCCGCCGGACGCGGAGGGACTTTTCGGTTTCACGTGGGTTTTTCGTGTCGGGACGCGACCGTCAACGATCAGGGATGCGAGACGATTGGGAAGGGACCGGTGGCGTGTTTACGGGAAGGGGGGGGGAGGGTCTGGACGATTCGGGCAACACTTGCCCCCCCCCCCCAAACCCTTCTTCGAAATTATCTTTTTTTTTTCTCTGTCTGCTAATTTACAAGAGTACATTGAACGTACACCCATATACATAGGGCCATGTGATTTCAACCACGCAAACAGCATCATATTTTTGTGGTCGATGGTACACGATGCTTTCCGCGTACATAATTTGTTTTATAGAACGGATATAGTTAAAAAACTTTTGTTTTGCGTATTTCGATGTTTTTTTCATTTTTAGGGAATTTTTTTAGATTTTTTCGGTCATATAATATAAGTTTCAATGCATACTTACACATATTATGCAACCTAATAGTTTAATCGATTCAGAACACTTTACTGGTTTAACGCCGGTCGACCAAAAATCCAATCCGACAAATGTTGGGACACGAAAAAATTGTTTATATCGTTCTACATTTCGTCACGTATAGAACGAACAATACGGTCTACAAAAGAATATTAACACATCACGTCTAAACTCTAATTTATAACATTTATAACTCCAGTTTTTTTTTTTTTTTGGTAATAAAGGAACCGAGGTTTGGTCGTCCGGACCTCTAACAAGGCAAGTGTCTTATATAAACTGTAATTATTGTTTTAGATTCTGAGCGTCAGCGATCTCGTTTTTACAATGATCTATTTTTTTTTTTTTTTTATCTTTCTGCAACAGCCACAAAAACCAAAATAAAATCGTAAATTTATTAAAGCAAAAAATTTGAAATTTTTCGGTTTGTATTGACGTTTTTGGGTAGAATGAGTGCTCCAACCGTTACGTTGAATACCCTCGTAAAAGTTGGGATTTCGTATTTTAATTTTATTCTATTTGAAGCGTTTTGATTTTTTTCTGAATTATGTGCCGAAAACGACGAAAATGGCGAAATCGCCGGAGAACGGAGGCCATACCTATAAAAGTAACGTTGTAAAAATTTACCCCTGGTCGTTTTCAAACTTCTATGTACTAATTTAATTTAATACGTTATAAAAAATAGAAAAAAGTTTTTTCTAGGTATAATAGACTACTTTTTTTTTTTTTTACGTAAGTAGGTATAATACGCGGGGTATTTCGCGATCTTTTTTTATTTTCACCCAGGAACTTAATAGATTAGATAGCTCGCTCAGAATCGTTTTTTTTTTTTTTAACCCAATGATTTATTAAAAAAAAAAAGGTCCTAATCACGCCACTGCAGAATTGATCGGAGTAGTATTGTTAACATAGATTCTTTTTTTAAAATGTTGGTTCGTAATGAGCGAAAACCAAAGATATTACGATATTTATTTGCTGAAAACAGATTCACAACATCTACCGTAATTATTTATTATCACGTTGGGAATATAGAACGAGCGTTCATCGCACTATCGCGTGTAAAAACAAAAGCTTGCAATTATTCGCCGCCTTATCGATGACCAACAGACAATATGACGGACATTCGTCGAACGGTCACGCCACACATATGACCACCAAACTGATCTCGTCCGATTCCGACGCCTTATAAAAAGGCGTTCCGACGTTCTGTTTGAGCATAACGCATTTTTCCGTGCAACTATACCCACAGGTGAGTCACGGTTTCCCGATCGTTTTGTTGGATTTTAGAGAAAAAATGTAATTATATTTGTTTTTCGTCTCTCGCCATTACAGCACCGTCACTTCGTCCGTCGAAAACCGCAACGAAATCCGAAGAAAATGGGTGCCGAGAAAGTTTCCATGAGCATCGTCGTCGTCGGACAAGTTCAATCAGCTAAGGCCGTCAAATCCGTCGCCAAGGCCACTCCGGCCAACAACCAATCCTCGGTTAGTACACCTTATATAATATCATATACTTAGGCTAAGTATATTACTAACCGTCTTCCGATTTAATAGATCATATTATTGTATCGTTCACTTTGAATTCGTTGTATTTGCTATAAAAAGCGGATTTAAACATTTTTATACGGAAAAAAGGCCGAAAATTTTTTTTATTCTAAGCATTACGCGTTTCTTTTTTATTTGATATTCATCAGAACCTAAATGTACATACCTATACTTAATCAATATTCATTTTGTAAGTGCGCATTCATTAACGCCGCTCCCTCTAAAATAAACGCGCGTTATGCTTTTACAACTCCGGTGTTGGACTTGAAGTTTTTCAAAATATGAAAATACGTGTTTGTATTTTAAATCTAAAATAACAAGGGCGGTGTAGAACCAGCTCGAACTTGTAAATCAAAAGTAAAAAGTTTTGTTGACGAAAAATTTGAATATTATGTTTTATGCATGCTCATGAGAAATTCATTTTACGTTTGAATAAAATTCTTTATTTTTACCTACGTGTAAAAGTGCTGTTCATTCCACTGTAATTCGAATAAGTTTTTAATCATACATCTCGAATCTTCATTATAAATCACAATTGTTGTTAGATATCCCTTATTTAGTTTGTTGCTTTATTTGTCTTGAGGTTTTATACGCGCCAATACGCTAAGGACCTTTGTATAAAATTTATATTATATACTTATGTTGAGACATCAATAATCATGTAACCAATCTTCGGATTGAAAAAAAAAAAAATAAAAAATATACATATATTAGTTGTTCGACGTATCAGGTCATTCGATTAAAGCGTCATGGCAATTTCTAAATATAGTTTAAATTCAATCGTACGATTTGAAGTAAAAAATATTGTACCGTTTAATTCTTTTTAAATACCTACAATTATTATAACAATCATTATAAGAAACTAAACATGGGGATACCTAAATTTATTTTCTGTTTAAACAAACTGTTCTACATTTCGTGGTAATATTTTTTTTTAAACTTTTGTTTTACGTAATTATTTACTAAACAATAACGAAATATACATTATTCATACTGGCATACAGCTAACATAACGACTAATAAGTAAAAATGTTGTTTGTTTCAGACTTGTTAACTCATTATGTAGCACACATACATTACAAACTCAAAAATGCCATAATCTAAACAATACGCTATACAGGTAGTATAAATAATGAAGACATTATTATGATTACAATAATACCTATATTATACTAATACAAAAATATTTTTATAAAGCGTGTATTTACATCGTAAAATAAACCAGTTGTCTCTCGTAGTAATTTGTATTATTTTTTTTTTCCATTCTCGAAGTGTATAGGCGTACTTATTGTACCTTATAATTACTACCTATCTCAAGATGTGCTACTGTTTAATTTGGTACAATAACTCATTGATATATTATAAATATTTAGTTCTACCTAATGTATAAAATATGAATTTGAACTGTATAGTATGCGCGGATGTAATAAGAAAAATGACGTTTTGTATAACTCAACGTACGTAAAATGTAACCATCTATAGATTAGGTGACAAAACGATAGTTGTTCTATTTTCAAAATATTATGATTTTGTCAATACATTTTCACGGTTTTTCACTTTGAGTGCGCGTTTCGATTTTCGAGCTAAAAAGATATTAGAATTATTTGTGTTCAATTAGGCCAGGGCACCCTACCCTCTTGAGGGCGTCCTCACTTGGATTTACGTTTTCGCTATTTTTTTCGTCCAACGCGTCCCGATTGTTCTCATAATTTTTTATGTGATTTTTCACATCATTTCGGATTTTTGAATAATCGCTACTACTATGTACATAAAATATCGTAAACGATACGAACAAAGTTCTTTTTTCCACTCGTAAATCTGTTCGTAATATCATTTAAATTAAACAATTCAGTTTATTATTGTTATTCCTTGTGCAGTGTGCCGCCTACCTATAAACTTTAGGCGCGTTCGCTCACAATACACCATTGTCTCGTGACTCCTCGGCCTTGACAGTGCCATCGTGACAACGATGTATAGTTATGTGGTGAATTCCAAACGATATATAGGTTCGTTATAGTAACGTTATAGGTACACATTCCGAATTCCAGCGATGCAATCGGGTTTCGCAGGCGGTGGCGATTCGCGAAAATGACCGGAAATCCAAACGGATCTGCCCGATAACGACGGATCGTTTTAGACTGAGCGTGTGTATAATACGAGGTACGAATTGTACCGCGTCGTCGTCTTCGTTGAAATGCGTGAACAGTATGGCAGATCATAAAAAAAAAAAATCACCACAACAACAGCTATACAAATATTTTACTGGCCTTGACTTGACCACAGGATAATTTTAGTGACGTGGGTATACAGTGGGGGTGGTTGGAGGACTTTTATTTCTCCCGATACAATGATGTTGACGATCATTTTTCAAGATACATTTCAAATTAATATTGGCAAGTATTTGGATTTGATCTAACCTAACCCCCCGAAAAAAAAAAAAAACTTTTGACTGCACACCGTATTTACACAAATCCAATATTTAACCCGGGAGAGGTGTCGTTGGTCTTTTTGATCGTAGTTTTTAAATTCTGAACGCAGCGAAAAACGTATTGTTTTTACGATGATGTTTATTTTGTTTTTTCTGTGAACTACCTTGAGCGTATAAGGAACGCTCCGATTTTTAAAGTCGGCAAGTACCTCTAATGAAAGGTCTATGAACTCTAACGGTATACTTTAAAGAGTCTCGAATTTGAAAAAGTTACAGTCATGAAACTAAGGAGAAACGTTAATTATGGCAAACGCGTTTTCGACATATCGATTTGGTTTTTTGGCCATAAAATCCAAATAATAATGATGACCGGAACACATTGAAACTTTTGCATGATGTTCAAATAGGTATGATACAACCGTACGGGTTTTTAAAAGTTTCGAGTGATTTCAAAAATTTTCGAGCTAAGTATAGAACTTTGAAATCCTTAAAAAATGTACCAGGACGCATACTAGACAAATAAGCTCGCTCAGAATCGTATTTTCAAATTTATCATTGCTCTATTTGTTGTTTGTGCCCCTTAAAGATTATAGTGTATCGTTGTACACAAAAATTGATTATTTTGATATACATTTTTATTCGTAGGTCGGGAAGGGGTGGGATTTCAGGAGTAGTGTTTTATACCTCTCTTATACACAGTATATAAATAGTATTTGTTTTCTATATCCAAATTCGTAAAAAAAAATGATAAAAGCTGAAACTTTCTTACCCCGTAGAAAATTTTTTTCTGTCTTGACCATTTATACCTTTAAAAATGTAAAATCTCATGATTCCTTCTCCATAAATATCGTACAAAATACTGGTCCGGAATGAGGTATGACAACAGTTCACCGTAATGACGAAAATAGGTAGGTATAATTAATGATTTTTAATTTTTCAATTTTTACTTATATAAACTTTAAACACGTAATAATATTGTATTAATGTTTCAAGACTATAAAAATGAGACAATAACTGCGAAAATTGACAAACTCGATAATTTAAAAGTTCATAAAATCACTAAAATATTGTCAAAATGGACTACGATTTCAAATTAAAATTAACAGAGTTCCTATTCTAATGATGTTTGAAAATTTCAAACCATTATTGGAGCATTATGGAAGTTTTATCTTTTTTGTTTTTCATCTTATTTGTCATGTATTTTAGATGAATTTTTACTATAAAGGTATAAAAAGCACCAACTAAGTTAATGGGCTTCAATAATTTTATTTACTTTTAATCTGCGACCATCCTATGAGTAATTGTGAAATTATTATAAAATTGCGTAAACGCCAATCTTCAATCATATAATTAATACTAATTTAAGCTATTTAAGTGATTTTATTGAGTGACTCAGATTTGTCCTGAACTTGATAAGGAATATTTTTGTAAAATGACTCAGAAACCACGAGAATTGAGAAGGAATAGTTTTTAAATGCGAGAACTCCATAATATTTATTGTTACATTCGTGTAGTTTTTACAGTAATAATAATAATTCATTTATAGGTAGTTTGACAGCGTAAATCGCTTTCTGATTTTACAACAATAGAATATTTTTTAATACAAATAAATCTTTGTCAACAGCAATACAATTATCGTTTATTTTATATAAACAATACGATTTATTAACAATATCCAACTGTATTGTTACACTTGTATATTTTACTTAAACGTGTAAAATTATCGATTGAAAATGCAGTTGTAACGTAAAAGTTGACATAAAAGATCGTCACTTTATAATATGATCATCATCTAATGTATGGAAGAGAATGTGTGTGTCCGAGCCTCAAGGGCATCTCGCGATTTGTTATAAGTTTAAGCTTTAACTTGTTTGGAGGTACTTGTTCTTCGTCAGGAACAATTTCCTGTTACTGATTCTGCGAGACTAAATAATGGTTCGCAATACCGTTTATCGCAACATATATGGAAGTTTTGGTTCAAACGTATTATTTAATATCTGAAAGCGATGATAAATTATTGCCATAAAAAAAAATGTAATGGATAGTAAACGCCCTGGTGAAACCCAAATTTAACAATAAAAATTGAACGAAACTTTTTGAAAATCGTTTTGTAGTTCTACAGTACAAAGATACATTTTTGTTTCAAGACAATAGAATGATTATTTTCGAAATTACGGAGAAATGATTATACGTGATTTTAATGAAACGTCGTTAAAAATCTTAAAACCAATATCGGTAGATCAAAAAATTGTGCGATTTTCAAAATTTTTATATATATATAAAGTAACGTACGACTGTTGTCGTGTTTGAATTACAAGTAAAAAAAACCCAAAATTAACCCATTTATGAATAAAAGACCTCGAGATCTAAAAATGGCTATGAATAGCCTAAAATTAAACGAAACTTTTCGAACGTTTTTTAAAGTTGAATAGTACAAAGATACATTATCGTGTAAAATTTCAAGACTTCCCGATTTTCGAAACGATGGAGAAACGGCTATACGCGTTATTGACATAACGCCGTTTTTAGCGGTTTTTTCGGTGGTTTTTCCCGTCGCGTTAAAAAACTATTGAGAAAATCGAAAAATGATCCCTCTCTCGACAACAAAGAGTATGTGCCGTATGTGGAAATCGGCGAAATGTTTCTGGCAGAAATCTCGTTAACAGTATAAAAAAAAAGTAAACATCTCCGTAAAACCACTCGCTGACGCTCAGAATCTAAAAATTAATTATTTTTTACCTACATACACATGTAATACGATCTGTACGGTTTTTTTCTTTGGTCTGAGAGGGGAGGGCGCGCCCCCGAACGCTCCTCCCCCCGGAACCGAACCGGACCGAAACTTCAAAATCGGATTGGCGGATTCGATGCGCAGCTGATTTCTCGACGTTGCTGCGGTTCGATTATATATATATTAATAAATCACTACTATTACAGATCACTATTTTCGCGATACGCAATCTAATACGGGTATGAGTTAATAAATATTGTCGCTATACTCCTTCTTCCATGCCAAAACTGACTCACCTCAGACATATCAATATAATATGAAATTAATGTTATTATGTCTATGACACACACGCGGGTCCCCTCGTCTATCCGCGTTTGCGCGATATTATATTACGCTTGTATAGTACCCAGCTGTACGGTTTTATAATAATTATTGTTACTATTTTTTTTTTTTTTCCACTTATCTTAGACCGCGGGGCCTATTAATTAGTCTTCGGCCGCGCTCCACGACAGTCTATCACAACGCGCGTATCGTATTATCGACACGCGGTCGGTCTCGCGGACAGAACGAAAAGAGTTTGTCCGGCCGGCACGTCCCTGCGCATAAATCGCGTGTGTGTACACCATTGATAAATATCGTTTCGTTTTTGCACGTTTAACGCGTATGCATACAGTGTGCGCAAAAGTAAAAAAAAAAAAAATAAACTTAAAAACTCGAGCGCGAAAAAATCCGTTTATCCGCGACGTCGTAAACCAGCTGTGCGCAATATCGTCGCGGGTACATGCGAATTCCAACATTTATTTAGCCGTCTAAAACGCGATATCACAGTTATCGTATAATATAGTTATTGTTTTTTTCTTTTTGATTACTGTAAAACCGTTTTTATTTCCTCCCGTTCAAATCCGCTTTTTGATCGCACGTCGACCGCGGTCCGTCTATATGCGGAGACTCCTCGTACCGCAGACTCGCCTGCAAACTCCCGGAACGTAATATGGGTAATGTACATTGTTATAAAAATGCAGTCGACGTTGTTTTTGGCTACACCGAAACAATATATGTATGTATATTCAAGTAGAACAAACGTCTTGAGTATACCTACTGGTCATCCCTGGGTATAGATTGATTTCCCGACAAAAATTATGCGAAAATAGATTTGTTTCTCGGGTAGGTGTACATTATTTTGTGCCTATTACGTCATGATGATTTGGTTATTTTTTACCTTTTTTTTTTTTTTTGTTACTGATTAGTTTTCGGAAAGAGTAAACGGCGTAATTTCGATTCACGAAGTAAATGCATTTTTTTAAGAAACTAAAAATAGACGAGTACAAAGTGTTCGGAAATGAATATTACGATGCTGGTACGTAAGTACGCGCAGACATTTTTCACTGTCGGAAGCTTTGATACGCCGTTAGGTACTCATCACACGAATTCAAAACCAAATTAAGTTGTGTATCGTATTATTCGAGTAGGTAGTATACTTTGAAGTATACTTTCGAGTGCCGTGTCGATATGATTATAATATACAAAACATCCAATCTACAAGAGCGTATGGGCAGATCGTAGATAAGACTTAAGTTTTATTGACTCTTGGCGTGGAAACTATAAGAATAGAACCTACTTGGAGGGCTATAGAGATATTCTTTAAAAAATTTAATTGTTCTGCCAATCAAATTCTTATTGTAATTTCTCGTTATACTTAAATTAAAAACGTGTAATGATTTGATTTGAAAATAATTTACTCCTCTCCCGTATAATACGTGCACAGAAAATATAGTGTCCAAGACACGAACCGTATATGCTTAAGTATACAATTAATATTGAGATGAACAATATTTGTTCTAACATTATTTACTTTTTAGACGACGATTAATTTCAAATTATAACATTATCTGAACGGGTAAAATGAATGATTTAAGTATCCTAGTCACCAATATTATCATGTTTGTGGAACGCGAATGAATAATACGCACTTATTAGCATTTAAACTGAAATTTTAATATCGATGGAGCTTATGTTCGATACAAAATGATCAAACGTTTATCAAACGAGGATCAACCGGTTTCTCGATAAACTTTGACATAGACGAGTTTACGGAATATTTGTGTGGGTTCGAATTAACTCGACTTATTTCTTTATTTATTTACTTTTTAATCGTAACGATTCAAAAACACACGACGCACGTCAATTTTAAGCTAATTAACCGAAATTAGCCCTTGTTTTTTTTGAAGAATTTCAGTTAAGTTAATGCAATAAATCGATTCAAGTCTTTTTGATTACATTTGTTTTTAGTGATTGTTTATTCCGCGCGTACTACGGAAAAAAAAAATCTTATATAAATTTACTTTTTAATCGTAACGATTCGAAAATACTTAACGCACGTCAATTTTAAGCTCATTAATATTAGCTTAAATTAAATTCTTCGAAAAAACAAAGGCTAATTTCGATGTATTATGGCCAAATGAGGCTAGGTATCGCGAAAAATGTTGTTTTCAGTTTTGGAGTCATTGAATGACAATTAATTCATATACACGTCAACCGCCTGGTGTGCTCTTCAAAAAAAAAAAAATGTTAAGATAAGCGTACTATTGAGTCGAACAAACGTCACAATTCGGTTTTGTCACGGTCGGCCGCGGCGTTTGTTAAACGAAAATTTATCGAATATTTACAAGAGTATTATAATATACTAAAATATTTTGTTGTTTGTACACGAAACCAATTGCGTTCAATTGCTTCGGTAGCCAATACAAGCGATTGTATAATAATTACTAGGTCATTAATCATAATAACAATAATTAATCCTCCGAATAATCAATACAATATCGTTGTTATCATCTCGCAGGTTTGGACTTCTTGGACAATGGTTCGATTTTCGAGCACGCCATTACGTGCGCAGGTAAACCAGCTTAATATACTTCCGTGCGAGTCGATTACCGACCCCATATGACATCAAATTATGATGATATAAAAAATGTTTACACAGAATTCGGCAAGTTCCACTATTATTTATTGGCGTTATGCGGTCTCATCTACATGAACTGCGCCATATCGGTGAGCGTCGTGTCTTTCGTACTACCGTCGGCACAATGCGACTTCAGCTTGAGTTCGGAAGACAAGGGGCTGTTGAACGCCGTACCGTTGCTGGGTAATTTTACGACAGTTTTTACGACTTAAAGTTTTACGACGACTTATAGTAGCAGTGTTCGACTTTTAAAAAAAAAAAAAAAGCCTGGACCGATAAAGGCCGGGTGGGTATACGAGTTTGACGGATTTAGCCACTACACTCTTCGGGTAGGTCGCCGGTGTGGGAATTGTCGTTTAAACGAATTATTTGATGTCTGAAAGCAAAAACAAAAAAAAAAAAGAATCTGAGCGGACTCGGAATTACTGACTTGCCAAATCTCAGCGCGATAGGAGGACAACCTGGAAGTGGATTAGTATTGTAACTCATAAGATTTGCGAACAAAAAAACCGAAAAAAAAACGCAACAATTTTTTAAAATTTTCATTCGCATATACCTATTACCGGCCTTTTGTTAAGATCGTATAGCATTTTACTTGAAAAGTAAACTTTTTATTGAATAAAAACCACAAAAATAATTGACATTTCCAAAAAAATTTGCCACTCTCGTCGTTTTCGATAACATAACACAGAAAGCAATCATTTTAGCTCATTTATTTAAATTTATAAAAATAAAATCATAAACATGTGTACATAATATCGTATAATGTCTAGGGATGCTCCTGGGAGCATACTTTTGGGGATGTCTGGCCGACATGCACGGGAGGAAAATAGCTCTGATAGCGGCGTTGCTTTTGGACGGCTTGTTTAGCTTGCTCTCCAGTTTTCTGACTTTCTTCTGGCCGTTCTTGTTGTGCCGTTTCTTTAGCGGTTTCGGGTAAGTACAATAATAATTTATAATACAGTAAAGTATTTTAATTTTACCGACACACGCATGAAATCATCGAGATCCTGAAATCGTTGTTTGTTAACGATTAACGATACATCAGTCAAGACAAAAATGAGTTTTTTTCACGTAAACTAATTAAAATAATGTTTTATTGTACCTATATATATATTATAATTTTTTCATATTCAAAAACCGATCAAACATGTTTAAGATGAATGAATATTTTACCCGGGTACGGATAAGTTTCCATGTATTTATGTAAATATTAAAATCAAACGATTTTTTGCAATTATTTATAGGTTTCTTAAGAAAGAAATCGTTAAACCTAATATAAGTAAAAATACTAGTATTAAATGCGATCACAAATTACTTTGTGTACCTACTTTGTTTAAAATATCAGTAAAAATAACAAAAGTCGATTTGTCAAGTTTTTTGCAGCAATGTATATAGTTTAAGTAAATAGAAAAATTATTTTTGATAGGTAGGGAATTATTTTATAATATATATGTATAATATTATACTTAAATAGTTATATAAAAACAAAAATTATTAAGTTACCAATACTAAATGCTTTTTATACAATACCCGGAGTGCGAGTTACTAGAAATTAGAAATTTTAATTGGCGATTAGTGGGAATTCACCTCGCTCAATGTGTAATTAATTAACTTTGTTTAAATAAAATTTAAATTTTTTCACGGAACATTTTCCCAAACAGATTTTCCGAACGATTAATTTCCATTGTTTTTCTTACGTAATCTCAAAAATACGTTTCGATTCAAATATTTTTAGTTAATTTTTTTCGGAAAGATTAGAAACATGGTTGAGGGAACCTTATCTCGAGTGAATTTTATGGTCTTTGAAAAATATTAAAATCTCTTTTCAGAATAACTGTTGTAGCTATTATCAGGTGTATATTACTATATATTAACTATAAGTAAAAGATGCAATAATTTGATGTGGCAAAACCGTATTACTAAAATATACTTTGTATGGTGGAGCCTATTGAAAATTCCATAAAAATCAAATTGGATTACGTAGTATAGGTGTATCAAAACTACTGCGAACGATCACATATTGTGATGTCATCAAAACGTTTATGAACACAAAATGCTAAAATATAAGTAACAATAATTCATTAGTCGTACAGTTGTGTTTCTCTTGTGGAACAAACCCATCTTCCCTTATTAGTTAGAACCTCGTGTCGTCCATGTATTATTTTTTTTTTTTAACATGAAAATTGATCTGTTTTGCATACAAACACAGGAGTTATAATGACATTGGACGAAAAACGACTATACGAAATGCTTACAAAACACACGCTTTAATATAAAAGTCACGGTGCAAAAACTTTCTATATACGGTTTTAGAAATTAAAAACTTCCAGTCGCCTGCAAATACAACTATTAAATCAAAACCTGCACTATTTTTAGACTATCCGGATACTTGGGTATATGTTTCTCGTATTTGGGCGAGTTTCAGCCGAAAATCTACCGCGAAAAAGTTTTGTCGTGGTTGGAATTGTTTTGGACGGTCGGCATCATACTGCTGCCACGTACGTACCTAATCCATATTGATATGATTTTCATCGTGAGACACTCATATTTTCTTGGCTGATTTCTTTCATATATATCGTGTTTATTTTAAAATTCAAGTTTTTATAGTTTCGTTCGAGAAAAAATTCAGTTCACTACAAATATATAGCAATTATTACTCTATACGTTACGGCGCTCTGACGCGTAGAATATTTTTCTGAAAATCGAAATCTAAATATTTATACATACATTTTTGGTTGTTTAATTTTATTTATGAAAATATATTTTTACTTTTCAGACCTATATTTATACACGTAGAAATGTTTTAGAAAAATTTCCTGCATTAAAACGAAAAAATTCGTAACAATTATCGCGATTTAAAAACATAAACATTTTGATTTCATACAGTTGTACACCGACTGAAATAACGTTGTGATTTTAATCATTTCGATCTGAACACTATACACAGTATTATGTTAGGATAAAAGTATTAAAACGCAACAGTTTACATAGAAAATTATGGTCTTTCGATACGAAAATCATTGTGCACATCATTATAATACCTACATTCAATTGATGTGTGATTTTCGCGATCGTTGTTTGCAGTGGTTGCTTGGGGCGTCATCCCGCTTGAGTCCAAAAACACTTTTGGCGTTTTCCGTTACTCGTCTTGGAACATTTTTCTGACTCTGTGCTCACTGCCCAGCATCCTGCTGGCCCTGTGGTTGACCCGGTTCCCGGAGAGCCCGAAATTCCTGCTGGAATGCGGTGAATTCGACGAGGCGCTGGACTGTCTGAAACGGATCTACACGGAGAACACGGGCGAACCGGGAGACGCGTACCCCGTAAGTCTCGGCACCGGCCGTTTAAGATCGCCAAAGTCGTTTTTAATTGAATCTTCAAAATAGGAACGGCGCCCTAACAGGGACGTGGACAGTTTTCGGTCTGGCAATAGGGTAGAGGGGCTTAGGCCCTCTCAAACCTTAATTAAAAGTATAATAATAATAATATTTTAACTGAGACTCAACTCGGTTTCGGTGACATATTTATAACCCCCCAAAAAATTAATTTCCGCCTATGCCCTGTAATGTGTCTACACCGCAAATTATATTTTCACTGCGATTTCAGGTGAGAAGTCTCATTGAGAACGAGGTTCGGTGCAGCGTGATCAGCATCCAGTCGAAACGGTCGCTGCGCAGCATGAAAACGTTGAAAACGCCCAAGGACCTCAAAAACTTGCTGAACGAAGTGTGGTACCAGACCAAAGAAATGTTCAAACCGCCGCATCTGAAAAACACGTTGCTCACGTGCCTTATACAGTTCGGACTTACTTCCAGGTGAGCAAACAATGTGCAAATATATGTATATGTATTTATTTGATTACCATTTTTTTTTTTCAAAAGTCGCGATACTATTTTATACTTAAGGGGGAATATCTCATTATTTTTTTTATATATAGTTAAGGTTTACGACGAACCTAAAAAATATTTAAAACATTTTCGTTTATTATTTAATCAGTTAGGTACTATACAGTTTGAAAATCGAAATTTTGCATTTAGCACTAGTTTCGGTTCCGTAGTTATGGAAGTCTGTAACTTTAAACGTACAATCTATACGTCATATTACTCGATATACCTACTGTCGTTGGCCAATTTTTAAAAATCAAATTTTGTTCAAAGTTATTGTTGAATTTTATGAATGATTTTTTAAAAATCAATATTTCCCAACAACTAAATAACGTCGGTACCTATATACAGGACATTACTATTTTCAATCATTTTTTGTAACACAAATTAGTAATTTGATCGGAAATTTCCCCTTAAATTAAACAGTTGTTATTGTACTAAAAGCAAATAATACGTAAAAATACCTACGTACAGATAAACGTAATAACTAATAAGCGATTTGTCAACAAAATTAGATAAATGCTTGAGTTACCAAATTTTAAATTCTATTATCAGCTAAACGTTTAACAAGATTAATTAATACAATTGCAGGTTAACTTAATCGAGTCAAAATAATTATCAGGGGTGGATCTAGAAGGGGCTGTTGCAGAAAAGTTACAATTTAGGTACCTACCCCATTATCATGCCGTACTGCGGCGTCTGTCGTTTTTAGATTCTGAGCGTAGTGAAGAATGTATTGGTTTTCGCATGACGTGCGTTTTGTTTTTTACCATCGCGTTAACTTCTTCAATAATGCTCCGATCTTCGAAATCGGTAACGATAGGTGTACACGTGGGCGCGGCACTTCGAGGGGTCATAGATTCGAGCGTCTATAAAATTAAAACGAGCAAAAATCACGCGGAAAACGCGTTTTCGATCGATTTCGATTTTTGGCCGTGTAGTTGTGTTCTACGACTTCCACGCGATAATGGCCGGAACGAGCCGGAAACGCGGTATTAAAATCGGTAACGCACAGGTCTGACACGAGTTTTAAAGATAAGATTTCAAAAAAATATTGAACCGAAAGAACTTTTAAAATTTCAATTTTTTTTTTTTTCGGTTTCCGTCCGACCGTGCAGCTACTACACGTTGATGATGTGGTTCCCGGAGCTGTTCAACAGGTTCGAGAAGTTCGAACGCCAGAAGCCCGGCGAAGACGTGTCCGTGTGCCAGGTGTCGTCCGTGTACATCGAACAGAACGGCGCGCTAAAAACGGTCGATCTGTGCCGTTCGGCGGTCGGCGAGTCCGTGTACTCGCACACCCTGTGGATCGGCATCGCGTGCATACCCACGTCGCTGTGGATGCCGCTGTGCGTGCACCGGCTGGGAGCCAAGTTCTTCTTAGGTAACTAACTATCCGGATCGAGAAAAAAATTCGATTTTATAAAACGTTCGAATCGCCGTCAGGTACAACGCGTATCGTACAATTAGGATACTTAGGAGGAAGGCAGATCTGCGCCGAACGCTGTAACGTCTTGTTCCCGCAGACAAAAATATCTATTTTTTTTTTTTCATTACGTTAGTACCGTGATTTTGTGTTAATATATATGCCTCGGTAATAAAAAAAAAAAAAAATTCGTTAAAATCCATACGTAATTTTACACTCGTTTTTTTTTTTTACGATTTGTTTTTTCAAATATATTTTATGGCCTTAAGATGGCACTGACGTTATAACAGTACGCCTACTATTCGCGCAATATATATGTTATTCTAATGGATGTTTGTCAATGGTGCGGAGTAACCCAACATGATCGCATGAAACTTTGCACCGACCGTTGTTAGAAAAAAAAAAAAGAAAAATTTTTATTTTGAAAACTTTTAAAAATCGACGTTTCCAATCAATTGTACATTTGTATCGCAGTTGTTAATGTCACAGTGTTAAAAGTTAAAAAAAAAAAAAAAAAAAACACGGAAATTGGAGTATCCTCAATTTACCGTAATCCTTGTTAAGTTGCAGGTCGCGAATGCCAGAAAAATGATTTCAAAGGGGTTTCCTCCATAACTCGATGTTTTTTTTTTCTGACGCCAAAATCAGGGACGTCATTTGGAGGGGGCCATCCCTAGCTTTTAAAAAAGGGTTTCGAGCCGGTCTGACTGCATGCGATTTTCGGTAAACCGTTTGGTTCGTCAAAACTTAACGAACCAATATCATGGGTCACTGATTTGTTTGTGTATAAACGGTTCGTTTGCTTTATAGTATTTTAAAGTTTATTAAACGTTTTATTAATGTTGTTATAAAACCTTTACAAATTACCGTAAACTACATTACGTGAACAAATTGCGAACGTCGCGGTAAAAGGCCAGAAAAATTAATTAGTTCTACATCGAAATTGCTTTAATTTTCGTTTAACGAGTTCGACAACTCTGGAACGCATCACGCTCTTTACTTCCCTAACGTAAACATCATACTACGGTCGAGTGTCATCTCTGTAAAATAGACAAATTTTCATTTTTTTACTGTCGGTTTATAATATTGTCTTCGATCATTCTACATGTTACGTGGGTACAAACAAAAATATTATGCGTTTATGTTTCTGGTATCTATATGCGAGTTATTATATTTATATATTTTGAGTCCTGATGACCCAAGTACCTATACCATATGCATGTAAAACCGTTTTTCGTGTATATTATATTTTACATCTGTAAGATCCATTTGGGATCTATCTGAATTTCAAGACATCTATTAGGTAGGTAAAAAAAAAATAAGAAAAATATCTCTCAACGTATCCGACGATATAATAATTTATAAAAAATAATCGAACACGAGTTTACAACTAAAATTATAGTTAAATTTGAACAAAAAACGTTTAGATCAAACGGACAGTTGGCAAAAATAAGACTTTGAGACGTAGGTAGGTATAATATAGTAGGTAACTCGTCGAGTCAATTAAAGTTAAGCAGCTAAATCTAAAATTAAAACAGTAAAGTCGAGTTTTTTCGGTACCTATCTAACATACGACATGTGTTATGTACGTGCAGCTTGCAGGGCTGAAATTAATACTTCTAGGGGGCTTATTTGCATTAAGCTCTTACTGTAGAGGGATACGGGTCGTTCTGTGTAATTTTTTTAAAAAAATATTGGGAAGTCTTCCGCCCTAGCCACCGAATCGCGCCTGTATGTGCAAACATAATATTACAATAGTTCAACTTATCGTGATTGTATTATACTATAGTTGCGTTTGAATGATGAATGACGACGACAGACAAATTTTTCCGCACGGACGTAACATTTTTTTTTAATGATTTCAGTGATGTGTCTGTTCGTTTCCGGCGTCGTGGCCGCCGCGTTGTACTTTGTGAAAAACGCTATGCAAAACCTCATTCTGTCGTGCTTGTTCGAAGCGTTCAGCAGCCTGGGAATCAGCGTGTTGCTGTGCATCATGGTCGATCTGTTTCCCACCAACATGAGGTACGAAACAGCAGCCGTTTCAACGGCGAAAAATCAACCATGAATGGTGGTAGAAAAATAAAAAATAATACCGAAATAACCGAATTTAACGGTGTGACAAAACTAAAAAGCGTGTAATACGAAATTTACTACAAAAAATAGGCCCTGAAACGGTTGACAACTTCGGTCGGGCTGCAGCTGCAAGCCCGTACATAAAATCGTAAAATTTACGCTTTTCAGTTGGGAACTTTGTTAACGCGCGATCGCCAAACAACACAATAATATTATTCACCTATTTGTCTACGTATTTTGTGGTTGACAAATTTCAAAAATCGGTTAGTTTGGTTGAAAATATGTTCTAATTAGGCATTATTATTATTATTGGCTAAAAGTGAGAAAAGTGACTGTTTTAGGCACACTTAAAAAACTGTTTTTTTTTTTTTTTTGGAAATAGTGTTAAAAAGTGAGCAAATTTTGAGAGAAAAGTGACAGACAGTTGCAACCCTATTATGCTCATACTTGTAGTTAATAATAATAATCATAAACTTTATTGCAACAATCGATAATGAATTTAAGTTCAGTAATAATGTATTGCAGAAACCCATAAGCATGCGGCTAGGGGTGCGAGTTCTTATAAATCTAATATACTTAAAAAAAAATAGTGAGAACAAACAAAATAACATTTTAGTTGATAGAATTAATTCAAATAAAAATAATAACGAACCTACGGTATGCAAATCGAAAAAAAAGTAATTAAAAAAAAATTAAATAGTATTTATTACATAACAAATAATACGACATATTAATATTATAATGATTGAATTAAGTAGGCAAATCCAAGTTTTTAACACGATTTTTAAATTTTCAAAACGACCGATATTAATTTTTAGGCATACCTTGAATGAAAAAAAAAAAAAAAAATACTTTTTTTGCCGAAAAACTTTATTACGTTTTAATTTGAACGTTATAATGTTTAGTATTTGTACAACTCGATGTTGTGGTGTTATTATAATTATTATTTTATAATTATTTTATCTTTTATTTATATTTTATTATTATTATCATTTTATTATTATTATAATAATATATACGTTGTGTTCGGCGCACAGAGTGATGGCCGCCGCGGCGTCGGCGACGTTCGGTCGACTCGGGTCGTTAGTAGCCAACATCATATTTGGACTGCTCATCGACTCGCACTGCGTCCTGCTCATCATCATATTCAGTTCGCTGTTGATAAGTACGTACTACTTTACCATCGACTATTAAAGGGCTATAATATTATGGGTGTTTGAAAATTTCGTGAAAAAAAATAAATAAGTCACCGATTACGATAAGTGTGGTCACTAATTAATTGAAAATTTGAACTATTCGGGTACGTCGATTGAACTGAGAGCGTTACACGCACGTACTCGTTAAATTATAGATTTCAAGGTTTTTCAATATGCTTACTGATCATGGCGAGGAAAAAAGTTCTGGAATTTTTAGCGCGATTTCGTTCGTCCGATAATTGTATTAAAATTAAAATTAGATCTTTTTTACCACTCCGACGCGTTGTTTAGAGAAAAAAAAAAAATGTATATTACGATCACACGGCTAAACTCGGAATTTAAAATTCCGCAGGGATCCAGCTCCTTGTTCTCCTCGGTTTCTGCTCAGTGCCACAGTGGTCCAGTTACGGGTCGGGATTTTTGGAGATAATCGTTTTTTTTTTTTAACAGTTAGCGGTCTCCTGTCACTGGCTCTCCCGAACGGCAACGACAATAACGTGGAGTGACCGTCGCATCATCCCTGCGCAGGCTGGAACGACACCCCCTCGGAGCACCAAAACCAACCCTACCGTTGAACGTCCGCAAACGCCGCAGTAACGCGGACAATATCCACCGGATATCTTGAGAAATTTGCCGTCGAGATCTTTCACAAAAGTGATTTGCCGCCCATTTAAGTACACCGCGCGTGCTGAGCGATTTTTTTTTTTTATGTCTTAAAATTACTCAACACGTTTGCGAACTTTCCTTAGGATGATAACGGTGTTACTACTACTCTCGCTCGTCTAAGCTTAGGTACCGGCCGGAACATTGTTTATTATCGGAATAAACGGCTAATCAAATCAATGGAAACCACCGATTTTCTCAAAATTCTTTTAAAACGTTGTTTGTTAAAAAAAAAAATATATTAATATATATTCACGTAACACGATGATCATTATAATTTTTTTTTTAATAAACGAGCTCACATTCGTTTTGAATCCTGTAAACTGTTTGGGATTTGTTTTTTTGTTCCGTTATTTGTTCATCGAGTATATCGATTATACACACGAGCCGTCAAATGTCGTTCCAACGCAATGTATAGAATAATATTTTACGTATAAATTTAAATACTCTCGTCGTGTTCGTGATTTTTAATAAAATATTACGTTACACTACAACGATATAGACACTAATAAATTATACCTTACTTTGACTTAGTATGTTAACTATTTATTAATTTTCAGAGTATTCAGCGCTGTTCAATATTTTAGTCATAAGT
Organism: Hormaphis cornu; assembly: GCA_017140985.1. NCBI lineage: Eukaryota > Metazoa > Arthropoda > Insecta > Hemiptera > Hormaphididae > Hormaphis > Hormaphis cornu. Next base: position 3,104,375 of record CM029362.1, on the reverse strand, counting down.
TCCGTATTTGTTTATACAAATTATTATACATACTAGAATGTAGATCCTTAATATTATGTTTGTTTGTTTGTTTTTTATCTGTAAGAACATTATAACTGTTAACGTCAAAGAGGACATAATTACAAACAATTTAGGTGAACATTAAAAACAATTTTTTTTTCTTCTTTCTTATAAGTATATTAATATTGTGTTATTTAAATACAGATAAATAGGTGATATACAATTATTGTGAATTACAATATTATTACATATTATCAAGTATTTTTAATTTACTCCTAGGTCAATATTTAAATTAAATAGGTATTAAATTCATTGGCAACGCTATAATATGCAGTCGTTGTGGGTTATTGGAGGTAATGAGAATATATTTCTACATAACATGACTTTAAAACAGACATCGGCAATGAAAAGTTGTTTATTAAATATATACAAAAAAAAAAAAACACACATTTTGCGGGCTCACACCGCAAAAAAGGTCTAATAACGTCCTTGATATTAAGCACTTAATTTACGAGATAAAGACAGAGAGAATTTTGATAAAAATTGTTTTTCTAAAATAAAGCACCATTGATGTTATTGAGATCACATTTTTATCAGTTTTATTCTAAAATATATCTATAAAACTTAGTGTCGTAGATTTGTGCAATATTTGTGACACAAATTTTGGAGCTAGTTGCAGTTACACTGTTCTATGAAATAAATAATGTGATTTCTCAAGTTATTGTTGGGTAGAGTATGAAAGCGTCAACAGCCACAAAATAACAAATATAATTGAAACTGATTATTTATAGAACTCAATATTTATTTAAAATAAAAAGTAAACATTTAATGACAAAGTTTCCCATTTTAATTGTTATTATATTTTCAATTTATAAAATATACATTACAAAATCTTTAGATTATAAAAATGTTTTTTATTAGTTAATCATTATAGCAATACAGTTATATATAATACACTACAATACAATACACTATAATACAATACAATACACTCATACAACATTGAGTTTTCAGCGATCCAACAGAAAATAAGATTCATCCATACTGGAATGTTGTACCATTTCTAGATCTAGAGGTATTTCTTGAAATCTAGAATTGATAGGTACAAATTTGTACTGGCATATACATTCCAAAAACCACTCCAAACATAAAGTCACAGCTCTATACTTATACAACCAACCTAAAACACATTACACAACACTTATAATATTTATATACGAATAAAAATACAACAGTTATTATTAATGGATAAGGTCTATAACAGTAAGAATCTAAGCTTGTGCACTCAAAAATTATTATTTTCTACTATAGGTAATAGGTATTAACTATAAAAAAAAAAATCAAACAGGGTCAATATATTTTAGCGTCTTATTGCTTGGGTGTGGCACTATTTTTGAATGATAATACAGAATCTTTCCAAGTTTTCAGATTTTTGAAAATGATTGTTTGGAAAACACTCTGAGCAAAATGTTTAGTTTGGATATTTATACATTAATCAAATAAAATTAAGATCCTGATGTTGAAGTTTCCACTCAAATCAATAATGTGCTCTAAGACAACAACCAACTGAAAATTAGACTTTTTCAGTATGGATTTACTGGTACCGGGGAAAACACATTTTAAATAGTAAATACATATTAAGGCATAGATATAATTAAATCAGCTATTAGCAGAAAAGCCAGACTAAAAATAAGTGGATAAAAATAAAATTTAAAAATCATGCAATTGTTTAAAAATAAATTTGTTTTGGATAAGAAAATTATTAAACTCAATACCTACACATGATATGTTACTGCATTTAAGATCAAGCACAAACTACGATAAAATTATATTAAAGAAATACTAATAAATAATAATATAACAATGAACACATTTTAGAAGTATTTTCTAACCCATAATATCTTCCAATGAACCATTAAATGGATGTTCAACAATAATAAATCGCATTTTGAACTCGTCATTGAATTCCTCCATACTATCAGCCAATATAAAACCAGCTTTTTTAGCATAAATCTAAAGAAAAAAATCATACTACTTGATTACTATGATTTAAGACAAAACTGATATTAAATAAAAATAATAATGTTATCATATTAAAAAATCTTACGATAAGGTCTGAGCATGAAGTATTCGTTTGAACAGAATCATGAAAATACAACATGCAATTTTTAGTCCACTCCATTGTCGGTTCAATTAAACTTCTTCCAACTCTCCAAGACACCAATGCCGATGGCTGACCAGAAGAAGAATCATTCGGCATATAATCAATCTTAAATTAATTCAAATACATCAAAATTACAATATTAAGTATTAAAACACTGAACCACATACTTCTGTCAACAATGACTTGGAGAACAAACATTCTTTTACCCAATTAAAAGAGACAATAAAGCAATGGGACAATATTGCATAAATATACTTTTTGGTTCGAACACACTTGTTGCTATCATTAGTGTTCACAACCAAATGGGTTACTGAATCATCCCAAGCATTAAGTAGTTTAATATCAAAGAAATTGGCAAACTCGGTTAAGACATCAATATCATCTTCATTCATAAAGGTGTACGATAAAACAATTTGTTCACATGGCTGTTCAATGACACCAGAAATAGAACTATCATGACGTCTAACAAAAATAATTAAAAATAAAGAAAATAAAAAGCTGAAAACTGTTATAAAAAAAAAAACATTAAAAACAAGTTCTTTTTATCTAGTTCTATCTCACCTCTTCTATTTACCCTAATTTATGGTACATTTACTTCAAACATACAACATACCATCATTTAACATTTCATTAGAACATAAAATATTTGATTACTTACAAAACATTACATTTTACTGGAGTGCCATCTATGATGCCATCTTCAAACTGATTGTAATAGCTACTGTTAAGACTATTTAGACTATTGTTCATAGCTTTGTCATTCAAATCATGGATATGAGTGTCTTTCATGACACCAACTGAAGTATTAGATTGTGAATCTTCTATTATGTCATCTTCAGACTGGTTTTCGTAGCTACTATTTGGACTACTGTTCATGGCTTTGTCATTCATATCATGGATTTGAATGTCTTTCATGTCACAAACAACTGAAGTATTGGATTGTAAATTTTCCAAACTATTTGTTTTTTCAACATCTCTGTTATGTTGAGTGCTGTCAATGGTCTTATTTAGTCATAAATAAATAAAATGAACATCAAACAAGAATAATGAGTAAACAGTTAACTCCTAATTACTTAATAAATTATTTTAAAAGGAAATGACCACTAATCATGAAGTATACAAATTGATCAAATAAAAAAAAGAAAACTATAATATACAAAACAAACATAACATTATTAATAGATAATAACTTTTATAATTATTAATAGATAATAACCTACAATGCAATAATAAAAAATTAAAATAGTATCCAAATAATAACCCTTTCAGTAGCTATTTTATAAAAAAAAAAAATCATAACTAACCAATGCTTGACATTTAAAACTGGAAACATTTTGGATGGAATAGATAAGTTCTACACAAGAGTTTACAGAAAAGTAAAAAAAATATCTTTAATCTTATTATTCGATAAGATTAAAGATATTTTTTTTATATAGACATATCTAAATATAATATATTTATAAATAAATAACATATAAAAGAAGTTTTTTAAAAAAATTTGGGCGGCAGGTTTAAAATAAATAGAGTAAAAATCAATGTTTGTAATATTATAATTATAAAATATAATTATAAAATAAGATATACGAGTATTCTACTAAATATTAGAAAACGTTCAAATCAATTAAATACAGACTAATTGAATTACTAACTATTGAGTTAAATAACACAAATTGTGTCATAAACAAGGTTAGACCAATAATACTATACTATTTTTCAAATGAGAACGCACCGGGTGGGGAACAAAAACCGGTCAAAACTCGCGCATTTCCTTCTCACTTACAACAGTTTCAGCCGTAATTCTTTGTATACACAACAGCGCCGATAGTAGCAGACAGATGGTGACCAATCAGAAAATAATTACTAATTTTGTGGTAGGGGCGTATGGTTCCGCCTTTGATAACGATGCGCGAATGTGGTGCGTTCTCATTTGAAAAAGAGTATAATTTCATTTTAATTAAAGAAAAATGAATTTTAAGGCATAATTTTACCATTTCTTCATGTTTGTTAGGATTTAAATGAACATGCGACAAGTTACTAGAAGGTTCTTTAGACTTTGATTCTTCTGCAATTGTCTGCATTTCAACATCAAGTAAACACGTAGATGGCTGAGGAACATAATGGTTAGAATCAGACAATAGTTGAAGAGTATTTTCTTTTACTTCGTCAGTGAACATGTTATCATTGTTATTTCTGTAAATGTACAAATTATCAACTAAGTACACATAAATAGACCTACATAGTTTTATTTTTTACTTTGTTTTAGAGTTGATTTTTAATTCTGTTTGGTTTCTTGATGTTAATACTACATTATTTTTTGGTGTATCTTGCTTAGCTCCATTGTTTATAAGAACATTACTTTCACTGACAATAGAATTGATCAAAATTTCATTATCAGAACAATAAAAATATATGTTATTTAAATATGTATAAATATTGTTACTAAACAAATTAACATTATAAATAATCTTTACTTGGAACTGTTGTTACTACTTGAAATTTCACCAGTTATTTCTGAGTTGATTGAGTTTTCAATCCTGTTGATGTGACACATAATATGTTGATATTTTAATTTTGATGTTTTTTAAAAAAAAAAAGAATTTATAACTTACTCATTTTCTATTAATTTGAATGCAAAAGTTTCCATTTTAGAGTAACATTGTTTCATACGAGTACTTTTACTAACATCACAAGAGTTGTATTTGCGTTTGCAATTTGGACATATATTATTACTAGTTTCTTGACAGGGTACACAAAGAGTGTGGCGACAAACATGGATGACTACCCAGTTGTCTGTTTTCTTAAGACTAAAACAAAAAATACACTTATTTTATATATTATCAAGTGCTCTAAATTATTAGAAATTTACTAAATGAGAGGAATTGGGTAAATTTATCATAACAAAAAAATTGTTGCTTAGGTAACAATTTGAATTAAAAATTGAAAATTTTTTTTCTAGCTATCATGAAAAAAACATTTAACCAAGCATTTAGCAGAACAATTTAAGATCTCCATATATAGATAAAACAAAATTATTCAGTGTTTCAATTTGTTGACTTTTGCTCACACAAGACTAAACAATAGATTTTCTAATAAATGGTTCAAAACTATCAATTTTAAAGCACAAAAAAACAATAAATAATACATACCAATTATTGCATTCTTGTTGGCATATCAAAAATGTATTTTTCAAAGCTATTAGGTTGAAAAGTAGGTCACGTTGGTGAATTAAATTGTGGGGTTTTTCCATGTTTTTAGTGTGTACTATAGATGCCAAAGTGTATACCGTACACGCCAAAGTGGACAAGTATATGGCCACCGTGACTACAAATCCTAGTTTGTACGTAACTAAAACTTTAAAAATTAAAGTCGCAAACTATTGTCAAAAACACTTATTGTCACGACACCACCAATAACATATAAAATTGATAAATTTAAACATACCACAACAACATGCATTTAACGCTATCCGTATTCCGAGTTGAAACTAGACGACAGCTGCAACAAAAGTCATAGTGTTTACTATTAATAGTGTACCTAGGTAATCGTGTAAAAAATAAAAAATAGTATTAGTAACACGAGGTAAGCTGAAGACAATGGTCGCGTCCACAAAAGATCACGTTTGTCAAAAACAAGCCTTAAGGTACGGTTTCCCTTGCGCGATCGCGAACGCGAACTGCGAACGCGAACTTCGAATTAAGATCGCGTTCGCGTCATGTTGGTTTGCTCTAGACGATTCTACGTCGCGACGTAATTTATATTTTAACAGTCATTCGAACTCGATATTTTGAAGTGCTAAGTTCACGGTGCACGAGTACTGTTCGTTTTTAAAATTAATTATAATGGATACAGTCGATAAAGAAATCTTAAAAATTCTTTTGCTAGAAGAAGAAGATGATGATGAGATCTTACACTGGTATTTGTCTTATTCTAATCGTAATATTATAATAATATATTATAATTTCAATATATAAACAAAGTTATTTATATTCCTACAAATTTAATATTTTTTACAAACAATATTTATAATATTTTGCTTGCCACTTCGTCCAACGTTGCAACTTATGTCTTTCCAAATTGCATCCCGTATGTTCAAATCTTTATAATCCTTGCTTTGGGGATTATAAATTGGGGGGTGTTTAGCTACAGATTCAACCAATATCTCGTCTTGTTCCTTAGTAAATTTTACCATTGAAGAACTCATGTTTTGAACGACCGATGTCAACGAGTGTTCAATCATAAATGAGTTGCATAATATTATCAAAACAACAAATCAATCGCGGTGCGAACGCGATTTGACTGCTCGAAGACCAGTCAGTTCGCGTTCGCGCCGCGAACAAATTTAGATCGCCGACCGCGATCGCGCAGGGGAAACCAACGCTGTTAATTTACATTGTATCAGCAGTCGCGCGATCTTAGAACGCAGATCGCGTTCGCGATCGCGCAAGGGAAACCGTACCTTTAGCAAAGTTTCTGATATTGTATTCGCTGTCCAGTGAGAGGACGCGTCGATTTTGGACTTGACAGTAGCCTAGGCACTTATTTCATTTCGAAATACGAAAATCGGGATTTGGGAAAATAAGAATTGAGAATTTGGGCATTAGACAATTTGGACTCCTCCGGTAGTCCGCAGACAGTACTCTGTATGACCGAAATCGGCGCGTTCTCTCGCTAGACAGAGTACACACATTACACTACTCACACATTGTCGATGTAACGTTTCGCAGAATGTTGTACTCAAAGTACCTTATTACCTTACCCTGTAACCTTATTCTGTAGTACCGGAGCAAGCTACTTTGGTGTCGTTGTTTTCGCTACTTTCGATTTTGACGTTCGGCACGACTACGGACTACGACAAAAACCAAAATAAACTTAGTCGAGTTTATAATTGTCTACGTAGTTTTCTGTGTAAGTTGATTTTATTATGGACAACCGGAAGTGGGATAAAAACATGGCTACCTTTGCGAAACGTACGTATAATAGTATTGTCGCACATTACTCCAACGCATTCTGGCTGTTTGTATTGTATCTCGTCCAAGATTTGAGACAAAAAATCAAAAACACAGAAAAACCGGCAACCGCTCCGGTGGTTAGTGGTTACCGATCCACTATTCTATATTCGATGAGAGAACGCACGGAATCCGCGCATGTAGACTGACGGCGGAGCCAATCAAATGCTCTAGTGATAAATTACAAACATCTGTGACGACGCCGCCGCCAATCGATTACGGACATCGGCCGGTAGTGGGTGTGACATGCGCAGAACAAACCAATTTTCGTCGGGTGGCCCGTGCGTTCTCCTTTGGTACCAGGTATATAAAAACTTTTGTTACCGAGCCACACGTGTGCGTAGGTGGTAAATGAGCCGTGTGTGTACGGTAACAGGATCGCGCCGATAACAAAAGGGAAAAAAAATTCTAGAAAATAAAATACGTACAAAGAACGAATATTATGTATAATGTAAGACGTTGAGAGGTGCTATTGGGTGTTGGCGTGTTTGCTTGAATAGTAGATATGACGAGAGAAAACTACAGACCGAGATAGTTTGGGCGTGTGATGAGAAGAGAGGAATCTAAAGCAGTGAGAGTGACGATGAAAATTAACGTTGAAGAAATAAGTAGTCGTAGAGGAAGACCGAAGGATAGATGGATGGTGTTTGTGTTATTTATTCAAAATTTGTAGGCAAAATGAAATAATATTAAATTTCTTGTGCAGTAAAAACAAATTCTGATTAAAATAATGTCATGTGTACAACAAATTATGTTCGTTTGTTCTTTTATAACAATCATAATATTATATTTTATAATACCGTATTAATATTATTACATATACGTAATCATAATATCACAGAATATACGGTACAGAATAAAAGCAAACATTTCTGAATAATCGTAGGAGTGGTTGCACTGTTTTGATTGCTTACGCAACCACCACAAACGTTTTCGCCGGTTTGCCAATTAATTTATTATCATTAAATTATTATCACTCCCGAGAGCGACCGTAGGTGGGTTTATTTTAATTTTTAATATTAAATTAACGGACTTCCGTCCAGAGTAAACACACCAGTTCTGCACTTGACACTTCTGTTCAGCGTCAAGTGCCGAGTGCTCACGGTTTGATTTGCGGTCAATAATGTTACCGTGTGCGTGCGTCGTCCTTTTTATTTAAATACATTGTCTTTTGACGTGTAGATTTTACGTTTTTCTCTCGCCAGTTTTGTCTAACGACGGTTTCGTTGATTTTTTCCGACCTCCGGTTAGTCTGCGATGTACGTTTTGTCGCTGACTCTCGCTCACTCTGCATGAAAGGGCCATGTTGGATAGTTATTGCGACCAACGATGGCTAAATACGTTGTAAGTTTCACAGTCTCTTATATTTTGTACTTACAGACGTTACAGTAATAAATTGCTTACGGTAGATATCTAACTTGCATCTTCCAGCCTAGCCAGGTGCTGGTAACTTTTATTATCATTTTTTTTTCTTCTTGCATAGGTACCTATACTTATAACCGGAATATTTAAAACTGAGTACAGTAACTCAGTGTATAGGCTATGGGAAAAATTCTCTGGCTTTCTTCTTAGTTTATACACAAGATTATAAGCTAGAGAATAACTCGAATTCATCTATTCTGTACTTATACATTACATTGCACTGCACTCTAAATTTGCCATTTTTTTTTGTTAATACTATTAAGAAAATTAGAATTGTAGTATTAGACTGCCTTTTAAGTCTACCTGAGTTTTAAAGAGTTAAAACAACGTACTTACTCACCTAGGTATTCCTCTTAACATTTTTATATTAAACCTATTTTACTATTATTATACTATTGTAAACAGGTTTTTTGCTGTACTTTAAGCGTTAAACATTTGTTTTCATACATTATGCTCCACGTTTATACTCGTTCCTAGGTATTATTAATATGATTAATTTTCTATAGATTCTATAGAAAAGTGTAAAACAAAACTGTAGTTGTACTTTTAGGACTGTTAATTTATTCAGTGTTGCATTTCTTTTGTCCTATAAATGGTATTTTTTTTTTTTTCATTAGGTAGGTATGTGCTTTGAAAATTGTTTGTTTGAGATTGATCTATGTTCGTACAATTATAATCTATATAGTTTTATTTACAAAAAAGACAAAATTAGTGGCATTGTAAAAAAATTAAAGTAAGTAGGTACTAAGATTAAAAATATTTTAATGTTTCTTCTTTTCTGTCTCATAAGTAAAAAAAAAAAAAACGCATATTTGAAATTGAACTGTTGTATTAAACAAAATAATTTTATGAATTTTATGAATTTTACTCTTATGAAGTATGATAATAATTGTTTAAATTTAATTGTGATAAAGTACCTTTGTACTATATTGGATATTTAATGTACAGTAAATAGGTAACAGTTATCTGATATTTCCCAGTTATTTGTGCCTATATATTCCCACTGGTTTGTATTTTAAATAATTATAATTTTATTTTTTAACTGTAATTGGTATTATAAAGTCTTACATATAGGCTATATATTTTAAATAAAGTTAAAATCAAAATTAAATTTAATTAATTTCTGACATATTCAATTATACCTGATCACTAATCAGTATTTTTATAACATTATGAACACTATGACGTACAAAATCGCATGAGACAGTATACCAGACAATAAGCAACTTACTTTCTTAATAGATAACTGTTAAAACCCTTGTCAAAACTGATACAATAAAAGTACACGCAATTATAGGTAAATATTGTTTACCAACCAACATACACAATTAATATAATAATAACGAAATAAAAATTTTAATATTCATTTACATTTTACGGTATAATTAAATACAGAAAAGTACAATTTATAAATTTATAATATTAAAACTTTAATTACTCCACACAGTAGCAACCTAATTGTTTCATTAGTCATTACTACTTGCATTGAATCTATATCTAAAACATACTATATTACCTGTTTCCATTTTTTACTTTTTTCAGAATCAATAATTTTATAAAAATTATGACAAATGGAAATAAGTTGTACGTTTTGCATTTATTTTAATTCGATTCCCTATCTTCACACTTGGAAATAGTGCATTATGGTGAACTTTAAAAGTAATGCGTTTTGCTCTAATTTTCCATACTAATTATTTACCATAGGAAATAATAAGTTTTGACCTACGTAATTCTTAAAATAATTAATTATGATTTACTCGTTGGAAATGTTGCAATTTGACCAAATTTTTACAAAGTAAATACGTATTAACTGAATATGATGCCAGCGTATGATTCGCTTTCTATTTTTCAATGACAATTGATGATATAACTCAATTTATCGAATTTTAAAAATAGTATGTTTTGGAATGTAGCCTTTGTTGTGTATTAAATTTATTACTGTAAACTATAGGATAGGTACATTTAATTAATACGCTCTAATGGGAATTATGGTTGGCCACCTTGGTCCTAAACCTCCACTTGTCTTGATTTTTCACTTCCTCTATGCAAACACCAACAGCCCTCGTATCTTTCTCAATTGTATCCAACCATCTTTTTTTTTTGGTTTTCCTCTTTTCCCTTTAACATTCATTTTTTATTTCATTTTCATAACTACTCTTACTGCTTTTGATTCCTCTCGCCTCATCACATGCTCAAACTATTTCAGTCTGTTTTCTCTCATCTTGTCCACTATCAACGCTACACCAATACTAGTTACTACCTCTTACATATTCGTTTCTTATTCTATCTTCTCTTGTCACTCCACTCATCCATCTAAGCATTCTCATTTCTGCAACACTCATACTCTGTTCTATTTTCCTATCCACTGCCCAACACTCGGAAGTCTGAACCATGTAGCATAGTTGGTCTCACTACACTCTTGTAAAATTTACCTTCCAGCCTCATTGGAATTCTCTTATCACATAAAACGCCCGATGCGTCCCTCTATTTCATCCAAACGCACTTAATCCTATGTTTAACATCCGTGCCAAAGCCCCCGTCTCTTTGTACATCTGCTCATATATAAATACAATTTTACAATTACACCTATATTATACATTGAACGAATTTGCACTTAATTATGATGCTTTGTATATTGCATGTAACAAATATTCTGCAAGTTAAAAAAAATGTTTCAAGTGTTATCCTGTATAATAAATTTACTTATCTAGTTTTTTTTCTAGGTTGAGTTTTCACCCCCGGAAAAACATAAACTAGAGTCATATGAATATGATGTTACTGATTCTGTTCTCAATTATCGAATAGTATTAGCGCCATTCCAAAAACAAACTCAAATTGAATTTTCCAATGTCAAATTAAAAGAAACTGCTGTTAGATTTCTAACAGTTGTTAACCCTCTTGACAAACCTGGACAGGTAACTAAAAACATACTTTTATATAAAACAAAATTAATTGATAAATAAGTATTTTAATTTATATTAATTTTGAATTAATTTTTTTACAGTTTATTTTACCTTCTCCAAGTGATGGTGTATATTTTAATATTTACAAATTTTACTTGGAACCCAAGTCAGAATGTGAGCTAGCTATTACTTGGCAACCATCTGAATATGGAAATATGCGTAAATTAGTTAAAATAGAACAATTGAATAGCAATAGAAAATATGATTTTGTTATTTTGGGGAGTTGCAATGGCCCTCCTTACAAGAAATTTAAGGTAAATTCTTAATTGAAATATTTAGTAATTATACTAACAGCTAACCTGATTTTTCATAAAAATGAAAAACATTAACAGAGGCAGATTTAAGGTAGGGTAAAGGGGTAATTGCCCCACTCCTTGGCCTTAAAATATGTTCTGTAAATTAAAATTGTAGACGTTCAAAAATATAACTCACAAAATGTTTGGATCCTAATTCGCCCCTCTCTTGGAGGATTTTAAAACCCGCTCCTGAACATCAAGTTTTCCACCTCTTTTAAAACTTAGATTTTATTTTTTGAAATCTACATCAATCAACGATTAAAAGAGTTATAGATGATGGTAGGAGAATGCAATTATTAGCAACTAGTTAAATACTTAAATAAGCATTGGTACAGTGTATAAAGTGTTTGTACGGTAGCTCAATGAGAGTGCAATTGCCCGGATAGCAAGATGTTGATTCAATATTCTGCCTGGCACCTAAATTTTTTACTGTTTCCAAACTAAACTAATACTATTAATTATTAATGAAAGACTCCTTATTTTATGTACTGTACCATTGTAACTGATGTGTAAGAATATGCTTACATATATTTTTCAAAAAGAAGGGGAGTACTGTTGTCTTGCGTAACCCCCACCTTAAGTACATATACAAACATAATATAAAACCTTAAAGTCTTAAATATAATTGATCATTGAATATTTTTCATGTTAATTTGAATATTTGTTAAGTGTTATTTGTCTAAATATTAAATAATAAAAAGTTTTAGCTTTGTATGCAATTAACTTATTTTTGTTAGGCAGAAATCTCATATTAATTTTTAGGTTATCAACAAAATATGTTTCATACTTCATTATTTAATATGTCTAAAAAAAAAAAAACAGTTACCTAATTTTTGTAACAAAATAAAAATAGAATTTCTCAGTTAATAAATGATAGATGTTAGTATAATCTAAGAAATATTTGTTTTAGGGTAACACATCAACTTATTCAAAAATTAATAATTCAAAGATGATTAAAAAACAAATGGACTGTTGCCAACAAAATATTACATCAAGAAAAACCAATATTATTAGTTGTAAAACAGATAAAGTTACTCTCGCAGAAAACCCTTCAAAAACATCAGAACCTATTAGAAGACAGACGTATTTAGTCAGAGAAAAAGAGAATCTCCCAGTTTCAAAGAATAAAATATGTCGAGATACTGTTCTCACAAGTCCCGAACGCAGTGTTAAACGGCCTGATAGAAAAAGTCAAGATCAATATTTCAATAGTCATTTTAATTTTAATAAATTAAACAAAAGTTCTAGTCCCATGAGTGATGATGAGAATAATCTTGATTTTGATCATGATCTTGAATTCAAAGTTATAATTACTGATAGTTCTCAACTTGATAATTTCAATTTAACACCATTAGAAATCACTGAAAACTTCTTTTCTACATCTAGTATTAAAAGGCGACATAATCAGTTAAATTATGATGTTACTGATAAATCGTTTGCATCTCCCTCAGCAAATATTTTTCAATTAAAATCAGAAGATGCAAATAACGTTACTTTTACATGTACTCCTCTAAACAATAAATCAACTTATGTGTCTGTTGATTACTGCAATCAATTTTTTAAATCACCAGAGAATGAATTAAATAAAACATTTTCAACTATTGGGTCAGACTCTTTCAATTTAGAATCGTATGCACCATTTTCAGAAGCTTTACTGTCCTCTAGTCCTAAACCAAAAAAGGATATGAAAGATTTACATACTGCTCAGTCTTCTACAAGTAAATAAACTTGGCAATATTTGAGAATAATTACAAGTCAGCGTAATTTATGTGTTAGTTCTCTTTTTTTTTTTCAGTGGTCACTTGGTGTAACACAATGTCAACATCACAATCATTTGCTATTAAAAATTCTCCTTATTACAAATGTAGTCCAATAACAATGGCATCTGAGACTCAATTAATACAATGCAGTAAGTAAATCCTATTTGTTATATTCAATGTTATGGTCCAATGATTATGGGTGTGAGTGAGTGCTTGCTTGAATCCAATTTATAATGTGATAGATTTATGTTATAGTTAGCCTATCCTTTATTGTGATTATTTTACTGAATAAAAAAATCAATGAAAACCGAGTTTATAGTAGAGTGCATTATTTTAGGAACAAGCCTACAAACCGCTCATTCGAAAGCATCAAAACAGGATAAATGTGATCAATATTTAAAGTCCTTAACAAATCCAGAACTTTCGTATCACAATTATGTTGAAGATCCATTTCTAAAAATGCAAGTAAAAATCATAAATTTATCTTGTTTATAATGTCATACCTAATATTAACTTTGATTTTAACTAAATAAGTCTACTAAATTATAAAAATGTATTTTGCTTCCTCTTAACAAAACATAACCTTAGTATTAAAATTTGTATTTAATTGTTTTATTAACCATATATTTCTATTTTCTACTAGTTAAAGTTAATTATGTAAAATTTTCATTATATTATCAGAGTTAATTTTTTATATTAAAACTAATAACAAGCATAGCTTTTTAAATTAACCGTATTTTCATACTTTTAAAATGGTCGTGTAACATTTTTTGTTCCAAGTATATTATTTGGTATAGTTAATTTAGGTAATTTTTTAATTTTATGTTTTATAAGATTTATATAAAATCAATTATTGTAACAAATAGTGGCGTTCAATGCTCCACCCCCCCTACATTTTTGACTGTATTAATTTTAATGGCAATGGTATGGCAATAATTGTGATGTGTCTTTCTTTTGTTATTTTTAAAATGTAATTTATATTAATACATAGGGCTCAATACTATGAAAGAGAATGGCTTAACCGCCAAGAATCTGATATGATTCGCTGGATAAATGCATTGCTTACACCAACTGATAAGTTGATTGATGAAGAACAATCGGGTGACTTGGAGCAAGCAACTTTGGCTTGGATAAAGGCATCCAGAACAAATAACGAACATAAACCCATGGAATTTGCCACCCAAAAAGATTTGTTTGCTGCACAAATATACAGACAGTCTCCTCAACAATGGAAAGCATTGCGCAAAGCTACAACGAATCTTTTTACATCTACAAGTGTCGCACCCGTTTTATCAAAATTGACTTTATTAATTGAAAAGGATATCATTACTGTAAGAGAGGATCGTCAAATACATTTGGATTTAAGTAAGATTTTGTTGTTGTAGAAGGCATTTTGTTTTTAATTTTTATTATTATTATTTATAATTTATATTTTAGGTTTGAAAAAAAAAATTATAGATTTGTTAAAATGTTACAATCCATTGTGGTTACGGATTGGTTTAGAAGCTATTTATGGCCAAATTGTAAATGTTAAACATGGATCCAATGATTTAGATGGTGTTGGCTGGTTTGTTCGTAAAAATCTTTTTCATAATGATTTTGTCAAACAAAAGTTTACCAAAGCCTCTGTACTACAAGTGAACCTGCCTATGTTTAATGTATGAAAAAACTTTTATTTTATAGTTATCAAACCATTTTATAATTTAAGTTATAATTATATTCTATAAGTTTAGTCTAAAACTATAATATAATATTATCATTAAACAGTTTAGAAGTTAATAATAATAATAATAATTTTTATGAACATGATAGTTTGCATAGTAATTTAAAATACTAAATTATAAATATTATTTGATGTGTATTTAGTACTAACTCTATAAAATTGTTTTATTTAAAATTAAAATTTATTTTAATCTTACATACATTTTATATTTTATCAATTTTTTCAATTTTTATTTTTTCGAAGTTCTTTTAATTTTTATAAAAAACGATTTTGTGGAGGGAAAAGTTTAAATGGTCTATATTATTCTTAATAACAGAGTACTTAAAGTGGGTTGTTAATTATTATTTAAATTTGTAATAACATATTTCCAAGTATCACAAAATAAATCAATAATATAAAATTCAAAATGTAATTAAATGAACCTTTACTATTTTAAGTTTTTTGCGTAACTTCAAATGTATTATATATCCAATATTTAAACAATCCAGTAGACAGTAGTTATCAATTTGTATAGCAATTAATTTTTTACCTATTTTCAAAAAAAAAAAAAAAAACATTGTCTAAGTAATTTTGTTGAAAAATATGTTTACATTATTCTGCTTAAAAAATTTATTGGCTTTTAGAATTCATGTCAATTTATAATGACAAAAAAAAAAAAAAAAATTAAAATAATAATTTTGTTTTTGAAATATTTTATTAAAATTATTTTTTAATGTTTTTTATAGATGACCATGAAAAAGTTTATTTTAAGAAAAATATTTATGCTGTTTTATTTTTTGGATTGTGCTAAAGAACATCAGTTAATCAGACATAATCCGTGTTTGTTCAAAGTTGATTCACCGTATAAAGTAAATTATTTCATAGTACGTGTAAAATAAAATGTAAGGATCAATACTAATTTAATGCAATTCACAGAGTAGCTATGACTTACTTATGGGATTCTGTGCAGACATGGTGGCAGCACATGGGGACCTAATTCGTCGTCTGCGAAGTATTGGTTACAACTTAAACCACAAGCAAACACATTTGGATGAAGTGAACTACGCAGTCAAGTCTCTCAACGATCTAAGAGATGGTATAAGAATCACTAGAGTTGTAGAAATTTTATTCAAAGGCAGTCCACTGTCACCTAAACTTAGGCTTCCTGCCATATCAAAATTACAAAAAGTCCACAATGTTAATTTGGCATTCAACCGGATATTGGAACATATTTCCATTGAAGGCAACATAAGTTCTCGGGATATTGTCTGTGGTCATAGAGAGAAAATTCTATCATTGTTTTGGCAGATTATCTACAAATATTTAACTCCTCGGTATAACTATGCTGCTACAAAAATTCAAAATTGGTGGAGAAATAACAGTCTGAAACTGGTTGTACTAAAAAGAATTTGTGTAAAAAAGATTACCAAGCGTAATTTGGCTGCAACTAAAATTCAAGCTCTTGTTCGCGGCTATTTAATGAGAAAACAGTGGCCGCACTTACAGAGTGAACTGATAAAAAACCGTGAGATGTTACATGAAGCTTCAACCAAAATTAAACTTTATTTAAAAGACAAACTGAAGTTCTTAACAAATGAACGAAAACACTTTATAATATTAAAAAGAACAGTTATATTGATACAAAGAAAATTTAGAGCAAAGATTATGATGATAAATGAAAGACAGATTTATTTAAAACTCAAACTGTCTGCATTGATAATTCAAAAACATTACCGTGGTTTTATACTTAGAAAAAACTGGCCTCAAATTAAGCAAAGGATGATAGTAGACAAAGAAGTAAAAATTGCTGCTGTCAATGTGGTTAAGCGTGTATTAAGAAGGAACTTGCCTTTGTCTAAAGAACGCATTGAATATTTAAAATTACAAAAATCTGCAATTTATGTCCAAAGATTGTTCATAGCCAAAAGAGCTATGAAATTGCAATTTGAATATTACACAGCTTTAAAGAAAACAACTGTGTTTCTTCAACAAAAATTTAGGGCTAATGTTCTTATGAAGAAACAAAGAAAAAAATTTTTAGAAGCCAAAAGGTCCGTTGTGTTGATTCAAAAAGCATTTCGTGGTTATATGGTGAGGAAAAATTGGACCGATTTACGAAATCGTTTAGTGTTAAATAAAAAAAAACGGGTGACGGCCATAAATACAGTGAAACGAGCTTTAAGGCTCAACTTACCGCTTACTCAAGATCGTTTAAATTTTTTGAAATTGAAAAACACTGTAATGTACATTGAAAAACTTTATTTGGCCAACAAATCAATGAGTACGCAAGTAAAATACTATTTTGCTCTAAGGAACGCAACTGTATTTATTCAAAGACAATTTAGAGCTAATTTAACCATGAAAAAAGAACATCATAAATATTTAAACATTAAACGGTCAATTTTGCTTATTCAAAAAGTTTTTCGTGGTTTCATAGTACGGAAGTATTGGCCTAACACAAAAAGTTGTTTGATATCAGAAAAAAAGAAATTAATCAATGCCATAAATATAGTCAAACGAGCATTAAGACGTCAATTACCGGTTACTCAAGAACGAGCAAATTTTCTTAAATTAAAAAATGTAGTGTTGTTCATTCAGCAAACATGGAGGGCCAATAGACTGATGAAAATACAAAATGAATATCATTATGCAACTGTGTTTGTTCAGAGAAAGTTCAGAGCCAATATGTTCATGCAAATAGAACGCTCTAACTATTTAAAAGCCAAACAATCCGCTTTGTTAATTCAAAAAGTGTACCGTGGTTATAAAGTTAGAAAAAAATGGTCCAGCATAAAAATGCATCTGATGTCCAATAAAATAAAGCAAGCCCATGCAGCCAACATGATAAAACACATTTTGCGCAAAAACTTACCTCCAACCCAAGACCGGCTGTACTATGAACAATTAAGACAATCGGCCTTGGTCATTCAAAGAAGATTTCGAGCCAATGTTGTGATGAGAGCTCATAGGAATAAATATAGGATGTTAAAGATAAGTACTGTGTTGTTGCAATCACATATTAGAGGATTGTTGGTTCGTCGACAGTGGCCGCAACTTAAAGAACGTCTGTTGGCTGACCGAAAATTTGTCTTAGAAACTCAACAGGTATAGTTTATTTTTTATTATTATTACAAATGTGTTGGTTTTAGCATAACATTTGTAACCTAACATGACATGTTTTTCTCAAAATCAAGTTTTTTATTTGGTTATAACATACAAAAAACTAATCATAATAAATAATTTGTATTTTATAATAATAATGATAGAACTTTTTTAAATATATTTAAAAAATGTAGATTTTTTTACAAATTTATAATTTTAGCTATTTATATTGAATCTTTCTTTTTCAACTTCCTGACAACTATTAACCCTTGTCCTAGATCTTCAATGGTTGCAAACTTTTCTTTGTTTTGTAGGAAGCAAAATTTTGATTTTTTGAACCAAAATAATTTAAAGTATGAATTTATTTTTTATTTTTTGGAATAAATTTAAGAAGAAAAATACTTAAATCTGCTTCCTTGAAAGTATAAAACATTAGTAAATTAGTGTTGTATTTTACAAATTCAAAAATGATTAATCCTAAATACTCGAATTATTGTCTAGCTTATAGGTCTACAGTGCACCTGAAATTTTAATTTTTATCTATTTGTCTATGTACGTACATTATATACTCTTAGATAACAAAATGGTAGACGCCAATAATTTGGGGTGGTGGATTAGTTATTTTAAGTTTGATTGAATGGTTCTGGCATTTGTTTATTGCTTCTAAACACAAAAAACAAAACAAAATGCTTAACAAGTGGCCTATAATATAATAACTCTTTAAAATCATTGAGTATCAAACGCCCTTAAGTAAACTGAGCTCATTCCTAATTGTTATTTACTGGTGTTAAATAATATAAAACTTCTTACTAAATCTTCTAAACTATTGATCTATTCCAAAGAAAATTCATTACTTCATTGAGCTTCCTATCCAAACTCAAACTTGGCTTTTTTAAAGTGTACACTGACACAATTTCAATCCCACATTTTTCTCTTCAACCTTGCGTGTGCGCACATGTCACCCACTTACATAGAAAAGTATCTGACTTTAGCTATCAGTTTGTGGTTTACGCATTGCATTTTTAACGCATAGGATAAACAATAAACATATTATTATTACATAATACTGTTTTATGTAGGAAAAGAACATTGCTGCATCTAAAATACAAGCAGCTGTCAGGGGATTTTTGACTCAAAAAAGATTTTCTGAGCTCAAGAATCAACAACAAAGTGAAATAAGATTTAATGCTGCCACAAAAGTTCAGGTATACGTGTGCCCATTGTGATATAAATTCTAGCTATTAAATTAGTTTGAAAAAAAAATGTTTTCTGCTTGTTAGTCTCTTTGGAGAGGCTACTGTGTGCGGAAGAAATATCAATGTCGCCGAGCACAGCTTCCTATTGAAGGCAATCTGACATTAGGCAGAAGACATGACAATATATTGGATGCGTTAAACAAACAAAAAAAAAAAGACTATTCATACAAAGAACTAAGCACAGTCTTTTGGAATCTAGGTAAAGTATATATAAATATATATAACATATAAATGTATGTTTTGTAGTTTATCAGTGTAAAACAAATATCTTGGTAGATGAAAACAATATGGTTAAAAGCCAATGCTAACATTTTTAAAAAAAAACTTATATGGACTAATTATATTAAACATAAAACATTGTAGTTTTTTTTTGTTAAAAATTGAAACACATGGTAACGTTGTTATCAAATACGTGTTTACTTTGGTTTTTAGTTTGATAGATTAATAATATTTATAATTTCTTAACAAAATACCCGTTTACCTCAGCTGATATAGTATAGTTTTTGTAATAAACACTAGAGAACTAAGTATATTATGTAAAATGTTAAATAATTTTAGATTCTGAGTGTAGTTACAATTATGTATTTTTACTTTTTTTGTGGGGATAGAAATAGCCAAATATTCACACATTTATTAAACTAAGAAAATAAAGATAGTACTTTATTTGGAACATTTATTGATTTTTTCTTAAGTTCCAAAAAAAATTTTAATAATGCTCTGAATAAAATACTTAAAGTTTTCACATGTTAGAATGGTAAAACTATTATACAAACTTAGTTTAAATTAATTCCTTTGACATTTTCATACATTATTGAAATGGATAATTCTAAATTGCTGCAAAAGTTTCAACAAAATTCAAACCAAATACAAAACTAAAATTTAGAACTTGTTAAGTATTTGACTTAGTGAGCTCTTTCAGAATCTATTGCTTACAGTTTCAATATAATAAAACTAACTAACTTGTTTTGTTCCGTGCCAACACGTCTAAATCAGTGAGTTGCCCAAAAATAAGTAAGCTCTCCATCCGATCCAGAGTAAAATTGTTCACTTTTTTTATCCTAGATACATGTACATCATTGTCTAAAGAACTGTGTGTGAAGACTGCTAACAGTGTTATAATAGATCATATTTTCCGCTTTTTTCAATATTCAAACCAATCACAACCAAGCATTGAAGCTCGGGAACCAGCCATTCGAGTTCTCAACAATTTGCTTAGATATCATGAAACATCATTGCTTATTTGGACAGTATGTAATATGCAATGTTTTTTTTTTTTTCAGATTAAAATTTTTTAAATTATTTAATAAATATTGCACATGTGCATATTTTGTTTTAGAGGACTGTGAATTCCGGCATGGTTAGTGAATTAATCAAAATGATGAAAACAAGCTGTGGTAAATTTGGTACCACTAATAAACTCTACTGTTTGATAGCCACTTGGATGTGGATAGCAATACAAGATCCTAAAAAAAAACAGGTACATGACATGTATACATTAATTAGTTAAAATGTAACCCAATCTAACTTTAAACCAAAACGATCAATACTTATATGAAATAAAATTAAATAAAAAGTTATTTCAATGTTAACATTGTAATTAAACACTGTTGACTGTTCAGTATCCAACAAATAGTATTTAAACGGAGTTTTAGTAAACATTTTACTTTAAAAATAATCAAAAAATAATGATCACATTTTTCTAAAATTAAAATTTTCATTGTATTATTAAATTATTTAAGTTTCTATAATATTTTAAAATGTAATATAACTATGTATTTGGGATAATTCAATGATATTGATTTTTGAAATATCCTTATTAGTTACATAATATCAATATTTACAATAAATTTTATAGACGTATCAAAATATTAATATAAATCGAAATGTCAATGAATTGTAATAAAATATTGTAAGACGTAAATGATATATATATTAAAAAAATTATCGTTGAAGAAAATATGTATTAAAAATCAAATTTTGGTTTTTAACAGCATTTTAAAACATAACAGGATTTTATATACTATCTGTTTTAGATTTTCATTTGTTATATTATATCATATATATATATATATATTTTACCAAATATCTACTCTTTTAATTATCACTTATCAGCCTACAACATGTGTTTAGATAATATTATTATGAGTTAACTAATATGTATATGTTTTAATTGCATTTTTTGTTGTTACTTCAGTATATTGAAAATGTTCCAAACGCAATCGCACACTTCAAGTTTATGACAAATACACTTAATCGAAAGTATAATACTCACAAAATGGATAAGAAGACTTCTATGGTGTTACCGTCAACAAAACCGACATGGTTAATCGGCTCAAAATGTCAGAAAAGTTTTGAAAATGATCATTTTGCCACGTGGCAAATCTGTAAAATTTTGAAAATCGTATAATCGTCACTGTATTGTTTTTTACTAGCATTAATTATTATGTTTAACATATTTTATTTTAATGAACTGTTAATATTACTAATTGTTTTTGTTTTCATTTTATTATTTTATTGAATTTTATCATACTTGAATTATATTTTTTTTTTTTTTTTTTAGAAAAAATCACTTATTAAAATTACTTACTTTTTATACTTACCAACTAATTTTAGTAATATTTATCAAACTGGAATTTTAAATACTGTGATTTATTATTACCTCTTTCACAATGATCTGTAAAACATATTTGAATGTACTCTGGTAATTGTAAACCTAATGGTGTATCTTATTTGTTTTTTTATTGTGATTTGCGTGTGCTCAAAAGTTATGTTTGATGTTAGTTGAAGAAATACATTACCTTATTCATTGCTGTGAAACGATATGTTTTGATATTAATAAGAAAAAACTTTGTTCATTAATGTGTACTTTATTTACTAAACAATTCTCAGTAAAATGTGGTTTATTATTAATTTATACGTATGGTTTTTTTTTTTTTTTTAATGAATACTTTAGATTGAAATAGTTAGAATTTCCCATTCCTGTAAACTGTAAAGTAATCAAAGTCATTTAATTTACTATCTCTTTTTTGAAATTCCGATATTACTCTTTTAATCTGTTATGGATCTATTAGTTGCAAAGTGAAAAAAAAAATGCAGAAATTTGGAAGTCAGGCAAGGAAAGCTCATTGTAACTTAGCTTGGGAACATATAAGTACCTAACCTAACTTAATAATTACCAAATTTATTCTCCTTCGGTTTTCTCCCAACTATTTGGTGACGGCCATTCTTGTTCTCGACCTCCGCTGGTCTCAATCATCCACATCCCCCAAGCATACGAGCTATACAGTATGAAGCTTGTACACTGGTGTCCGGCAACCTCAATGATTCGATGACCGACTGACTCTTTTTCCGCCTTCTTTCTCTTTTTCCTTCGACGTTATATTCATCTGATATGGAAATCAATGGGCTGGTTCTTTTGCCGATGCTAAACTAAAATATAGAGCAACTTTTTCTTTTATAATAATTTTTTATAAAATAAGTAGATTTATATCAAATGATGTCTGAAGGAATTTTTCAATTCACACTGAAGTTGATATTTTAAATTATCGACCACTCCGCTTGAACTTAACGAAATACGTTTGTGCCTATCAGTTTTAACGTTTTTTTGTTTAAACATACAGAGTACTACCTAATTAGGTATTCGCTTTTGACTTCTAAAACAATAATAATAACAGTACGACTTGAGAGGACGTCTCTAAGGTAAACGTAGTGTGTAACGCACTAGAGATGATGCCGTAGCGGCTGTTATTTGTAATTATTTGTCTGAAAAACGTACCCTAGGCCTTCCAACAGTACGCGTACAAACACTGTCAATCGCAGAAAATCGACGTTCGTATCAAATATCAGAACTCCTTCAGCGTGCCAATCAAGAGTCTTTCGCCGAAATTTAACTCTCGTTTTTTTTTTTTTTATGACCGTTTGATCTAGTAAAAGTTGACGTTCTTATGGTACCCTTTCACGCGTTGAACAGTTTTTGAGCACTGTCGTAAGTCCGGAGCGTTGTTTCAATGCGTCTTGCGAAGCGCGCACACTCGACGACCTCTTCTTAAACGTAATTATTGGTTTTACGTCGTACCATTTTTGCTAAGAAGTCGCCCCACCTGTATAGTACGAAAACGCTACTACGGCTCTAAGAACGGAAAGGTGTTGTTTTCCCCGCACTAGAATTCAGTTGTGATTTCCGTAACCGTGTATCTCATCACGTTCGGAAGTATTAAAATTAAAAACAAAAAAAAATACGTCTTCATTACACAATAGGTATGAAACGTTTTTCAAATCTCGCGACGATCGCCGCCGAAACGACAACAGCTGACCGACGCGCAGAAAAATACGCACGCGCGCCTTCCTTTATCACGTGCTCCATCCGTCTGTTGTGGGGGCGGCGGGGTCTTAACACAACGAGGCTTTGTGATGAAATAAAGAATCATTGTTGATCGCTGTTTTTGTTATTATTGTGGTCTCGGGCCGCCGCCAGCAGAATCGGCTGTTCCGTGGTTGTGTTTCGTCCGCGGTCGTGTTTCTTGCCGTTTTTCTCCGTTGTCGTAGTCGTTGTCGCGGCGAATTGCGAAAAATAAATAAACAAAGGTCTCGATAACGGTTTGTTCGTGTACGTATAGATCGTCTGCGTTTTTGCGCGATCCTTTTGTCCGTCTACGCGTTCCTGTTTTTTTTTTTTTTGTTTTGGTATTTTCTACGCATCGTTTATGGTTTACAGGTAGATCACGTAAGTTTACTGTAAATTTGTCTACGATATTTTATCGTGGAAACTCCTCGTCGTGCCCGCCGCGTCCGCTTTTCGATTATCGGTTTTTTCTTCAAAAACAAAAAAACATTCTCGTTTCCTACGCAGACACGGGGGGGGGGGGGGGATACTCTACCGTTCGTCGATTTTCAACGGCCGTCGGAATCAAAGAAAAGGCCCCTGAAGATAGCACACGTTTGAAAAACACACAGAATAGCCCATCCCAGAGGGGGATTAAGTGCAAACTATCGTCCGCAAAAATGTCAGCCTTTCAAATTGCGCTTATGATCTCGGCAACAACGTCTTCTGGGGGCGCAAATACTTGAGGAATCGAAAACAGAAATCAACGGTCGGGCGTAAACCCCGATCAACTAGTTTGGGGAATTTTGTACGTTTTTTTTTGTTTAAGCCCTCCCCTCTAATCTAGTCTGTTACGGGTCTTCGGACTGCGGGTTTCCCACACAAAACCATATCGTAAAACTGTGCCTAACTCAACGAAATATATTGAATTTGAACGATAATTTTTTAATACTACTTTGTTTTTGTTTTTAGTCAATGTTTTGAATCCGCAAATCGAGCAAAATACGTGTTGTGTTTCTGTGCCAGTGCACGGTATTTCAAAACGCTTGAAATTTTCTAAGATATAATATTTCAAGTAAAAACAAGAAAAGTTATGTGCGAATAAGCCGTTCGTATAAAAAATTATTAGCAATGGAAAACTTGTTGATTTACTATGTTAACGTTGGAAAATGGATCACATGCGATTTTAGCTTTCTGAACAAAACGTAAAGTCATATTTTTTGTAATTCTTATGTTTGAACATTTTACATTTACATAGTTGCTTGTTGTTATAATGATAAAAAAAAAATGATTTTAACCCTTGCAGAGTATCCGAATTTCAGCTGCAAATCGAAAAAAAAACCAACATCCCTGTTGACAAGCAAGTACTAATCGTTAGCGGTGGAGGTCATCTTGATCCATCCAAAGCCATATCATGCTACTGTGCCGGCACTGACACCAATCCGTTTTTTCTGTTTAGCAAAGACTTAATTGTTAATGCTAGCCCACCTTCTGCATACTATGATTGCCGAAATGGTATTTTTTTGTGATATACCTATGCATAAGAAAACATAAATAATTATTTATAACTTCCTGAAAATCTATTCTGCCTTCTATAACGAAAATGGAAAACTTGAGATCTAATTCATTCAGAGCCCAAGTTAAAATATATTATGAACCTACTTGCTCATTCTCTGTAGTATATATCTGTTTCTTTTATGGTGTAAGTATTATAAAACGAAGATAAATACATTTTACAAAAGTGTGTTGTTAGTTTTAAAAATGTAAGATAAGAAATAATACTTTTTACAAAAAAATAAAATTATAAATGATTATTATACTAACTTTATCCTAGTAATGAAAATAATTTTAAAATACAGATAAAATGTTGTGCAAATATTAATTTTAATTTAGATTAGCTATCTTTAACCTTAATGGTTATCTCACAACTGATTTACTATTTATGACAAATTTAAACGATTAAAAATTGTTGCAAATATTACAATATCTGTGCCATTAGTTACCTAATTATTACATTAATTAGTTCATAACTATAATAAACAATAAGATAATTCTATTAAAAAAAAAGTCTAATAGCCACTCAAGAATCATAGAAACCATTTCATAAGCATTAAATAAACCCTATTCCTAATTATTGACTCGATTCAATTTTGTTTGTTTTTTCTTAGTTAAAGTATATGTTTTAGATATTGATTTTACTAATAACCACAACAAGACTCAAGGAATGTCAGCTAGCATTGAAGCATTAAATGTTAGAGTTACTCTATCACAACAGTATAATGAAAACTCTCAGTACAATTTAAAATGTATAAATATGCTGGATTGTGACCATCATAGAATGTACTCTGGTAAATACATTTTTAACTAAATTTGTTTATAAAATTACTGAAATTAATACCGTTTGACTATTTACTGAAATTATATTTTTAGGTTGGTTTGCAGCTGTGGCAAACATGTATGATACAGTTGAACATTTTAAACATAAAGCAAAGATCTTTGAAACTTTTTTCAGAGATTATTTGAACGGACGTGATGATAATATGAATTTACTTAACAAGTGTGTTTTAAATTTCAATCAATATAATATTAACATAACAATTAAATTTAGTATTTTAATACATTATAATCCCATTATTTTTTTCTGTGTACTACATAAATTATTTTTTTCAGCGTTGAAAATATTTTATCAGATATTTCTAAAATTCCAATGTTACCAGCTCTTTTAGAAAGTAATTCTGAATACAATTGTTCAGCTGAAAAGTCTTTGCTTGAATGGATAATTGCCAATCAAGGTTTATCAAATTTAGAACAAATAGTTCAGCATAGTGAAAATAGTTTGAAAGATGTATGTTAGTAAATGTCCCTTTTAAACTGGATTAAAAAAAATAATAATGATTTGTTTTTGTCTTATTTTAAGTACGATGAAACCATTTTAAATAAAGTATTAGCAGAAGTATTGGATATAAACGAAAAAGCTAGTATAACTGAGCATTCTCGAATCAAAGGATTTGAACCCAGATTAAGTAAATTGAAAGAATTGGTACATGAATCTAAATGTTTGGCGAAAGAACAATTTAATATTTCCGAAGTAAGTATAAAATGGGATGTTAACAAATGAAAATTATAGAACAAAAAAAACTGTTTGTTTTTCATTTACTTTTAGTCCATTAAAATGAATCATATGAAAGCCATTAATGAGAATGACAAATCAGTTATAAGTGTACTGATAGCATCACATGACAAACAACTAGAAATGATGAAAAAAAACAATTCACGGTTACTTGAAATACGAAGTAAATTTTTTAAATCAAAACAAGAATTCTGCGATAATATACACACAAGACTTCAGTAAGTAATATTTATTTACATTAAAAACTGATTCCTACACATATCGAAGGAATATTGCATCATTTTTTTTTTTTTGGCTAAAATGGTTTGATTGAGTATACCTATAGCTAGTACAAGGCTTACGATAACCTTAAAAAATATTTTAAAAAAATGTTCATTTATTTTTTAGTCAGTTTATACAGTTTAAAAATCAAAATTTTGCATTTTGTGTTTATTCCCACTAGTTTAAATTCTGTAGTTAGAAGTTATAGACTTCTGTCTGTAACTTTTGAATGTGTAATCTAAACATATTGCTTGATATACTGTTGTTGGCCAATTTTTTAAAAACTTTTTGAGGTTTAAAATTGAGCTCTTTGTTGAAAATTAAATTTCATGAATACTTTTTTTAATAATCAAAACTCAAAAAAAAAAAAAAAAACTCAATAAGAGTATACAGGGATTCCTATTTGGAATCTTAATCATTTTTCAAAACAAAAATTAGTTAATTATTGTGAAGGAACCAAGATTCCTTACTAAAATAGCCTACTGCTATAAAATACAGTATAGAAGAACGCGCCCTGGCAGTATTCGATAGTAACTATTGGCAATTCCCCCTAAGCATTTGTTACTTCTTATTTAATTGAAATTTTGTTTTTACTATTATCTATTGATGTTTATTAAGTACTACACTGACAAAATAAATGCAATCATTTTTAGATTTCTAATTGATATTGAAGACAGAGTGAGCACTAGTGAAGCAGTGATGTTACTTTACAGTGACAATATTAGGTTGATCCGTGAATACATAGATGTTATTAAACAATTGCAAAACACACCTAAACTGTATTTTAATGCTGTTGTTGAAGTTGTCAGAAGACGTATATTTTCTCAAGCTTTCCTTATTGTATGTTGATATATCTTAATATTAGTATTATATAACAAAACATTTATTAACTTTCAAAAAACGGTTGGTTCTAAATAGTTACTTTTATTAAAAATGAATTGAAATTTGTAGTGGTCTAGTGAGTTAGCTTGTCATATGATGGCGTGCCATTCGGATGAAATTGCCAAACGTAAAAATTTCCAATCTCAGTTTGAAGGGCATTTTTTAAGTCCATTATTTCCGGGCTTAGAAGATTTACCTCCAGCTTTTGCCACCAAAGCACCATCAACATTTGATCATAACTTACCAAAAGTATTATTTATCATAAACTAAATAGTCGGTGTTTGCAACTCTTGTAATTTCTTGCCCCTCTTTAAACTTAACTTTTTCTTTTTTCCACTTATTTCACAAAATTGATATAATTGTAGTATGCCTATGTGTTTATAATTGATTGTTAATAGTTTTTTTGAATTGTTAATAATCTTGAAGTGAAAACTAGTGATGTTACCAACTCAAAATTGGAAATATTCATACAAAACTAAACACAAAATAGTTTAGTTCGAATATTGAACCATGGAAAAAAAAAATTGTATCTAATTTGTCGCAAAACAGTAAAAAGAAATGGAAAAATGTGGAATCCTTCTTTACTTAGACTTAAAATTATGTTTAAGAGGTACCTACTTAATAAATTATAGACATTGTTTGGCCTTATTGGTCATTTATATTATTTTATTGTTTTTTTTTATGAAGTTCGGTTTAAGTTTGATATTTTAATTGAATAGTTCATTTTGGTTTGGGTTTGTTAAAACTTTAAAAAGTTCGGTTCGGGTTTGGTTTGACCTCAAAAATTTGGGTTTGTTACATCACTGTTAAAAACCAATAAACAGACAGTTTTTTTCTTCATTAATCAACAAACAATTTAAAAAATTATTTATTACTAGTGTATTAGCAAACACCGATTACATTATATATTATATAATCTTGAACTATTAATTTTTAAATATTTTTTTTAGCTTTGTATAGAAGATTTGGATTTTTTAACGAAACAAGCGCCTCAAATAGCTTGTATAACACCAGTACCAAATTTTAATACAATCCCAGATTTCTTTTTATCTAACTCTTTGCGAGTAAATGGTACATTAGCTATAAATCAAGACAAAAATGAATCTGTAGTTATGAACATAAACAATGAAATGATGGATTCAATAGAAGAAAAATTAAATGAAGTGATACGCACAAATGTTGGATTTCAATCATGTCAGATGGAAGTACAGCAAAAATCCATTGTTATTAAAACAACCAATTTAGAAAGGTGTGTAAAATAAATAACATCAGTTTTTACGTAAATTGAATGTTATATATATGCTTATAGTTGGTATAAATACTAACTCTTTAAATTTTCCTATTGACATGTACCAAATTCATCCAGTTTTTAAGTTAGTTCAAGTTTTTAAAGAAAACATAACCATAATACAAATGTAAAAACCCAATTATGAGTAGTGATTTGGATGTACTACTGACTAATGGTAAATCATTGCAATTGAAAATAACTATTCTGAGTGAGCTTTAGTTAATAGGGTTTCAAAATTAAGTAGCCACTATAAATCAACTTAATCATGAATTGCCAATTTCATAAATAAAAACTGTCAAAAATAGTTTTTAAAAATAGTTTGCTTACCTTATTCAAGAAAATATGTTGTGAAGTTTGTAGTTCCTAAACTGGAAATTGAAGTTTTTTGAAAACAAAAACTATAAATACTTTAAACATGTCATAATTGTATGTCCTAAAATTGTCAAAGTCAGACAGTTTTACAGTATGCAGTATATCTTCAAAAACAATAAAAAACTAGCGGCTGTATATAAATTTAACAGGTAGTTGACCTAATACTGTTATTATTAAAACAATATATTAAAATTAGGCACTGAGGTTCAAACTTCAAACCATTATTGAAATAGCCATTTTTGTTTTTCTTACAACTATTTTTGTCTGTTCAAGTTCAAAATGCATTATTTATCCTTAAATATTCAAAGTATTACTATTAAAAACTTACCCTGTCCTTTTGCTTTCTAAGATTCATATTTCTATGTTTTAATCCATTGGTGTGTAAAAATGTTGTCTTTAAACTTATTTAATTTAATTGTTATCTATTTATTATCTAACTTTGTTTGTGCCATTGATAGAGAAATATTATTCTGTAGTACCTTAAATAGAAATCAAATCAATGAATGCTGGTAATTTATTTGGAGCCATGGAAATTTATTGTTCCTATTTTACGTAATGTATTGGTCTATTTTTTATCTAGCAATGAATGAATCTAATTATTAAAATGAAAGAGGGTGTTCCAAGTGTCTAATAATTTTTTAATATCAATGTTAACCCCCCACATGTGTATTGAAACGTCGCTCAAATACTTCCATGCTGTTTTATTATCTTTGAATTTATTTATTTAAAACATATTTAGAATTACAATAAACATAAATTAGAAAAACAAAATTAATTAATAAATTGCATATTATATATTTATATCAATACTAATTTTGTACCTACTTGCAGTTTAGAAAGTATAACACGTGTCTCAATTGAATCATTACGATCAGAATTAAATTTACTTAAACATTTCTACCACCAAAAAAATTTGGAAATAGATGCCTTATTAAGTGAATTACAATCAAAATTTAGCATTCAAGCTCATCAACTTGTTAAGGTAATACATTTGTCATATTGAAACTTCTGTATTTACTATTTATAAACATATCTATTAATACAAATTATACTTAATTTATATGTGTAGTATGTTATAACCAGAACTTATAATTTAATACCTAATAAATAAATATGTACTTACATTTAAAAAAAATTGCTCTCATAATTTATTAGTTTCTTAAAATTAGGTTTTTTAATGGCAGATAGCATATTTTTTTAAATTTTGATACACTTTTCTCATTAGACCTTTGATAGAGCAATGGGGGTAGTGTGTATTCTCTAGTTTTAAAACATAATCAATGTATTAGTCAATACTCTTTCACTAATGACTTAGATGTCTTAAAATATGCCAAAAAAAAAAGGAAGTTTACGAACCTTATAATAATGGAAAATAATTGGTACCTACCTACATATGAATATGTTTAGATTGAAAATTTTGTTTTCATTAAATTAACTTACTATTTATTTTAAGTTAATTTTTTAAAGCATTATTTTTGACTTGTTTTATACTTGTATTAATATTTATTTTGTTTTACAAAAATTAGAATTTTGAAGAAACAACTCAAAAACTGAAATTGCGAATTAATATTCTAGAATCTGAATTAGAAATTCACATTAATAATGAGAAAGAAGAACGTGCTATGCGATTACAAATGGAAAATGAAAAAGATTATGAACACAGTTTGCGAATAACAATGGAAAATGATAAAAATAAATTCATTCAAGAAGAATTGAACCGTGCAAGAACAGAAATTAAAAATCAGTTATCAATAGTACATAAAGCAGAAATTGAAAAGTTACAAGCACGTTTTAAGACAGTTACTCATGGAGCCAATATGGAACGTAGTTTAAGTGAACTGAGCTTAGAAAAAAGTAAAGTAAGTAACTAACAAATTATGGAATAGTTTTTAATGTTGAATATTATTTCAAAAAATTATTATGTTTTATGTTAATGGGTCAAAAATCCAAATCCAAATAAATAGTGAAGTTCTTATGTAAATTACTTTGTACGATTGTATTATTTTGCTCTCAAATTTTGTTAATATTTTAAACTGCTTAGAATTTTCTAACAATTTATACGGAATCAATTTTAGGTTCTGATCACATCAAAAAATGACTTAATTTTAAAAGTCTGTTGTCGTTATTATTATCATCATATTTTTTTTCAACATTTATGCCTTAGGGTATTACAAATAATTTGTCTTCAGAAATGTACCATCAAAAAATTTAAAAGTGAACCTAGGTGGTACTTTATTTGAAAGTACTTAAATTTTTTTTTTTTAGTTATAAATTATAATGAAACATTTTAAAACTGGATCAAATTACTTGCAATTTACACACCCTACATAAAGGAGTGAAATGTCAATGTTACAAAATTTTCATTCAATTTTAACAATTTGTAAGCTATACATAGGTATAAAACTGCAATTTTCAAATTTATTAATTTTTTGCATTTTTGTTTCATAAAAAAATTTCAGCTTTTGGGCTCAAAACTTTAACCCATATTATTTATCAAAATATTTTTATAATTATTGTTGAAAAAGTTTTGAAAATCAATTATCACATTAATTTTTGTATGTATTATATTTTATACTATGAAATTGACAAAAATAAAAATTATAAAATGTAATTTTTGTGTGTTTTCACATGCATATATCTACATCTAAAAAGTATACAGTTAAACTGTTACGATTATTATATATACTGTGACCCACTTAAAGCACCTTGTCCACAACTGTTTCTTATTTTTTATGTTTTGTTTGTAACTTTTATGATTAAAATATACAGTATGCGGCATAAGTCGGTTCCTGCGTCGCACATGCGATTCTGTGAGCTCTCCTTGCCGCAGTTTCATCAAAAAAGATGGTCATCAATTCGATCACAAACAGACATTCTTTGTAATTCATAAATATGGCCTTATACAATATGCATATTTTATTTGTAGCAATTTCTTAGTTGTGTAAATTGAGGAACCGACTTTTTCTGCACTCTGTATAGTTAATTTTTTTAATTTTTTCTCTTTTGAACTTATTTTAATAAGATTTTTTTCTACAGAGATGTGATGTTATTGATTTAATAAACCATGAAACAATGATGGCCCAGCTTAAAGAGGATATGTTATTAGATAAAGAAAAAGCTATACAAATAGAACGAGATCATTATGAGCAATTACTTCTAAGAGAACGCCAAATAAAATGTGACGAACCAAAAGATGTTCAAGTACCTATTTTTTTTTTTTTATTATTTACTAGCTTTTCTGAGTTGGCGTTGCCAGGTTTTAGTTTACCATTAAATAATTGAGGAAGGTGATCTTCATTTTAAAAATATTTTATGGTATTTGACACATTATAGTATTCAACACAAAACAAAAGTTACTGATAGAAATTTGTAACTAGAATTTGGAAATCTACTTTTTGTCCATCCTCATATTACCATCTTAGTAGTTAATTTTCTTAAAAATAGCCTAGTATATCTGTTCCTAGGGTTCATGCTATGTCTATACCATATTTCATTAAAAACAATTCAGCATAGACAGCTAAACTTTTGCATTTGATGGAATTTTTTTGAATGAAGCTATTACTAAATACAAATACCAAATTTTTGAAGCTTCAAAAAAATTTAAATTTTTTATTCAGAAATGGATAGCACCAGCTATTTCCAGATAGTGAATTTAATATTTATTATTTAACTGCAAAAACAAATTGTTATTCTTTTTTTGTTTCAGTATTATTCAAGCGACAGCAAAAATACTTCTGATGATAACAAGCCTTTAAAAGTAGTGCTAGACAAAAGTATATTAGATCTTAAATCTAGTATTAATAATCAAAAAGATAAGTCCGATAGTATTTCTGTTCAAGAATGGTATGTTTATTTTTAATATTTTTTCTGAAATGTAGTATTAAGGGTCACTGGTGGATTTTTTGATGCAACTAAGGGTTATATTTTTACAATGTTTTTTTTTCTGAAAGTGGTTTTAAACTCGTAATCATATCAAAAAACTGCATGTAGTAGACTTTTGGGAGCACTTCACATGATGATTTTTCAAATAAGTAAGTTTTCATATTTTATGACTATTTAAAATTGACCAAATAAAATCATAGTTTCAATATTTCAACATTATTATCTTCTTTTAAAGTAAATATTTTCAAAATGATCTATAAAAACATAATAAACTTTATCACAAGTTTAGGACCATTTTCAGAACTAAAATTGGATAAGTATAACTCTAGTAATTTAAGGAACTGTTGAGACCATATTTTCATCATGAAATTCAGTGACAAAGACCCTAACTTAGAATTTTAGTGCAGAATACGTCATCTTTTGTATTTTTCTATCCGAGGTTAAGTATTGTTTTTACAATAATGTTTTTTTTTTCTGTGAACACTGTAGGGTATAAGGAATGCTCCGATTTTTAAAGCCAGTACTTTTTCTGAAAGGTCTGTGGACTGTAGCTGGTACATTGAGGGGTTTAAAATTGAGAGTTTAAATTTGAAAAAGTTACAGTAAAAAAACAAAGCAAATTTTAAGGAAAAACGTTAAAAGTTACGGCTTGCGTGTTTTTTGACATAATCGATTTAGTTTTTTGGATCTAACTTCAAAAATAATGTTCTGAACTATCTAAAACTTTAACGCAATATTAAAATAGGTAAGATACAAGTTCGGTACAAGATTTAAGTAATTTCGAACTTAAATTAAGTATAGAATTTTCAAATTTTTAAAAATTTTCATTTTTTTGTAGTTTTTGTTCAATTAAAAATTAAATTTTTAACAAAAAGTTTTAAAACTTTAATACAAGGTTGTCAACATGTTAATACATATACTACTAAAAAAATTAGAGAATTCATATTCACAATTTTTTTTTAGATGTTTAAAGTTGGAAAATAGTCAAAAATTTGTCATACCTTCAACTTTTTTTGAAAAAAATTTGTAACTTGCCCAAATTTGAAAACTAAATAAAGTTATGTTCTTATCTAAAACAAAATTTGCTTTCTGAATAAAATTTTTTCAGAAAAATCATCCAAGTAAATTCTGAAAGCGCATTAAAAAATATTGAAAAATGATGTTATTTTGATATTATAACAATGAAATCACGCACTGTTGATACTGAAATTGGAAAAACTCCTCATATTATGGTTCAAACTTTTTGAATTTTTCACACGTTATTTAAATTAGGGTTCTTTGTACGTGGATACAGCTTTCAGAATTGTTGAATTATTTTTAGGAAAAAATTATTAAAAAAAATTACTGACAAAATGTTGTTATTTTAATTTTTTTAAATTTGGTTTTTACCAGGATGTATACTAGAAAACTAAGCTTGCTCAGAATTGTTTTTTCACATCATTGCTTTCGGATATGCAATATACATTTGAACCACAACTTCCGAAACAGTGACCCACCCAATAAGCATAGTCGCTACTCCGTCAAACTCTTCACGCGACCTAGAGTGATCCCGGCTTTTAATTTTTGTAACAAATTTTTTCTAGAAAATGCTATTGTAACTGTTAAAATATGAAATATTTTAGTTTCAAAATGACATTTATAATAAATAATAATATAACTGCTTGCAAATTTAAAACTCTAAAACACATAAATTAATCTCCTAATATTTAATTTTATTACAACTGGTACCTATTTTTTAATTGTTCTCACAGTGAAAAAGATATCTAATATTTTCAATATAGTATACAATATTTATTTTTAATCATGAAGAATAATGATAATAGATATTGTTTTGATTTTTATGATGTATTTTTATACATTTTGATTTTATATAGAAAATCTAAACAATGCAATTAATTTTTTGATAACTTAGTTTTTTCCTAATAGTTAATTCCATGCGTCTTTTTTTTTATATAAATAGGGGTTTTATGGAGTCACAAGCAAGTGGTGTTGTTTTTGAATCGGTAATTACAAAAGCTATACATCATACATTTCTTACATTTTTATCTAGTGTATTATTTTCATTTACCAATAAATTTATTTATAGAATAAAAGCTCAAGCTCTGAAACTGAAGAAAATAAAGTTTCTGTTCATTCGTAAGTTTAATAAATGTAAAATTTATTCTTCATCTACTTCTTCTATTTACACATCATGGGTGCCCACATAAATTTTTCCAAGGATTTTGGGCAAAATGATGAAATATTAGATATTATACTTAATATTCTCTATTCAGAAAAATAATAAATTGCTCTCGCATTTTGCTCTTAATCATTTAACATTAATAACTCAAAAATCATTAATGACCCTCATTGTTTCCATCACTCATTGTTGCTATTATATGGATGGCATAAAATTGAATTCAGTAGGGTATGCCAAGTTGCCTTGCTTTAAACCCTGGCTATTTAAAACATTAAGCTAAAATGCACTTTACTGGTCCTCAACTGGAGTTTAAAAAAGAAATTTCTTATCGATTCAGTTTTTACCCTGATAAAAAATTTATCAAAATGTTTAAACTATCAATTTGTTATTAACTTTAAAATTTTCAAATTGTATTGTTTAATTAATATCTCGTTGAGTTTTTTGTGCCTTTTTTTATACTTACATTAAGAAAGTTATTTAGAATAAAGTAAGACTGGAGTTAATAGTTATAAATTAAAATATTTATTTGTTTCTTTTCTCAAAATTATATTGCAAAATTGTATTCAGATTAACTGAGCAAAATGACAAATTTAAACTCTGTAACTTTTAAACTTATATCCTGTTTTGGTGTTGTAAATTTTTAAAGCTTGTAACTTTTTAATAAATCGTTAAGGTTTTAAAATGTTGATGCATTTGTTACAAGGGGACAAACTGAATCAATTTAAAACATTTATTTTAATTTGTGCAAGGGAAAGGGCATTGAACTAAACTGCATTTATTTCCGCAATGCAATTTTAAGCAAGCAGAATTTTGAAAGTTAGTAACTTTCTAACTGAACCTTTACGTTGCAATATTTTTGTAGTGAGGGGGGGGGCTTTATTTTTGTGAGAGGGTTGGCAAAGTGCATTTGTTCCAAACATTATCATAATTTAAGCATTACATTTTTAATAAAAATGATAAATTAATATATCTCTCAGCAGTTTACTCTTAGTCTGAATAGAGTATACAAAAACTCTGTGCAATTACTTCTTGTTATTTCTGTCTCTGCTTGCATATTTCATTGAAATGGCTGTACTACGATAACAAGGAATTATTTTTTTCAGTTGTAATGTTGGAGATATTGTCTTAGTTGTATGGGACAATACTTATAAAAATTATGTCGTTTATCAAGAAAATGGAAAACATTTGGTTTTTCTTCATCCTCATAGCATTGAAAGCTTGTCTAAAAATCTTGTTTCTGGTGAGTACTGTCTTGAAATATTAAATTGAACGTAGTCTTTAATTTATTTGTATAACCTGAGTTTTAGAATGTTAGTTTTACAACTTCAATTGACTATTATGTGTTTAATATTTATTCAAAGTTAAGCAAAATATATTTATAACAACTCTACTACAGTCCATATTTAATTATTACGTTTACCTATACATTTAGTAACAATTAATTCCCTTCTTAGATGGAAAGCCAAAAATATTGAATTTTTCTGCAGAGATACTAGAAAAGGAATATTGTAGTGCCAAACAGGTAAGAAGTCTTAAGAGCTATATATTCAAGTTATAACAGCGAGTGTATTAGATTTAGAAGATAAATAGTGAAGTTAGAAAAATAATATACTAAAAATTAATGATTTGTCTATATTTATTAATAAAATAATAAACATAACGAATTATTTTATTTTTGAGGGGAAAAAATCCAATTATTTTAATAATTAAGTATAAAAAGTATTATCTAAGTAGATAATATTTAAGTTGCAACTACTAACTACATTAACACTGTTAATGTGTATTTATTAATATACGGCTGTTTATAACTTTTGTTTATGAACATACCTTTTGTAACAAAAAATTAAAAATACATATAAAGTATTGATTTCTCCACAGGGATGCAATAGGTATAACGTGAAGAAAGGGACGAAATTTTATAGGGTCAAAATACATCGAATCAAAATCCCAATTAATAGCAAAGATTTGTCAGTTTCTGGCAGCTCATCGGATCAAGCAACAACAACGTCTGCTGATGACTCAATGTTAATTTGACAAGTATAAGTGTATTTAGTGGTGATATAGATTCAATGCGCCCCCCGTGACATGTATTTACTTATATGATTCTTTTAATTACTTATATTGTGTTTCTCATAAACAAAATAAATTTATGTTATGTAAGTGTAAAAGTTTTATTAAACTATTACTTATTGATGTAACAAAAACGAACTAAAGCATTAAACGCTTACATAAACTTGTTCGATTTTTATTGAACAAGCTACAAACTAGTTCATTTATAATGAATTTGTAAAAATTTTGACATTTTATAATATGTATGTTTATGATTTGTATTATCGTATATAATAACTACTAGTCACTGGTTTATTAGGTACTGAGGTTTGCATCATTACCATTTACCTGGTGCATACTTTTCTCCTGTATTCTCCTACCTATTTGCAATATGATGATGTGTGTGTGTGTTTTTTTTTTAATTACATTTTGCAATTATATTTTACCTAGTAGTGAGACATGGCAGTGATTTGAAGATGTTTATGTAGCGTGTTTATATATTTTTTAATAAAGACATTTTTATATTTATCTTATACTTTACTTTGTAAATATTACCTAATTTAACCCCGATGAAGTGTGTTGTACCTTGTATATGAACTCAATTTATGTTTTATGTCGCTTGAAAAATATTCATAATATTGTAAAACAATTCAAGCTCTCTGTGTTCGAGGCTTTAGTAACTTAGCCGTAGGGTACAATGAAAAGTATACTCTGGTTGCAATGACATCAAGACCAACGTGCACACGTCGGGGTAATGTGTGGTGAGTGGATTCCTAAGTTTCAAACTAATAGCAAAAATGTCAAACATTTGAATTTCTAATATTGTACAGAGGACACAGGAAGTAGGAAATGTAACACCATTCTTGATTGTGTTGCCTCAAAAGTAGTCATCAGAAAAGTGTTACCGGGTCATAAAAGCTGTTAAACCTTTTAAGAGAGTCCATTTTGAGAAAAGATTCTAAGAATATTTAAAATTTGTAAAAACTTTGTAAATTTTACAAAACGTCATAATATATCTTTCCCGAGTTCATAATTTATTAAAGTTTCAAGTCTTAATTATTTAAAAGGAATGAAAAAGTAAAAATAAAATTGATATTTGTTCACAGTACAATGGGAAACGGGTACGAGTGTAAAGATCGGAGCATTTTTTAAAAAGATATTGTGGTTCAGATTGATATGAACACGTATTACGTTAACACTTAGAACCAATACGTTCTTTGCTACGCTAAAAATCTAAAATTTGCATGGCTCTCGGTGCATTAAAAATAAATACTTTGTATAAACTGAACCGCAACATTAAACTTTTATCGAAACAAAACTTTACATGTAAATTTTTTTTTTTATTCTTTAAATTCAGTAGAAGACTTTTCTTGTCAAATTTCCAGTTGATAATTGGTCGAAAATGTGTGTCTAGACACTTAAAAACTACAACAGAACGATATCACAATTATTAATACCACAAATGGTTAATAATATAGATGTATATTTAAATACTAGCAAACATCTTTATTTTAACTAAAATAAAACAATTTCATAAATATTTCAAACATACAACTTTTCTAGATAACATTAGGGACCAACAATAAAATATAAAACACAAAGTTTGAAAAAATTGCAGTATACAATTAACAAAAGACACATTTAGAAAACATGGATAATATAACAACACTACAACTATAATACTAGAATTTAATAGTTGTATTGTATCAATTGTTGACAAAAATATTAACAAAATAATAACACGGATCTTTGTGCGAGTTCTTGATGACAGACTATTTTACAAAAAAAAAAAAAAAAATATAAGCCATTTCCACGTCAAGAGATATCTCTTCTTCTCTAATTAAAAACTCTCTTCATAGCCCATAGTCATGGTCCACAGCAGAGGAGAGCTGTTGGTAATTGTGACAAATGGCTCGCCGTTGAACGTGTTACTGCTACTGATCAGTCCTCCCATTTCCATCTTTTGTCCACCTGCAACGAAACGTAAAACTTAGAAAATATTAAACAAGCGCGCACAACAGTCCGCCAGGCCTCGTTCCGATTAGGGCAAACACGCAATAACAAGACATGTGGTGTCACACACATCTTTACATTCTAAAAGTCACTAAAATCAAATCCGAACAAAATGCATAGTAATATTGT
Organism: Hormaphis cornu; assembly: GCA_017140985.1. NCBI lineage: Eukaryota > Metazoa > Arthropoda > Insecta > Hemiptera > Hormaphididae > Hormaphis > Hormaphis cornu. The sequence continues at coordinate 3,064,198 of CM029362.1, read as the reverse complement.
TTGTACATGCCGCGAACACAATATGAGTTTTATAAAGAAGAAACGGTCATTTTACGGTGTCGAAGTAAAGCGATACCAAATTTATACGAAATAAAATTGGTACGGACACACAATTTATACTGCGTTGAAGTCGTTTTATTGTAAAACCGTAATAGTTTTATAGTAGTACTATTTGTAATAAAAAACCAATCGACTCAACCGTTAAGCTATATAATAGCTTAACACGTGTTCCTTATGAAAAACACAAAGTTCAAGAGACCTGAACTGTAGGTTAGGGGTTTGACGAACCGGATAATCCAGATATGAATATGATATGAATTTACGTATTTTTTTTTTTTTACCAAATTGAAGAATACCCGTTCGATTAGACGGACACGATACAAGTGTTAAAAAAAATAAAAGAATACAAATAGTAGCGTGACTCACGTAAATTCCATTTGAGCCCGGTGGTCGTGCACGATTTGCACGGCGAGCCCAACGGAAAGAACCCGACGTAATTCTTATCCGGGTACATGCGCACGGATTGGGGCACGTGGATTCGATGCGCGCCCGCTTGAAGTAACCAGGACAGCGAGTTCCTTCCCAGCAGATAAACGTCCCTGACGAAGTAATAGTCGTCCGACGACACCTTGTACAGCGTGTTGATGTTCGACAAGAAATGATCGACCCTGTGGTACATGTTGACCATGACTATGACGGAATCGATCGACTTGCGACGTTCTAACAACAGTGACACGGGATGTAATGAAGCGGACGGCGCGCGAGCTGCTCGGGGCGGTTACTTACTCGTGGCGTGTTTCTTGACCTCCGCGAGGGCTTTGAAAAAGTCCGTTTCGTCCTGATTGGGCGTGTGAACGACGCACGAGCCCCGCGACACAAAGTGCTCGATCACGGAAGAGTCGGCCGAGTCCAGGTCGCCGGTGATGACGTCCGGCAGTTTGAGGTCGTCGAACGCGGTCCGCTTGACGAACCGGTACCATTCGTTCGTGCCGCCGTCGACGGTCACCCGGAGCCGCGCTAAAAGTCATCACGAGAGCGCGCGGTTAAAATATCGTCACTATAATAACGTCGTCGTCGCCGATGGGAAAAAAAAAAAAAAACGACCAAAACTCTCACATCCGTTCCACAGACGGCGCACCAACTTTGGCGGGTTGTCCACGACCGTGTTCAACACGACCACGGCCGCGCGGTCCAACGGCACGTCTTCCAGGGCCGGCCACCAGTCGCGAGTCACGCGGTCCGCGAACATGGCCACCCGTCGAGCGGTGGTCGTCCGCGCACCTGAGAACGATGAAAAAGCGACGACGCGGATGAGCAAATGTGAAAACACGCGGATCCAACAGCGGTGGCTAACCTGCCGGCGAACGACGACCGCGCAGAACGGACGCGGCGCAGCTGCAGCGAATACGGACCGCCGCGCTCATGTGAACGGCCGGCCGTTCGGCGCCGGAAGGGTGTTCCACGTCGGAATGATTGCCAGATGTAATAATTACGGGTTACAATTAAAATGTTAAACGGCGGCGATTAAAAACACGGTATAATTACGCTTTCTCATAATTGCACATCGTGAAATAGTGAGTACCCTACCGTTATTTCGCACCTACGTACGTTGTATTTTTGTGTTGTATACGATATTTATATAAAAAAATAGTAAACGGAACTGGTTTATTACAAAATCGACACGGTACGTGTAATTATCGCGGTCAGCCCACCTGTACGAAACACGTCAACACGTGTCGCCGACCGCCGCCAGGGTACTGCCGTCCGTTATCATTTATTACGATTCGTAACCGTGTACACCACCGCGTCAACAGCTGCTGCTGGTGCTGCTGTCAGCGGCGCGAAATCAATAGTATTTAGATGGGATTTCAGTGGCGAAGTAGCCGCCTGGGGTTTTCGCGACTGTTGTGAAAATACGAGATCGAAATTCGAGGACGAATTTCCCCTCAACAATCTTGCCCGTCGGTGGATTTTAAGCACCCCATTTAGGGGCAGTGGCCACTATGTAACGGTGCTGTGTAACTGGCGTCCTAGTCTGAAAGTGTTCGTATTGATTCGGAAGGAACGACGTCGCGTAAAAACAGAACCATAATAGGGGTCCGTACAGGCGCAAGTAAGGGCGGGCTTTATAGGGGGGCTCCAAAAAAAAAAGTCAAAATCGAGAAATTTTTTATGGGCTACAATATGCAGCTACGCGTAATTAAGTAGGTCGGAGTCAAAAGCCGTCCGAGTCGAAAACGCTACTTAAGGCGACGGCATCCACGAGAAACTACATGTTCAGGGGAGACAGTTTAACAAGGGTTCGACAAATATTTTGATGTGTCGTGTTTGAATGAAGTCGACACGAAATTGTTGGTCTCCGGATAGATGTATAAGCGTTACTTAGGCGATTTATTTGGTGTATTAACGCCAATCGGCATTATTTCGATGAGTGTACAAAAAAAATATACACACGAACATCAGTTATAATATTATGTAGTTATAAATTAAAAAGAATCAGGTATAAACTATATAATAACGTGTGTACTACATATTAAAGTGATAATATAGATTATAACACTTATCACTAATAGGCGATGAATGATACTATTTAAACGTGCTTATGGTGTTCTATTTTCAATAAATATCATGCGACACGAGAGAGAAATTCCGTTTTGAACGCGTTCTCCAATCTCTAGTCTGATCAACTCCCGCCGTGCATGTATGGATGCCAAATGGTCGTGCTGTGTTCCAGCAGGAGGTATACATCAGTGTATTACGGACCATAGAGTAAATTTACTCTGATATATTTACCGAATTAAGACAAAATAGAGAATACGAGTCGGCGCAGACTTTAATGTACTGCGTTTCATAAAACCCAACGCTTTAAGCGCTTTAACATGATGATCTTGGAGAGTGTACGATAAATATCGGCCGATAACACGTCGAAGAAGAATATTTTATTTATGGAATGAGATAAAAAGATGATGACAACATGATGACGTCGCCCGGAGAAAGTCATGCCGTGGCATCTATCCAGATTAGACCGTTGACCAGTTACGAAAGGGTTTAACCGAAAAAAAAAAAAATGAAAAAAAATTTAAACCAAACATTTAGATTATGTACGTTATGTTACAAGGGGGCCGTTTAAGATGTTACATGATAGGCGTACATATTTAATGCGCAGGTTCAACACCACAAAATCTATATCAACGTGTCACTAAAATTTTTAAAAAACCGTTCTAGTCTCCGGTATTTTTGGATTTTTGGCCACCTCTCCAAATTTTTAATCGTGTCACGCAGTATTTTTGTATCATTTTTTGTCTGTTTGGTTTTTAAATTGACCGAAAATGCATTTCACAGTAATAATTCCGACGCATAACCGTACTTAACGGCTCGCACGTATCGACGATATTCTTCTTCCTATACGTCACAGAATCCGCTATGTAGCACTATGGTGACATTTACAGCCGATAATACTGTGTTTTCTCGCCGTCGTGTGATGTCGCCGCTCGCGTGTATAATATATTATTATACTGGCCATCGCGGGTCGGGGTAAACTTCCATCCGTAAGATACCTGTAGAGACGAGCTTCTGAACGTATCGATTATTCTACAAAAGCCCGGATCTACAGGGTAGATCACGGATGCGTTACACTGATGCTGATCGGTGGACCGGTCGTCTTCTCGCGCTCATTCGCAGCAACTGGAAAACGACTGCAAGTTATTAACAAAGTATATATGTATGTATGCAAATCGCACGCGGTTGAAAAGCAGTTGTATGTAGTGCCGGGATTATCGGGGGGTGCCTATTTCAATACCTATACTTTTAAAATAAAGTCTAGAACCACCCAAAACCTTGAATGTGGCACATGCAGCTATAACAGGCCCATCTCTGCATGGTCGAGGGGCACTGCAGGCAGGCACGGACGCGTATATAGAAATGTTCTGGACGAGGAGGAGAGACTGCGAAGCGTCCGTCTTCTTTCAGTAGACTTTACGAGACAACGGTATATATTATTAGACTGTAATAATTTCACCTAAATAAACAGTACATAACGTAATTATACTACTCTATATTGAAAAATAGTAACTCATAGTGTTGTAAACAAACACGCGGTAGGAAAAATTAGAGTTTTTGTAAGTGGAGGACTATTTACGTTATAACGATTGGTGTACTTATACACGAAGAACTTGATGAAATCGGGGGTGATTGCAGGCATTAAAATAGTTTCAAAAGAAAAAGACGCCTCTGTCAGAATACTTGCGGTATATTCTTTTTTTTCTTCACTTTTGAAACCGACCGTTTGGGGGAGGCCAACCAACCATTTGTTCAAGTAGATGTTAACACGCCGCGATAGGTACCTGCAGATTTCCCGAACGCGATAATCGATAATAAGGAGCGGATTATCACCGCGTTGGCACTTTATTTTACACCGCTGCACGGCACATTCTCATTTTTTTTTCACGAGTAAACACCACGTCATACTGTTTACGTGAAAAAAATCGAGAATATTTCAGGAAACAATAAGGGTATACATTAAAATCTAATGCGGGTGTACACTATGTAGCGGACACGAATACGAAAATAGTAGGCTATACAGGTTGCATCGTTCCGGTTTATACGAGCGTACCTATATATACCACAAACATCATCACAGTGTCTATTAAACTTTTTGTGACCAAGAAACAACGATAATTTTGTTCACGGAGAAGCCCCGTGTGAAAATTTTCTTCATACGTGTGCGCGGACAAAACGTGACACAATGACGACGTGTTGAAGAAACGGTGTGCAATCGAAACGAAACGCAGAAACGCTTTACGATATTGTGAAACATAATGGCCGCGCGTTGATCGATATTTTTTACGCGTTTTAGACGAAATACCAAAAAAGTATCCGATGTATATAACACGATCATCGTATTATTATTATTATGGCAGCAAAAAACGGAAAGAGAGAGAGAGAGATAACGCACGTAATGAATACAGCTTGACCTTGTCGGCCGAAGGGTGGAAGCGGTGACGGGGGGGACGGACGGACGCGAATTTCCGCGGCGGCCACTATTGATCACGGCTGCTGATGCTGCCGCCGCCGCCGCCGCCACCCTGCACTAGCCGCCCGGCCGAAGCGTCTGGAGCACAGACCAGCGAGCGGGCGCGAGAGTTCGGTGTGGAAATTACGAGATAACGACGACAAAAGTTATAAAAGAAAAAAATCATCAAAACCCCGTGCGTAAAACGCGACAAATGCCGATACTGATGATTACGCCGCGCGTGTGTATAGTTTGTGCACACACCGTTTCAGCGCGTGTAACAACAGCGAAATATACGATACGTTTTATAACACATCGGGTTTTAACCGTACGACGATACGATCTTTAACGACTCGTGTCGTCGAATCGCGCGAGAACAGAAATTAAACAGAAAAATGATGCACGTTATTTATACTCACCGCGGACGGGGACGGGGACGACGACGACGACGACGTGATGAGCCGGGCGACGCGGCGCTTGTGCCGGGGCCGCGGCGGCGCGATGCTGCGCGAGAGGGTTGCTGCCGGCCGCGGAAACGGGGCGCGGCGCCACCCTCGCGGCCGGCAGCACGCGAACGCGCGCACACACGCCGCCGCCGCTTTAATCTATAAAATTTCGCGGACGGCACACGCGCGCGCGTTCGGAGACGACGACTCGCGTCGAGCATGAATTAAGTTGTCGCGTCCGCGCGTACAGGGTGCCGTGCGGCGACGCGAGTTTAGAAGCCGCTAGAACTCGCGTCAGCGCAGTTTCCGGGGGATGACGCGACATCCTGTACGTGTCGTCGTAAACCTAAAGTCCTACGGATTTTTCCTGGTTTCGGGCACCGCGAGTCCGGTGAAACGCAGTTACTACGGATAAATGTTTTTATTAACGCTGGATTCTCGCGGAAAAAAAAGCACAGACGACGGACAACGCGGTTTCGTAACTGACCGACGACGAAAAGCACACGAGAGTGGCATTCTAAAATTGCGTGTTGTGTGTATTATCCGTTTTGTGAATACGAACAATGGAGCGAAACGAGTCCCGGTTTTCAGACGGCGCGCCGTCGTACGAAAAAAACTCACGGTTTTTATGCGCGCAGTGATTTAATAATAAAAAAAAAAAACACAAAGTATTATCGTACGGACGCGCTTTTTGAATCTTTCGGCGACAACGCGTTTCGCCCAAAATCAAATAGGTGCTCTGTCGTCGAAAAAACCGCATTCGCACCACGACACAGTATAAAACATCCTGTGCACCGTGACAACTATTATTATAATGTGCAAGAGTAAAAGGGGTGGTTATCGCGTTTCTCTCCCGCGCGACCGTTAAAAAATATGTGCGTCACGTTGGCAGTCTCACGGAGGGTCGTTTGGTGCGACCCGCCGCGACCGTACAGCTCTTTAGGTCCCTTTAGGGTCAACGGATCGCGCGCGCGTGAATAAGAACAAATGTACGTTTAATATACGGACATCGCAATATCGCAGTGGTGTGTTAGATAAAATATAATACGTATATACAACTCGTAGGTTTTATCAATCTGCTCGTCGGTTCCTACTGTTTTTTTTTTTTATCCAACCGTTGTATATTATACACGTCTCGAGGACAGTAAGCGATTCGAGGGAGAACATCCGAAAGAGTAACTATCGGATTCCGCCAGACCGCGTTCTATAAATACAGCAGTGGTGAATCTTCACAATACAATAATAATTAATTGATTTTCGTTTTGAAAAACGATTGCGATTCAGAACAATTAACGCCTGTATACTGACGTTGAGTTGTTTTTTATGGAGTTTCGATTATTAAAAAACAATATTCATAAAATTTAACTTTCAACAACGAGGTGGATTTTAAACCGTGACGACTTGGGGAAATGGATTTTTAAAAACTGGCCAACGACAGTATATGTCAAGCAATGCGACGTACAGATCGTACATTAAAAAGTTGCAGACTTCTGACTACAATACTTGAACTAGCGGAAAAGAACTTAAAAAATGCGAAATTTCGATTTTTAAACTGTTGTAACTGTAAGTAATGAATGAAAAATTTTTTAAATATTTTTTAGGGTCATCGTAAGCCTAGTGTTAACTATAGGTGTACTCGACCAAACTATTTAAGCACTATAATATATACTATCGTTTAATACGTTTGAACCACAACTCCCAAACCAGAGACCCACCCAAAGCGTAGTCGCTACTCCTTCAAACTACCCACGCGACCTAGAGTGACCCCGGCTTTTTTTTTATACATATATATATATTTTAGCGTATCTCTTCTGATTTGGTACACTTAATGGTAACATATGAGTAAAAACTTCATTTTTGATTTAACTAACTTCTTCCCCCTATAATTTTTTGCTTAACCACTACGGGTTACGTAATCAACGTTTGACGTTACTTTAATGAATTGTTGCATTGCATTAAACATAAACATAATTAATGTTAAAAACGCATCTGCATAATTGAACTAGGTAGTACAATAGTCAATTTGTAACTACATATTATTATACGTCGACTGAACAGTATAAGTGGTACATATTATAATAATATCAGCACAACATTATGTAATCAAAATCGACTATAGTATTATTGTAAACGACACTTAATATTCAACGCTATAATTGCCATCCGAGTTATAAATTAGTAAACGCAGATTATTAACGCGTAATGTCTCTTGTTGGTGTAGTGATTTACAAAATTTATAAAATTATAGGTATATATGAGTGCAATCAAAATCGGTAAAAATTAAGCATTTGAACTTAAAAACTAATGTACCACCACCAACTGCAGAAAGTGTTTGTAAGAAAATTAAAGATTTGTTTGTTAATTGAAAAGGAACAAGAGTTCTGGATGGAACACACAAATTTAATGTTATTTTGTTGTACAAAGAACGGGTTTCGTTGAAATAATAATTGTTATCCGAGCCCACATATTTACTGCAATATGTATTCTTGAGTAAAATTTTAAATTCAAAAGCGTAACACATAAAATAACTAAACCAATTCGGAATTTAAGTCCTCAAATGTGCCTAGAAAAAAGTTCCACATTATTATTACAAGAAAGTGAGACTTTTCATTTGTTTTATAATTATAGTGTTACAGTTTTATAACAATTAATTAAACAACCTTAAGTCGATATTTTTGTTAGAGAACGTTCGGTTTAAACTTCGTTTGTTGAACACTAACTACTAAACTATGGCGAAGTAAAGTTGGTTCACAATTTATTTTCTAATAAAAATATAAAACAAAGTACAATTTTAAAGCCCAAAGTTTAATACAATATATTGGGTAATCCAAAATAAGCGCATGTATTTTAGTATATCACGCTTACGTTTATCAAACTTTGCAGTTTATTAGAGCACATTAGGCAAGTCTAATCATTACTAGGCAATTAAATGTTTATCATAAGTAGTTAAGGATTTTGTACATTTATCACACACATAGCTTATATTACCCCATACTTACCAAAATAGCAAAAACACAAAATAAAATAAAAAATATCTTTTAAAAAACAAGCTTTTTATGTTGAATTGCTTGTCTTCAAAAAAGCTGTCGTGATATGTTCATAAAAGTACTTAGGTCCTAATTATAATTTAATTTGTTTAAAAAATTTGTTTCATTGTTTGAAAGGCAACTATACTATTGCCGAAGCAATAAATTTTCTTTACAATTCGCGTGACAAGCTTTTTGAAAACAAACAGTCCAACATTTAAAAAAAGCTTAAAAGCTTGTTTGTAAAAATGTTTTTGTATTTTTTGATAATTTTATATGAATCATCAGCATATGCCCATCAGCCTATAATGGTATTTGGTAATAAAATTAATCAACTGCGATTATTTGACATAATAATTGTTCGTAATGTAATCTTTGTGTGAAATAAATTGCTTACTGCAGTACACAGTTATCATAATATTGGCGATGCCACGAATAATTAACACCTCGTTTTAAGTACGTATAACTTTCCTGACCTATAGCTGTGCTTAATCGTCTGGTTGTAACATTTTAATGATTAAAACCTATGTAATGTCGTGTAAAATAGTTCGGTGACCATGGTTTTTTACAATAATGATTTTTTTTTTCATCAACATTTTGGGTACCTAATACAAATGCTCCGATTTTTACGTATGATTTCTCTGAAGAGTAAAGACAGGCAGGTAATTGGCTCGATATGGAATTTGAATTGGAGCATTTTTTTAAATTTTTTCAAAACCAAAAAGTCAAAATCATAACGAATAATCCAAATAACTTAATTTCTGTCTACATCGTTGGGAGAGGTAAAACTAACCTAAGACCAAAACTGGAACCGGTTTTGACAATTTCTGAGTGACATATAGAACTTTTTAAATTTTCTAACAATATAGGAACGGGTTTAGTTAAAACGCCATCAAGTCTCAAAAATTTCTTCTCTTTTCTGAGCTAAAATATACTTTTAACTAAAAAATTTACAACTTGTTGATTCACTGAGCAGGGTCAGAACATAAATTTCGTTACAGATCTATTATTGCTTATACAAATTTAGTATAAACATCAAATTACACCTTATCTATACAAGTGGTGCACCCAATGTGACCGCTGTGAGGCCTGTGACCTATACTCCAAAACTAAGTTGCTTGTCGGATTAATTGAATTTGAATCCATTTGATGAATCAGTTTAGTTTTATCAACAATATTATTTGTTCGTCTTTCGTTTTAGGTACATCAATTTATTAACAAAACAACCAACAAATTACAAACTCACCCAAAGTTTTTTTGAAAACTTCTATGTATTAGTCAAACTCTTTTTTTTACGTTATATTATAATATTATGTTTTATATCAGAGGCGTTACATCAAACAATTTTGATGAGATGGGTTTGAGAAATGAAAATTATTCCACATTGTATATGTATTATCTACCTACTTTTTATTACAATTATGAAACATAAAAGAAATTTGATTTTTAGAATAGGAAATTTTCAAGAAACCTTTTTCATATGGAAATAGTATAATACGACTTAGGTACTTTCAGCGTTCAACAAATATTAAACGATTCGTTTTTTACTAGAAGATGTTATTTTTAAATTTTCCTAGATCTGTTGTATTCTTCAAATTTTACTAAATAATACTTATCAATCCCATTACCATATTGTATTGTTATAAGATTGAAAGAATTCGATTTTAAACATTTTAATTAATTAATAAAAGAATATTTTCAAAAATATACTTTCTGTCCCTGCAAAAGCCAACGATTTAATACGAGCAAGCAGCTCTAGTGTACCACGTGTGTACAACGTCCGTTTTCAAAACCATACACGAGATGTCGTTGCTGGTGTATCAAGTTCGTTTGACAGGAAAAAAATTATTAAATCGGCTGAGTAGTACAAAAATAAATTGTATAACCTACCTGATTACACGTATATCTACGTACCAGATTTTGCATATCTGCAATACAATTGTCAATATTATTCTTTCAAGAGATTCGGTGTCATAATATATTGTGCATGATACAATATTGAAATTAAAAATAGAAGATTTTTTTAAACAGTGTGTCTTTTTTTTTTACCATCCGGGCGCATCTGCAAATTCCGAAACTTTTCTGTTATGATAACAACAAGATAATACAATTCAACGAGTATGAAAATAAATTGATGACGTTCGTTATGGAAAACAATAAAAACGGTATTGCGCATTTTATTGTTCGTAGACATTTTCTTTTTTTCTTTTTTTGTATACTTTCATAAAGTTAGAAACGTCTTGTTTTTTTTTATCGACGAGATTTTACGGTTAAAACCGACTTTTAAACTGCAGTTGTAAATATACTACTAGATTATTTTTTCTAACGAGCCAAACTCATTAAACGATTATAACAGTATTTACGACGGTGAATATATTATAAAAACATAATACCAAGTACTTTACCTATAGTATATATTATATGGGTATCATTAAGGGCCAATTCTGTACCGTTTATCCGGATTAAACTTATAAGTAAGTAAAATATTCTCGAGAGTTTTTTCCGCAAAATTTACAACTTACTCTGTATAATAATAATTAATATTGTACCCGTAGCCCCGTGAAGACGGGAAAAATGTTATCCGGTTAAGCGAGGGCGTCTAATCAGGAATATTTAACGTAAAAACACGTTTTAAAAACGCGCGGGACAATTAATTCTCGGTGTGTACAGTGTTTTACTAATTAAAGAAGAGACATTTATCTGCAAAGCGGCTGTTGTTCTCGACAACTTAATTATAAGTATTTGATCAAAAAAATTAAAATCGTACGATTGTTAACACAGTATTTTATATTTGTTATATTAGTATATTTGTATATTTGTTTTTATTCTAAGAAAATAAAAATTAAAACGTAACGTTTTTCTCTAAATGTTAAAAAAGATGATTCCATTGTCTACTCACGTGGAATAATTGTAAGCATGTTCTCTCTCGTAATTAAAGGCCAAACTAACGGACTAATTTCAACAAACGAGGTGTCTAAAAATTTGTTAGGATGTCGCGAGTGATATAGGCTAGTTTGAAATTAATTGTTGCCGTGATTAATAATTAGCACTGTCTGGACTAAATAAATGCGGTACAGTAACATATTAAGTTGCCTACACTTAGGTATTTGAGGGACATTTTAACGATTTTAACCAATTACCTAACCTATTGTTTCACTACGCTGAAAACATTTTGCAGCGATAGCACAGTGTAACAAACACAACGTAAATAGTAACGTCGGCGTGGAAATAATTTTAAATTGTCACCAAAATATGTACATAATATGTACATAAAGTATGAAACGTACAAAGTAGTTCAAACGATTCCATTAACACAATATTAATATCACAGCCGTGCAATAAATAATAGTGTAATACGGTAAATAAATAACAATAACACTGTTCGAGTTGCATCCGGCCGCTGTTAAAAAGTATAATTTACTGCACGCTGTCTGGTAACGACGAAAACGGGTTGATGCGAGACAGGGCAGACATTTTGTATCGACGCGACAGCCGTCACTCGAATTTACGTGCGCGCGTCTACGTTATTATATATAGTTATCTGCTCGTCAAACCGTCCATAATTCTTATTCTCGCCCCCCTACGCAGCGCGACCTCGACGGGCGAAGGAAAAATCAGAGGACATTTTATTAAAAACTTTGTTGCTGTCGTCGTCGTCGTCGTCTCTGAAAATCTCCTCCTCTCGCCATACATATAGGTATGTATGTATATGAAACAAAACACTACAATACGTGCAGAGCCCGAATTGAAAAAAAAAAAAAAGGGAAGAGATCATTTTTTAAAACAATTGAAGGATGGCATACTGTAACTGAAACGTAAATATAAAACAAAAAGTACCTGTAAAATAATGATTGGTGCAAAATAAAAAAAAAATACGATTGTACGACACTTTTTCCAAAATAATATTCTTCTCAAAACCAAATCTTCCCAACCGACTCCAGTTCCCAAAAAAAAAAAAAAAAAACTATTTTTAAAACGAAAGTTTTTTTTTTTTAATAGTAATGTTCGCATGTAACAAATTATTTAATGTTGATTTGTCGTGTGTTTGAAAAATAGCGTAAATTTTACAACGTACAAAACCTTACGAGACGAATCCATTTTCATTTCAAACACCCGGATGTTTACTTTGGAAATTTGTTGAGTTTTTTGGGAATTCGAATTAGTTGGAAATATATTTTTTTTCGGGAACCGGAATAGGTTGGAATAATTTTTTTTGGGAAAACAAGATTCAAGGAATTGAAGTTATTTGAGAAAAATTGTGTGGGAAAAAATTGTTTTGGAAAATGTACCTCCCGACGAAAACGTATACAAACATATTCCGTTAAAAATTGAGATATAGAGAATAACTATACAACGGAAATTTAAACTCGTTTTCTATTCGTTAAAACAAAATAAAATATAATTCGGGGCTGTTATTCCGAGATCAAAAAACGTCACTACAGTCGTACTATAGCGTGTTAGAATAACGACAATCATCAGTAGGTTTACGTAAGTATATTAGCAAAATAATTTTAATGTTGACGATACCAGCTAGTTAATATTGTAAGATTTCGTATACGCTTTTACAAACCGAACAATATTTATTTTGGTTTACGATTTACTAAAAGAGTTTAGATATGAAACAAAAATCAAAATCAATAAAAACATTCGCAAATAAAACTGGACTCTGCCGCGCGGTTTCGAGTAAACTGCGTCGTAATAATAATACATACATTGTATATTGTAAATGATACAATAATGCGAATTATAAAGACGTGTAATAAAATCTTTACGCGCTGAACAATGGATTCACGACTATTTTTATTAAGCCGTTATTAATAAGAGTTCATAAAGACCGTTCGTAAAAACTGCCGGATTTTTATGCGTTTTTTTTTTCCTGTCTACTCGTTTTCTGTTGTACTCGTTTTTATTGCTCGCGTCGATTCTATCGGGCTCGGGAAGGAGAAAGAAAATCGTTTTTTTCTCGCTTATAATTTACAATAATACGCAGATAATATACTATTTAGCTGATTTCGAGCTGTAGGGCAGCCGATTTTCGGCTCAAGTAGCAACAACGCTGTGTGCCCCCAGACGGACGTTTCGCGAACACTTTGCGTGGGTATCAAAAAGTTAAATATCGTGTTTTTTTTTTTGACGAGTCTATTTTCGCACTTTTTTTTTTTTTTTAGTTAATATTTTTTGGTCTTGAAAACTTCGTTAGCTTAATATAATGTATACGGAAAGTTCGTGATGTATTCGGTACACACTCCCCACATTATCGATCAAACCTTAATATAACACACAAGATCGGTTAGGTTACCTAGCTACTAGAAATTTTTTGAAATTCACACATTGAGCCCCCATACGAGTTTACTACGAAACAAAGCGAACAATATTACGATAACTTCGTGAAAAATAATACCTGCGCGAGTGCTAACGAAGCGGGTAAAACGCGGCATTCATCAGTGCTATTCACGCCATTATAAACATTGCGCAATAACAGTACAGGGAAGAACAGGAACTGTGGTCGTTATTACGCATCGATTAGTGAAAATTCTCATAAAATTTGCAGGTTAGGCTATTATTCGTCAATTATTAGATACGCGTCTGTTAATATGTATACCGTGCATTATAAATACCATCGGCGTTTCTCGGTGACACGGTGTAATATATTGTAAACGAACGAAGCGAGTTGTACCTATTGTGCGTTATTATACGTTTTTCCGATTAATTTTGTCAAACATTTTTCAAAAAAAAAAAATTAGACAAGTACAAAACTCTTAGACAGAGATTCGACAGGCGAGTGATTTCCAGGGGTTACTTTAAGCTAAAAAGAGCGAAAAAAAGCTACTAAAATAAAATTGTCGTCTTGAGAGAGTGGAATTTTATTATAATATTTTTACCTGTATACAAATTATGACATAACGTTTAGCGTTGATTGTATAGTAAAAACCACTGGTCAGAAGAAAAATTACGAAGAAAACTGTAGGTTCAAAAAGTCAATATCAATTTAAAGTCCATAATATGCATTTTATGTTATTGAACGTTCGACAGTGTGAAAACAATTTTTTTTTATTCTGAGGGAGCTGAAAAAACTTAGCACGTCCAAGGATCAGAAACAACGCTACTCAAAATAACTCAAAATTACAATTTTCGTAACGCGTTCCTGGGCCAGAAAAACAGAGATTTTTTAGCGAGGGACGGAAAACCGTTACCGCGCAGCGTATAGCACATAAAATATTATAACATCAAATTTTCAAAACTCAAGTAGGTGTATAGCGTGTAGTAATATTGTGCTATAGCTACGAATAGTTTTACCGAATCATCGGAGATTGACCGATTTTCAACTACCTACTTAAAAGACTGAAAACGAAATTTTTTAGGCACGCGGTGTCGGAGTTACGTCGGCCCCGGTCAAAAACGTAAAACATAACGCCAGAAAAAGCAGGGAGTACGAAATTTATTCGCCCGGGGTTTCGTGGACGAATTTTTTTTTTCTCCCTTGCAAAAACGGATTCGGGACCCCTAGAATCTATACACTACTACTGTACTTGTATGCAAAATAGTTCCTGTATGTATCGCGGCGGAGGGACTTAGGGGTCGTCCTAATGTCCTCTATAAACTATGCGGCGAGACCGTAATCGGTCTAATTAAAGCTCCGCGCGCTTCGTAATCCCCGCGGCTTTCGCGCGTCAAATAACGGAACATTTCCCGTTCACAGCCTCTTCGCCCGGTCATCTCTGCTGTGCCTGCACCCTCCTCTCACTTCGAAACATCGTCTTCGAGAGGATGTGAAATAATAATAACACGCGCAGCACGCGTCGTATACTGTAATAATTATTTGTACACGAGTGCTGGAAAAACAAACGAAAGGGGACTACAAAAAAATTAACTAGTCCTTTGCAATGATTAAACTCGACCTAACCCAATAATTTGTGAATGGGTGCTATCGAAATATGAAAAAAAATCAAGAGGAGCTACGTACCCGTGCGCAATTTCGAGCACTGCGTCTCGTTTGAATTCATTCTCGCGATACACGCGGCAAAACGGCGTTTAGGTAAGGCCCCTGGACGCCCGCAATGATTCCAAGGTGTTATTGTAAATATTTGTTTTGTTTTCTTTTGCGTTGAGAGGCAATAGAAAAATGCCGTTATACAAGTGAAACCTTTTGATCAAACTCCGCTGTCTGAATGTATCCACTCGGAGTATGATAATGACGAGTGTAAAATTGTACACAAAATA
The DNA here is from genome assembly GCA_017140985.1 of Hormaphis cornu. NCBI lineage: Eukaryota > Metazoa > Arthropoda > Insecta > Hemiptera > Hormaphididae > Hormaphis > Hormaphis cornu. The sequence continues at coordinate 3,048,494 of CM029362.1, read as the reverse complement.
CCGTTCGCGCGACCGTTTCGTCATACGTAACTTGGTCGTAACCGATTTTCAATCCGAAAACTGCAACACACTTCCAAAATGGTTGAAATCCACTTGAAACTTTGCACACATTTTTGTAGAAAATTTTAAATCGCAATAATAGATTTTGACGATTTCCCAGTGAATGGACGCTGAAAGTTGCGTTGTTTCGCCTTTTGGTAAATTTTTTTATAAAACCGTTATTTTTCAACTAAGTGTGTCTAATCTTAAACACGATTAGAAAAACGGTTTTTTTTTTTTTATTCATACACGTGGATGCAAAATCTTGAGGATAGGTTAACACGATTTCGGTACATATAAATTGTAGACGTTGTTAGTTATTTGTCCAAGCTATTGGAAAGTCTTTCGATTCTTAAAAAAAAAATTTATTTGATTATTTTTAATAGACAAGACGAGAGAAAATTTAAACACATCTATTTTTTGAGATGGTTTTTGCGTGTGATGAGAGAGGAAACGGAAGCACTAAGAGTGGTTATAACATAATACAATATCTGTAAATCTTGTTTGATATTTAATAACGATGGTGTAGACAAGTAGGATATTGTTCAAATCGCAATTACAAAATTAAAAATGAGACTAGTTGTTAAATGTCGAAGCCTTGCAATACCTACAAAATTCTTGATGAGTTATCATATATTTTATAAATTAATTTTCACCCAGAAATGGATAGTAATCGAAATAAGTACAATTTTCAAAATACTAAACATAATTTTATAACTTGTATTCTAAGTACGATTCGCGACTTGTTTTATGTTTTCAACGATCTAACAGAATAGAGTTTTCAGTAAACTTGTTTAACAAAAAATAGTGCATCTCATAACACACATATTATTTAAGGTGGATATCACTAAAATTGCATCTCTTTTACCGATTTTAAATCATTTTTTTTTTTTTTTACTTTGTTTGACAAACGTTATAAGAAACGTGCATAACAACAATTTACGAATTTCGAATTGAATTGGTAAAACTTGGAAAAACAAAATTTAACAAACACCTACATTTTGTACACTCATTTTTACCGTTTAAAACGCAATTTTGTATTTTGAATACCCAGTAAAATTGTTGCTTACAATGCTACTTTGCATCACACATTTTATAACATGTATTTGAAATGCATTTTGGTACCTATTTTGCACATATTATTATCAGATAATATCATTTTTAACATAAACTATAGTTAAATCTAAAAAAATAAAACGCTAGCTCTCTCGCCTCTCGATCAGTTTTCGCTCGAGCGTTAACGAGAAGAACACAAACATTCAAGTTTTATCTAGGCAGTAACTGTAAAACATTCAGAAACTAATAACCGTTATAAGAAAACCAATGGAAAAATCACAGTTTCTGTTGGCCATGATTTACAAATATGATGTAAGTAGTAAAATGTAAGAATTTTTGACACTAAATTTTTTTTTTTATTGAAAAAGTGACACACATAAAGTAGGTGAGTAAATCATAAAATAAATGTTAACAATGAGCTTATAATATTGTTGATAGTATCTTTATGTACAGAAACAAAGTAGTATAACGACGTTCATGATTTATTAAGAGCCATCGACGCATGAAAGATGATACGCCTTCTTCGGCATAACATTTATCAATTCACAACTAAAAATTAGAATAATAATAATAATAAATTTTTTTCTACACACTAACTGTATAATATTTTGTAACGTTGATAGTAATAATTGTTATGAAATAGTATAAAAAAAAAAAAAAAAAAAAAATTATAAATGTAAAACAAACAAAAAAACTCTAAGATAATGTGGTATAATAATATAGTGTCGAAATAGGGATACGTATAAGTTGAATCGAATAGAAGTATATATATATATATATAATTTGTACATATTCTGAAGATTATAACTAAATGTCAACGCGTTTCACAGCAACGTTGTAGTGAATACAACACAATAATAGTTGGTTAATAATGAAACTGAGGGTTAATGTTTTTTTTTTTTTTTTGAAACACGATCAGCCAACAAAAAATAAATAAAAATTAGCCAACTTGCTATTACTATCGCTATTATAAAGTAGGTATGACATATTATTATCTTAATCGTAACGAAATCGACATAATGTCTGAACAAATAATACAATAAAATAGAGTTTGCGCGCGCAAAAATTATTATGGTTTCGCGTACATCGTGGTGTGATATTAGAGTAGTATTTTCGTGACGAATTTTATTTATTTTTTTTTTTGTGTTTTTTTCGCCTCTTTTGCTCTAAGAATATTAGCGTCGTGCACTCATCGAAAATCGTTACGCGTCTCGCACGTCTCGCTATACAAGTAAGTAACACGGGCATCGCCGTGATGCGATCGCGATTCTTTCGAAGCAGATGTACAACTGCAACGGGGTACAAATACGTGTTAATAAAAGTGTACAACGCAATAACAATAAATGAAAAAAAAAAATATCAATATAATCATACGAATCACGATCGATTTGTACGGAGGAAGGCTGTCTCGCGTGCCAAAACCGGGTCACTGCAGACCGTCCGCTACCGAGGTCGGGTACCAGTACACGTGGTGGCCGGGCGGATGCATTTGTTGTCCGTTGACGGTCTGCTCGTAGGTGGGCGGCAGCGGTACCGGACAACCGTTGTTGTTGTTGTTGTTGCTGTTGTCGCCGTTGTTGAGGCCGTACTGCTTGATGTCGGGCCCGAACGACGACGACGAGTAATGGTGCAGCGTAGTGGACGGGCTCTGTTGCATGTGCTCGACGAGGCGCATCTGATGCTGGAGATGGAGCGCAGCGGCCACGGACTGGCCGGGCGGCGACGGTGACGAGTACGTGCTGCTCGGGCTGTACATGTGCATCTTGCCGGTGGC
>CM029362.1:3019180-3045225 GCA_017140985.1 Hormaphis cornu | reverse complement strand
GACGAGTACGTGCTGCTCGGGCTGTACATGTGCATCTTGCCGGTGGCCGGCGGCGAGCAGCCGGTGTCCGCCGGCGCGTAATGGCCGCCGCCGCCGCCGTAACCGCCCATGGTGGACGCCGGAACGGGCGGCGGTACGGGATGCATCGCAGACGACGAAGACGAGGACGACGGCGCCGTCACGCTGCCGCCGCTGGTGGACTCCACTTGCAGGCCTGAAAAAAAATAAAAAAACAGAAACGGTTAGCGTGCAGGTGACGGATTTTAAGGGCTCCCACCGCAGAGTGTCGATGCGTTTCGAAATAATATACAGATAGACGTAGACGTCGTCTGCCGATATGTATTTGAAATGTCGACCATTTAAGACGATCACGTATTTTTATTTGGCTTTTTTTTTTTGCATTTCTTCACGTCACAAGTAATTTTATCGCCGGCGTGGAGGAGACCAAATCGGAAAAAAAAGAAGTAACGAGCTGCGGGATCCGGTGGTCGCGGGGTTCGTCGCGCGTTGTGTCTGAAAGCGATCTTCTGCATATTATGCTCGCGCGAAAATGACGCGATCCAGAACGCAAACAAGCTCGACGCGGCATCAGAGTATAATAGTAATCGACCCAATCTCAAATAGTCGGTTCAAAAATCTCGTTCGTTTCAATCGACCGAATAAATTCCATTAGCACACGGGTACTGTAGAGTTCCGAAAAATTTTGCTAAATAAAAAAAATCGATACCGTCTATAGAGACAAAGATTTTCAAATATGTTTCACGAGCATGTATCAGAAATCATTACGAATCTCGCGTGGTTCGGAAGAGGTGGAAACAAGAGAACGTACTAAAAAAAATATGCCGAAACTCGAAAATGTCCTAGTACTATAGTTTGGCTAAAAAATATTATTAAAATATCATATTTTCTCGGAATTCGATTACACCGCCGGTGCATCAACGAACAGTATACGCGTGACGACGACACTCGTTTTTTATACAGTAAAATACAACCTCGGTGTTGACTAATTACGTATATAACCGAGGAAAAATATTGACAGGCGATATGTATATTATTGATTGTAATGGTCAGCAGTAGTGTACAGGTTATTTTCGGGGTTGATCAAGAATTTGGTTTTTTTTTTGGGGGGAGGGCTATATATCTAATACTAAGCGCTGCTTAAAACGAGCAAACAAATCGTTCAAAAATATTGGAACAGTTTTTGAAAGAAAACGTGTAGACTTCAAATAAGTAAGACGCACATTTGTACAATATGTAGCACAAATTATTCACTCGGGGGGAGGATTCTGCTTTCTTTTGAAAAAAAATTTATTTTACCCTTTTCTAATTTCGTGCCCCATAGTACAGAATCAACACACAAAATATAATATATTTTTTTTTATCTAATTGCGCCCCCCCCCCGTACTAATTTGTTTCCAACGTTCATCGCCACGCGGGCAATGAAAATATCTAAAACGAGAAAAAACAAAAGTCGCTGTGACCGCTCACCGGAATCTCTCTTGGACTTCTTCTCTTTCATGCGCCGGTTCTGGAACCATATTTTGATTTGTCTCTCCGTAAGCCGGAGCGTGCGCGCCAGATCGATGCGCCGAGCCCTGTTCAGGTACTGGTTCGCGTTAAACGACTCCTCCAGGTGCATCAGCTGTTCGCTGGAGTAGGCGGTCCGCTGGCGCTTCTGCTTTTCCCGTTTCCGAGGACCGCCGGCGACCTGTTGCTGCTGCTGCTGCTGTTGTTGCAGGAGCGTCACGCCCGGATGCACCGGTTGCTGCTGATGCGGATGCTGATGATGCTGCTGCGACTGCTGTGGCACGCAGTTCCGGATGTCTGTGCACGGGATAGGATAAACATTAGAAAAAAAAAAAACGGTTCACTTAATATCTGAAAGCAGCGATAAATCATTGCATAAAGAAAAAAAGCTTAAAATCGAATGAAAAGTCTTTGAAAATTTTGTTTTTGTAGTTTTACAGTACAAACATAGATTTTTGTTAGAAATTTCGAGACAATGGAATGATTACTTTCGAAATTACGGAGAAATGTACACGCGTTTTTAACGACGCCGTTAAAAATCTTAAAACCAACATCGAAAAACTTGTGCGATTTCTAGAATATTTTTGGTATACAGTTAGAGTAACGTACAGCTGACGTCGTGTTCGAATTTTAAGTAAAAAAAACCCAAGATTAACCCATGTGTGAAACCTCAAAATCTAAAAAAATAGCCTAAAATTAAATAAAACTCTTTGAAAAGTTTCAGTGCAAACTGCAGCAATCGATGTACACACTCTTACATTTTTCTGTTCAAGTAGTAATAATGATTATTGTTAAAATATCCGACAAATTTTAAATTAAAAATCACCGTTAATATAAACAAATATTATTACGCACGGTACGAAAAAAAAAATTGGGAAATTTAAATTTTAAAATATCAATGTACACAGTATGACTGGCCGGTTTTTTCACCGCGTGTTACATTCCGGTGACGGACGACTAATTAACAGGCGCCGGCAGGAATAATGGGAAATTCTCACCAGAATATTAATATTATTGTACGCGGAAGAAGAGCATAATATAATATACGTGTTACAACAATTTGTTGGAAATGTGGAAATCTCAGAAAGATAATGTATATACTACAATAAATATTTGTTTATAGTCGTTAACTTATTTTCGTTTTACGTACAGCCTTCGATCCGACAAAACATCTACTATACGCGCACAACTATATTCTTGTACCGTATATACAAACTAATGTTTTTACGCATTCAATGTATCCAGTAGAATTACTCACTTAGTAGTTTTTAACTAATGTTTGCAACCGAAATTGAAAAAAAAAAAAAAAAATCCTTTGGCGAATGGGCGTTTGTCGGGGGGAATTTACGGTTCAATATGAAAAAAACAAAAAAACTTTTTAAAAAATTGTTTTTAGATACAAAATCTTTTCAACGTACCTCTTCTTACCTACGTTTGTGTACAAAACGTATATCAAAAATAGGAGGTGCTCTCCGTGGAAACATTACACGATTTTAACTATCACGAAATTGGCACTGTTGTGATTTGCGTATATGGCTGTTCGTCGTTCACGCGGATCTACTGTTGATATTCTCGTAAAAAAAAATAATTTTGCAAACGATTTTACTACCCTCGATACCGCGGCGGATCGATGACTCACGCGGAATCAATATCGATCAATACTACAATGTTTTTTTTATCAATCGGTCGAATATCGATAATTATTGATTTACGCTGAACTGACGCGTGTACGACCTAACCACGCGAGTACCAGATAAGAGAAAGAAACACACAGAAAGAAACGGGCGTAATTTTTTTAATCGATTTAACGGGACTTTGGCGCCTTTATGGAAAACGCGACAAACCAGAAGCAGTAAACAAAACACGAACGTTATTTGTGCGCTATTGATTGTGACCGATTTTTTGGTACGTACATTATATATTAGTACTGTGATTAGTCGGATAATTTAATTTTTTACTCGGAAGCAATCGATTAATTTTCTCAAAACCAATAATACCACATTACTTATAACGCTGCAAAGTAAATAATATTATTACGTCGGTATGACACACACACACGGGCGTGGTGCCGTTAAACAAACGAAAAAACTATACGTCGATTTTAAAATCGTAAACCGATTTTGCGATTAAAAAAACCGAAATCCCGCGAGAACGAAAAAACCGTGCCAGTTGTGACCTGCTAATTAGCCGGGTACTTATACTTTAAACGTTTTGTTTTTTTCTAATTTTTTTTTTCCCGCGAACACAACTTTAAGCGTGGTTAGTAAAAACGCTTCGTTTTTTTTTTAAAATCAGTACCTTTTCTGAATGGATGGATTTCTGATTTGAGAAAATTCGAATTATCGAAAAAGTCACAATCGCGAAACCAAGCAGAATGACTGATGAGAAACGCGAATAATTACAGCGAAAACATCCAAAATTATGATCGGAACAGTAACATTAAAAGACACTAACCGGGTATGATGAAAGTTTCAAGTGATTTTGAAAACAAACGGGCTATGTAAAGAACTTTGAAATTCTCGAAAAATTTACCGGGACTTATTACAGGGCTGCTGAGATCGCTCAGAATCGTTTTTTCGAAAGTAATGATTTCTCGTCCACGCTTTCGTTGAACTGAACCACAACTTCCTAACCGGTGACCGCGTCCGTGGTTCGTTAAAAGTCTAATCCCCCCAAAACAAAATCAACGTGGACGTTTAATATATTTAAAATTATTATCGGTTTCTCAGAAAAATGAATAACAGATGCGATAATATGACTTGAAAACCGAACAAAAGATACGAATAAAATAAAATAAAATAAAATAAAATTTGTCGAAATAAAACGCTCTGTATCGCGGCACCGGTTCCGAGAAGAACGGTCGCATAATATTATAATAATATTTCTCGTCGGTATTTTCGATGTATAAATAATCATTTCATGGACGGGCCTGCACGGCACGTAGACGACAATTAAAACCTTACTTATGCAAAATACAATATCACGCGCAAGGAACACGAGTGAAAAACTTTGACTACTTAAAATCGTAAAACTTTCAGAAGAGATCGTCGTTCGTTTAAAGTACGATAAGGAAAAAAAAGTGAATCATTGAACTTTATACGCAACTACTGGATGGCAAATTCGTTATTGTCGAATAACGTCAAGAATCCCATCGAACGTAACATGTTTTGTTGTGTACATGGTGATTTTCAATTCGAAATTTTAATTTCGTTCTAGGCACAACGAAACATGCCAACGATACGTGTGAAAAAAAGGTCAAATCTGACACGAATAAAGCACTAGAGGGAAAATTTCATTTTACGGTTATTAAAGCATAAAGCTCTCGCGAAGATGGATTAAATTAAATTAAATTAAAATATAACAAAATAAAATGTTTTTATCGGGGAAACCTGCACGTGTTTAAAGATCGTAAAATTCGGAAAATCCTATTTGGCTCCTGCGCGTAAAATGATAATACGTTTTTCAAATCCACCTGCCCGCACGAGCCTTTCAGCCGTAAAGTTCGGGCCCTTCTAAAAAAAAAAAAATTGTCGTAAGAAACTTTTTTCCACCAACGTCGTAAAATGTAGATAAATCAAATTAAACTATCAAAACAACGGCGTTTTGAATCATTTCCCACGTTTTATTCGTCACGCACACTTCTAGAATAAACGACTTTTTTAACTTTTCGCCGACGAAGGGGCACTCGGAGGCCTAACCTAACCCACCCACTCATCCGTACTGATTTCTCGCTGTAATTTTTTGAAAAGATTGTTTCGACCGACACCACGCTGTAAACTGGTCGAGAAAAATTTACACCCCGATGAGTAATCCTCTCATTTTCCCGAGCGAATCGCCCACCCACGCTCATATTGAGGGGCCCCGTAGTTAGCCTTTGGGGAAGAAACGAAAAACCACCCTCGACAATCTCTTACCGGTGTACGGCGGCAGCGGCGAGGCGAACGACGTCTGCTGCGCGTAGTACGGGTCGAACGTGGCGTAACCGGCGTAACCGGCCAACACGCTGTCGTAACCGTTGTTGGCCGCCGCGGCCACCATCAGTTGCTGCTGGTGCTGGTGCTGTTGGTGATGAGCAGCGGATTGCATGTCGGCGACGACGGCTTCGCGGACACCGTCTTCCGAGTCTTCCGAGTTGTTTTGATGATGTTGATGTTGATGGTGCAGCTGGTGACGCGGCGGCCGATATGCCGGGGGCACCGTCGGCGGCGGAAAGTCCGGCAGCGAGCTGCTCGACACGATCACGGTCGTGGGGGTGCCGCCGGTCGCGGGTGTCGGCGCGGCGGCGTCCAATTCTGCGCGGCCGGAAATCGATAAAATGATACGGCCGTTAATAACGTGTTCGCGCGAGCTAACGACGCGTTTTACTATCGTTTTACAACAACAACAACAACAACAACGATAATAATAGTTTATACCGCGCGGTGGATTTTATCGCCCGCGTCATGTGACTGTGTTGTACAATCGCGGGGGGGAAAAAAAAAAAAATAGAAAACTTACCGCCGTCGTCGTGTTGGTCCAAGTCCAAGATGGTGTTGTAACCGTCCATGATCGTATAATTAGATAGAATTAGAATCTTTAATTAGAAACGGTCGTCGACGACGAATACTGTCGTTATGATCTGTGCTCGGAACGACAGTCGTCCTCTCCGGTGGTGTCACGCCGACTGAAGAACGTGCGACTTCGATGTTCGGCGGTGGTGTCGACGCCGCGTGTCCGAGAGCCGTTTGTCCGTCGCGCCGGTCGGGCGGCCGGGGTGGGGGTCACTTGGCGCACAGGTATCGCGCGCCATAGAGTAGGTAGGTAGGTACTCTATGGCGCGCGCGGCCCGGACGATAGCCGGTAGTAATAAATTAATTATAATTTCCATACAGACGACGAAATCGCGGCGACGAAATACCAATTATTGAGAATTCGGGTTTTAAAAATTTTAAACTACGCGTCGTGTAAATTACCAAACACTGCAACTGCTTGCTGCACGTCCGTCGGTTTGTTCCGTTCCGATACGAGTTCGTATTTTCTCGGTTTTCGTTCGGAAAATGTTTCCAAACGTCCGGCGATCGTACGGCGTGACATTAAGTGCTCAATTTCAATAGTACCGTTTTATTTTTGATAAACGTCACGATCTCTACGATCGTTTTGGTAGAGCGAACACTCGATAAGAACCTGACACACTGTTTCGATGCAAACGAATAAGTTTTCGTAGTTTCGTATGTTTGAAATTGATCGTGAATACGATTTTTTCGACTATTTCGTTTCTTCGAAAATAAATATATCGTCTCGTATAAAAACACGGTGGACCTCATGACGAGTACAGAACCGTTTTCAGAATGAAAATCGGATAAGTGTAGACCATATTCGCGCGTCATAGAGTCCAGTAGTGCGACGAAGAACGGTTTGGTCGAACCTATGATTAATACGACGACCATAAAAAATATTCAAAGAAATATTTATTTTTTTATGGGATTTTTAGACAATCAATGCATTTTTTGTTTCACACAGTGTCGTTTTTACGGGAGATGACATAATAATACCGCATGCCATACGGGACAAGATACTACTCGGATTCCTCCTGCAAGCGCACAAAATTTTTGAAATTCCCTACGAATCCAAAAATAAAAACATTACCCCTATCCACTTCAGACGTTCCTAAAAAATACGCCGCAAAACAGATCGGTTCATTTCGGAGTAACGTTGCCAAATCACATCATTTACGTGAAACATTTGTACACCCTTTCAAAAGCGTTTTTATAAAACGACAAATAATTTGAATTGTCATATTCTTATAATGTACAGTTATCACGTATGTATATGTTTGGGCGTGTAACAGTGTTAAGCGGGTGTCGTCAATGATTATTGCTTATTATTGGTTATTGATGAATATAATGCATCTAGATAAGTTAAGAATATTTTACCTTATATGACACAAATTAAACTATCTGCATTTACCTAAGTTACTCTTGTTGGAAGTTGTTTTAAGTTTTTAGAAATGTACCGTTGTATAGTTACATTATTGAATTTAAAAAACCCGATTACATAAGTATGCAATTGATTTCGAAACACGTAAAACTGTTTTAGTTCTTCAAGTTGGTTTAACACAGTTTAAGATTTCTGTGCGTTATCGATAAGCGTGTGAAGAATAAAACTAACAAGCAATGAGTATGCGGAGTTATTCAATAATACGTTATGGATCCTATTGAAAAATGTTGTTAATATTTTAGACCCTCTTTCAGCGAGTAAGTAAAGTTCGAGAGTCAAATTTGAATAAGAAATGTAGATAAATGAAAGATTTTTTTTAACACTCGTACGTACACATTTTTCTCGTCGGATAATATTCATCCCAGTTTATTTATTTTTATTATAAGAAAAATCCGATAACAGAACATCTACTTAGACTCGTAAAAAAACTTTATATTTCCATTTTGAAGAATTATTTTCTCACAAATCGTGTTTGTTCTTCATGTATGCACTTCCCTCGAGTATACCTCCCTCGAGTTACTTACTGACTGACGACGACGACTTTTGATGACATTTTCAAGCGTTCTAAAATCAAAACCAAACACGTTCACAAATGCGTTCGAGTTTGTCGACACAGCGTCGAAGATAATTTGTGCCGTCCAAACCGGGCATCGGGTAACGATCGTTGCGTACCATCGTTAAAGTTTTTATAAATTGTTGTCAATGTAAATTCGGTGTTCGAAGTGAAAGAACAGTATTTTCAGCTCGTCTTTACTGTTCGTAAAGCTAGCTTACGTGAGGTTTCGTTATATAAACTGTAGTTTCAACCGGATTTCTCGCAATTTTGAAAACGGTTTGCGTTTTTCAGAATTTGTCCACTTCATTTTCACTACTTTCCGTGACTCAAACGTAGACGTATGCTGTCCGTCAATTTTTTTGTAGGCAAACTCTTCGCTAGAACTCTCGTCGCATCTCGTTCGTAAGAAACGTAACTCGGTCCGACCGTTTTTCTTTCTCCGACTCACCGCGCGAATCCCCGACTTTTTCATTTTCAAAACGCCTCTCACAAACAGCGCGGCTTCCTGTCGGTAAAAAGTAGTAATGATCGGTTCAGCATAGAGGTTACTACCCCCTACGACCACCGCACAAACTCGACGAGACGATAATACGTCAGCGCATATCTGACCCCCCTGTCTCCCGGGTGCTATATTGTTATTATCGCGTCAACAGCGCGGCTTTTTATAGGTTTTTGTACCTGTCACTTTGTCGTCGCCTTTATCATCGGTTTTCTGTTTTTTTTGTCAGCGACTTCGAAACGTCGTATTTCTCGGAAAACCTCACCCGCCCGTCCGGTGCTGCTTGCGGTGTAGAGGGTATATTATACACTGTTGTAATCTACACACACATCGTCGTTAACGTCGCCGACCTTGCGCGCGACAGCCCGATCGCGTTACCTATGTTATTTTATCAATTACCGGGTTCTTACGTTATTAACGCCGCGCGTGTACGGCTCTCGTCGGGAAAAATGAAAATAAACGATGTGAAAACGTCGTCGTTGTTGTTGTTGTTGTTGTTGTTTGAAATCGTTATTTTTGTGCCCAGCGTGCCAAAGTCGACGCGGCAAAGCGTATCTTCTCATCCGAGGCCGCGGCAGACGCGCGCGCGTTCTTCTCCGCGACGGCCGCCGGCGACGACTACTATAAGTAGTAACTTTGTGATTTTGACACCGCCGAGAAATCACCACGGGGGCAAAACTGCGAGACCGAAAATATTGTTTATCGAATTTTGACTGAATATTACCGTACGCTACCAGAGGACAAACTAACCCGGCGGGAAAAATGTTCAAAAAAAAAATTTAAAAAATGATCGAATGCGGACCCGTAAACGGCGTTTTTCGCGCGACGACAACCCCCGACCAACTGCAGCGCTGGTGCACGTACGCCTTTTTCGTTATTTTAACCGTTTACACATTTGCTTTACGCTACTCAATATTTCTCGAGTATTTTTTCGTTTCGAGTGTTTTTTTGGTATTTTTTTCGTTCGGTCACGAGTGAATATAAATATAGTACACGATGTATAGCGTTTCTCCCTCAATTAATTTAAACTGTTAATCGTACAGTTTATACAGCGTGCAACCGCGCGGTGGCGTCAACTCGTAATTTTTTGCCGATTTTCGTTTTCGAAATATTATCACGTGCGAACCACGTCGTCCGACTGATCCGGCCCGTTCACATTTATAGACGGTCGTTCTCATAAAAACGTTGTTGCGCAACTTCAGACTATAAACCGTTTCTAAGTGGAATCCCTCTATAAATAAGACGTGTGTGCAAACATTTATATTTATCCGATGTACGTACTATAATAACGTGTGTACACTGTGTATCGCGGTTTTGTTGTGATTCGATAGGAGTTATTACTGAAGGACTTTTTGGCCCCGCGAGAATAGTATTTCGTTTGGAAAGATAGTAGTAACCACGCATCGCGTAAATATACTCGACTCGATGCAGTTAAATAACGAAATATGAAATATTCCGATTTGTGTGCGTGGAACGCGAAAAAAATAGGCGCGTCAAAAATAAAATTATTTTAAAACGAGAAAACTTGATCCATTACGTTTGATGATTCGTCTAGAAACTCAAGTTGCGTGGTTTAATGATAAACCACGGTCAATATAATAAGTTATATTGCATATTACGATATCCTATATACTAATAATTATCGTTCCCTCAGTTTCGTTGTTGATTTTGGTTTTTATCCAAACGGAAAACTGTATTCTAGATTTTTAAATTAGTATATACGTACGTACGAGTAAGAATATTAAACGTTTTTAAACGTTTCGAAAGTTATATGTTATTAGTGACGAAAATAAAAAGTAAATTTCTTGTAACGATTTGTGTAACAAAAAATTGTATCGTATCTCACGAGTACCTATTTAGGTGCCTACTTATTTGTAAAGATGAATGTGGAATTTTTTTTATAAAACTGACGCTTATTTTCTACGTACACACCTTTTTGTTTGGTACACAATCAACCCGACTGCAGATTATCAGGTTCTGCTCCCGAATTACTTAAAACATTTTTGTACCTGAATATGACAGAAAAAACTCAATTCCAGTTTTTACTTATCGCAGTAACACGAAGATAACAATACTGTGTTTTAACCCTTGTTGACCTCTACGACAACGCGTCCTAATGACAAAGTCTGTAAATACATAATATATACCGTGTTTGCCGGTATAAGATTATACGATGACGATATGTATAAAAATACAGACGTGCGACGATTTTGATCGAGGGTCTTTGCCGTTCATGGATTTTTCGATACAACTGAGTTTGTATTTTTCCAAATTTTCGTTCTGAAAATGGTTCTATACATCGAGAAACGCCACGTATCAAGGAAGCATTTTAACGGTATAAACGGATTTTTAGTCACGCCGATACATTTTGTTTTTAAAAAAACATAATTTTTTTGTACTTCCAACGATCGCGATTTTTTCGGTAGGTCAACACCGACGATCAGTTGAATTAAAGACTGCAAGAACCCAAACACCGTTTTTTTACGAGACGATTTTGCAAATAAATGAGTTTTCATAATTTTACGGCTGTTCAAAATTGATCGTTGATGTTTTGTCGAGGAAATTTAAATAATTTTATTCTTGTAGAAAAAATGTCGAACAAAAAGTCAAATGTTATCCTGCTGGGGGGTGGCACTGTCAAATATCTCCTGGGAGGTGCAGTGCCCCAGCTCTCCCTCGGTTGAAGCCGCCCGTATTATTCTCTCTGTATTATAGTGCGTATATTTTTCTCGGTATCTTTTTCCGGCGAAAAAGATTTTTCCTCGCACAATGGCTGCGAGGGACCGCGAGGATTTGGTGATCCGACGCGATGTTATAACACAATGGCTCGCCGTTGATGATGCTCTGTCCGTTAACAATATAACAATATTATTGTGCTTGTATTTTATTCGTGTTTATATTGTGTATAGTGGTCGTGGGCAAAGCTCTGCGGCGGTGTGTTATTATAATAATAGTATAAATATAATACGTAAGTATAATACGCCGCGAAAGAAAGATTTCTCGTTTTGTCAGCTCGGGATTCGGAACGAGACACTTGTATACGATTGCAGGGTCGGTTTTCCAATATAATAATATTATTGTTATACATGTACGTAGAGACATCTACGTAGGTATTTTCTATTTATTTTGAAACGTTTGTATCCAAACGTATGGTATAATTTTTTCGTAGCATTCTAATATTTTTTTTTTAAATTCATCCGTTTTTTCTACTACGTCTTTACTTACGTACATCGGCTGATTGCAGTTCTATCGGAAATTTTTATCGTGTAGCGATTGACGTTACGCGGAGAACATTCTGTCTGCAGATGATGGTTTTGCCGCGAATTCGAATCGCAACTCATCCATATTGTTTTCTTGACTAACACTGTCGTTTTATAAGTGTTCCTTTTAATATAATTCCCAAAACTATGAGTAACGGACGAATTGTTGTGTTGATCTGAAAACAAATAGACGACAGTTAAAGTCCATCCTAATATTGCTACGTTTTTTTTATAATAGTTTCAAAATATTGACCGTTAACATCTGATATGTTTTCCTTTTTTTTTTTAAACAAGTACACGCAATTTTCAAATACTAGCAATAAATACATTCATTTTTATTTTATTTTAAATTGTGTACACGACTATGATAAAGGTGGTGAAGGGTCCTGCAGGTCACACTGGAATTTATGACGCAAATGTATGGTCACAGCAGTTCCGCAAATTATAACAGGGTCGTACTTATCCAATATTCATTCTGAAAACGATTCTAAGCTCGTTATAATGTCCAGTTATACGTTTTTATAAGATAAACTTGAATATGTTCATTTTTAAACAAATAAATAATAACTGAAATATCGAAATTTCCACGATCAACTTTAAACGGTCATAAAACCAAGAAAACGTAATTATTTGCAAAATCGTCTTCTTAAAACTGTGTTTATCTTGTGTCTTTAATTCAACTTATCAGTGTTGGCTCTAAGCCTGCCGAAAAAATCACAATCGTGGAAATACAAAATGATGGTTTTAAAAATAAAATTTATTGGCGTGACTGCGTTTATACAATTATTTAAACAACGATTGAGTGTTTCTGATACGTAACGTTTTTCGATATAATCACGAGCTTAGAACTATTTTCAAAACAAAAATTGTAGAAACTTTGTAGAATTTATAATCTTGGCTAAGTTAAATAACATTATAGTCTACCACTAAACTATACGGTTAAAATTTTAACGATTAACTATATATTGAACATTAATCATTCAGAGAAAAATGAGAAAAACCACAAATTGTTTACGGCCTATAGGCTAATAGAAGTTTCCAATTTCGCCTGTATTATGATTATCATAAAATAATCACATACGTGCCGTGATATTCATCGTTCTTTGCTTTTCGGCGTCCCAGATAAAAAAGTAAAACCATTGTGACGTTTTTAGTTTTTATTTTGTACATTTAAAACACTATATTATATTATATGGGAAAGAACGAACGCGACCTTGTGGTAAAATTTGACGTTTTGTTAGGTATCGATGGCGTGGAATCTCTCTTTGTTTTTTTAAGAAATACAATGGTGTTATTAACAATTTAAAACTTAAAAAATGTTTTATGACTGTTCGAGTTTTTAATTTTTTTTTTGTCCTGCAATAGATGATAAGCGCATGGCGAGCGCTTAATGAGCATTCGTTGCACCCGGAGGCCATGTCGCATAGCAGATATACATTTATTTGTACATATTATATTATACGCATGGACGTACAAACTGGACGTATAGACTTTCGCCTCTAGGTCGTATCGTGTCCAAACAAAAATATTTTACCATACCTGACATTGGAAAATGCCAACATGATATTATTGTTTAACGAGTTGAAAATATTGTTCAGAAAATATTCTCTGTTGTTCTAATTATCATGTGACTCAAAAAAAAAACGCGTTTGCGAATTTACCATTCAATTTACAACTGATCAGATTTCACGTACTATTGATTTGCGTAAAATATACCATACTATATTGTGACTATGTTGAAATTTATTGAAATCTCGTGCAGCGTTCCGGTACAATATTTATAGTTTTTCCATGTTCTAGATAAATATTATGCGAGTTAGAGTATTAAGACCCTTAAAATATGATATTTTAATCTTGATGAAAATGGGCAGTAAATATGCTTTCGATGTTCCATTGAAATACGAGAAATATCGTACAAGAAATATGAAATTTTAAGTCCTTTAAAATGCAAAACATCGTATAAAAAAAAAAATTATTCAATTGAAACGTATTAATATAATATAATTGGTTAAATTTTGTTTATAAAGTTTATGAAAATTACAATATTTTTTTTAAAATTCTAATAGTGCATAACATATGTACGCTATACAGCATTATGTTCTCCTTGAATCCCCTAAGATATGTTTTTTTAATACAAAATGTATTTTTTTATCTGAATTCCGTGTTCCGTGAATCGTAAAGATTTTTTACTCCCGTTTAACTGCGTAGACTGTATCGAAACAAATACGTATAAAATCATAAAAATCCGACACCTAAATATCTTTATCGGCCCCGTTTATTTTTCATAAAACACCACTACTACCACGAGTACAAATAACCGATAGTTATATTACAAGTGTCGATAATTTACGTGCGTGGTTTATTGATTTTAATAAACTCTAAAAATCGGGGCTTTTCAATCTTTTTTTTTTTCAGAGAGGCGTGTCAATTCAACGACGATTTAAAAATCATCTTTAATCAATAATAAAAAAAAAAACTGGCTAGAAAATACCATTTCTGAAGTTTTATTGACGGAGAAATATGTTTAAACGTTATAATATAGTTCAATAATATCGTATTTTTACAATTTGCTATCCGTTCTTCGCTACTTAGGTACAATGCGGCTGACGTTTCGGCGGATTTTCGGGAAACGTGCACGAAGTGATTAACTAATCTATATATTGAACATTTGTGATTGAAATTAATAACAATAGTGGTGGTAAAATTATTATTGTGATCGAGAATCGTACTCGGAACGAACGACGAACTCGGCCGGTGCTCGTTAAGAATATGTTTTAATTTATACAATGTATATTGTATTGTTATATTATTGTATTAGATACGTAATACGTGTAAGCAATCGAAAACGCGTGTATAATATTTCGCGTCGTTGTTTTGTGTTAAATTAGACACGCACGCGTAATGCCCGATTTCCGAGAAACGACGTTTATTATTAATTTTCAAATTTCAATACAAGTATTTTCAATAGAAGCCAGTGACAATACAGCGTTTAGAATGCACGCGAGTCGACGACAGTACTTACGATGGTGGTTACCTAAACAGCAGAAAACTCGAAAATTTCACTAGACCGTCGATGATCGTCGGATACCTAGCCCGCGGAAAAAAAAAATTCAGGTAGGCGTCCGAGGGGACGTCCGGGAAAAAAGCGAGGTCGAAAATTTACAAATACGTCAAACACCCGAAAAATTATAATATAATATTGTGTATAGAAAAACGATCATATTATTACGACGGCGAAACGCAGTAAAACTTCGAACAAATGCCCTGAACTATATCGCACAGGCAGCGGGTATACCCTACGGTGCAGGGTATACGCAAAACGTTGTGTATTTTAAAATATATTTTCAGCGTTATTAAATTTATACGATCATTACATCGTTGCGCGGAAGGTATAGCAATTATAACTGTGCTGATGCTTGACATCGATCAAATCAAAACCGCCAACAAGAAAATCGAAAATAACATCGTATAAAGTTTTAGTTATAGCCAGCATAACTTTGTACGTACCTGGGCTACGACAAAATTAGACGAAAAAATGTTGTGTTTGAGAGAAGGATATCGAGGAAAATATTCGGCCCGAAAAGAAACAATACGAAACAACAGACATTTGGAAGTGCATAACGTACGTAAAGCGTTGATGACAAATTGAAAAGTACGCGAACAAGTCGGGTCGGGCGAGATCAGAAGGACAGCGTGGAAAAGACCCAGCGGGCGGAAGTTATTAAAATCGTTGTTGAAAATTAAGTTTCATGAATTCACCGTTGTCGAAGTTCCAAAAAAATAAACACTCAACGTCGGTATACAGATGTTACTATTCTAAAACGTCGTAATTTTTCAAAACGAAAATTAGTCAATTGTTGTTTCACGAAGGAACTAAGATTCCCTAATAAGATAGCAGCCTACTGCTATAGAAACGCGCAGAATAGAACGCGGTCTGGCAAAATTTCATAGCTACTCTGTCGGACATTACCGTCAAATCGTATTGACTATAGTATAACAATTGTAATAAGTAACGATCGAGTACAAATGGGTAAAAAATTATTTATGTTTCATTTCTTTGAAAAAAAAAAAATACGCGCAATTATCTACGAGTTGACGTCAATATATTTTTTTATTAAACAATAACTATAGATTACGCATCGATTGGTAAGTAATAATAATAAGCAGTATAGAAATAATCTTGCAATTTGTTTACGGGAAAACATTCTTCTCTCTAAATTTGTTTAGGACGCGATGTTGAAAAAAAAAATGAATGTTTTTGTCGTTTCTGTACAGCATCAAAGTCCGAATTCCGTAAATACTATAACATCATAATATGACGAATAATAACATTTGAACGTCAACAATGCAAATAAAAATTGTTAATGGATAGTGTTTGCAAGAGGACTGCACAGATCTAATTTTAAACGGTTTAAAACAAATCGTCGTTTTAGTTACGCCCCCGTCCATATTTTTTTAAACTGTCGTTGTATTGATAAAATATATTGATTACTTAAGTTATATTAGGTATACATCGATTGTTTTTCGTACAGTTTCATTTTTGTGACAAACAAATTTCAAATTCGTAATGAGATGAACAAATATGTAATATGTTAATATGATATTCTTTATACAGACTAACACTACAGTATAATATTAAAAAATGAACAGTGTGAAAATTAGGTAAAATATTCGCCAAAACGTGGGCTAAGGTATGCAAAATAAATTTTTTTCTACAAACACAGCGCGACTGCAGACAAATCGCGCGAATCGTCGTCATTTTTTATCCCTTTCGTCGAGCTGCGTTTTACACTAATATAACAACATTACACATTGAAAAGTACTGAAAACCTGTATTGAAAATCCGCTCTCTACAACAATAAATATCGAACAATATTTTCGTACGGTTTTCACACACGAACTCATGTCCGCACCGCGAAATAATTATTATTACAATATTATTACCTAACCCGTTTACTGGAAGTCCGTTTTTGACCGTAATTAATACAAGAACGGGAACGTCTTACCTGAATGGCGTACGTTCGTAGTATACCTAAACAATATTACACAAATGTGATTTAATACCGTATTCGAATTTTTCGATTTTGCTTGCGAACATTGTTCAAACGGCGAATGCACGCGTACTTGGAGCAAAAACCGGAGAAAAAAAAAAATTTGATAATTCCTACGCTCGATTCGTGTTTACAACGATAATTTTCAAGAACATTGTTACGTGCCACATTACAACCCAAGGTTTTTGTAATACCTCGATGACAATCGACACCCTCGCGGACGGTAGGCAGGTGTACAACACGGTGCCGTGAGTCGCGACCGTTGTTGTTTTTGCGATTTCGGACATGGGTTACAATAACACAACCCGATAATGTATTAAATTATTTTCCAGAACGCGAATTGTATCCGAATCGTGCGCGTCGGAAATCGTAAATCACCGCCCAATAATTTAATAAATAAAATGTCAAATGGGTCTATAATAATAATAATATCGAATAGCTGAGAAGAGGAAAACGTTTTTGCACACCGGTCTTCCGCTACAGCGCGGTGTGTGGAAAAACGTTAAAAACGTTACGGAATATTTTGTTGTTTAGTGTGTTTATTGTAATCGTACTGTTTATACTCGAGTGGACATTGCAGTAGTTCGATGTGTGTGACCTATGGCTAAGTCCCGGATACCAAATCGGGTTTACCGCCGAATTCTCGCAATCGATTCGCAAAATATTTGTATACATTTTAAACCACAAAATTGAAAGTGGGTAGGCCAACTTCGTGGACGTTACCTGCGATTTCCGTTTAAAAATCCACTGTCGCCTCTACTTTGTCCGCGTTTCTCGTGTCTATCTCGATTTACCGATCAAGAGATGTACGTATTTTTCAGTTTTTGTTAACGTTCACAACGATTATCGAAAGACAAACATTCTATCAAAAGTGTACATAATACTCACAGCATTCGCTATACTCGAGACAGCCTGCACACAACGAACGGCAGATTCTAACGGAAAATATTGTTCAATCATCGGAAAAACGATTCTGATCGAGCTCAGTAAGTTGTCTAGTATACGTGCAGGCAAACTTTTTGGAGATTTCGAAATCCTGTACGCTTAGCTCGAAAATTTTCGTAATCACTTGAAACTCTAATCAAACCTGTATGTTACTTATTTGAAAAGCATGTGTACAACCTTCAGCTTGTTACGATCATTATTTTCGATGCGAACAAACTAAATCGATGCGTCAAAAACACGTTTGCCGTATAATTAATGTTTCTGTTTAGTGTCTTTGATCGTCACTTTCATCAGACTTTCAAATTTGAGACCCTTCAAAGTACCAGCTCGGTCGTCCAAAGACCTTTTACAAGAGGTACGCTGACTTATTTTTATTATTTTTTTAAAAAAACCCATAGTGTTCGTAATACAACATATTTCATTATTCAAAAAAAAATCATTTCTAGTCCACACTACACTACAATATTATTTTGGGATACAAAATACTATAATAGTTTGAAAAACGCGTGATATCATCCAGAATATAATAATAATGGTCTATGTCGTTTCCACGGACGAATCGCCTGCATTTAAGGCGTAAAAAACGATCTCGAGTGAGAAGAAAAAAACATCCCGATGTGTGTAAATCAATAGAATCAATGTAACAGCGATAGTATATTTTTATGGTTCGTACATAATAATGTACGACGTAAATCAAACAAATCAAACGGATGGGCAATTATTTTTATACTCCGGCAACACACATCGTTTTCAAAAATTGGTGACTGTTATGCAACAAATCGTTAAATTTATCGCGGAAGTACGGTTTTATTTTCGTAATCGACGATTAAAAAATTACGATGTGTGTAATTTGGTAGGTCGGGCGACTTTTTAAATTTATAAATATTATTTAGTATAAACCTATAGGTTGTTATAGATCTATGCAGCTACTTCTAAAAGATATACGTTATATAATTTTTTTTTTAGTATTCGATACGCAGCAGTTCAAAGCGTGTTTTACTATAAAATCTGCGTTACACTCTCTGTCGACGATTATAATATTGTGATTGTAAACGATTAGTTCGGTTAAAAATCTATAGTTCCGAGAACGGTTCGTACAGTCATTTTGATTTGATATCATCGCATCGTCGTGTTTTGTTCGAACATACTTTTGTACCTATACGTATCTTATCTTTGCGATTGTAATAACACGTTGTAACGTGAAAATGTGACTTTGACTGGACAAAACGTTGATTTACTCATAATATTAATACTCTGAACAATACGTAGTAGAATTCAGACGTTTTTCCAGTACATTCCGCGTTGGTTACGCAATGTTAACACACTTTTGCGAAACACTGTCGAACGGCGGTGTAGTGCACAGCCTAACAGAAATAAAATTATTATTACAAAATGTATTATTTTCTCGGCGGTTTTCGCTATTTCGAAGGCGAGAAAAATAATATTACGACGACCACAATAATGTAATATTGTAACAACTGGAAGCGCATACTGATCACCACATAATATTATCATTGTTGTATCGTTCGAATTGTTTACCACAGTATTTTATACGGACCGCGTAAACAACGCGACTTTTTAAAGGCGACCTTGTGCAGCGCAATAATATACGCTGTGTGTGCGCACAAGTCGATGTATAAAAAAATGTAAAACCTTTAAAATTATATTCATTTTTCCAAACACGCGTCGGCGCACGATTCTGTTTTCATACGTAAAATATCCGCGAGTTTTCCACTTTTACTACGTCGTGGGTGAATAATCCGACGTGTTATTTTTTTTTACAATTCGCATTGTGGTTAGGTTAGGGTTTACTTTACGTTTGGTAATACATTTTTCAGCTTTAACCGTCAGAAAAATTACCGACTTTAAAAATCATTTTTACTATATTAATAAAAAAAAAACCGAAAAAATCACTGTAAAAACAACTTTGCTGCGCTCATAATCCAAAACGCGATGTTCGCGCTGCTGTATTCCGATGAGTGTAAACAGTGACATAATAACGAGTAATCGACAATATTGGATTTTTATACTATACACCAACAACCGGAAGGCGTAATTAGTAACCGATTACACACGTAAAATCAATTGAGCAATAAAGACTATAATTAGACTTTTTTTTTTTTTGCAGACGCGTGTACGGTGTCGACTAATAAAATCGTACGACATTATGCGAATTGACTTTGTGTCCGAGTAGGAAAAATTAAAAGCGAGTATTACGCGATATTGTCTCGTGACTGTAGTAACGGTTTGACTATGTACTATCTTTCAACGTTTTCTCGCAATTTTTCGATTCGAATAATACGTTATGAACGAATGATGAAAAACGATATAAAAAACATTTTTTGCGCTGATGTTTACAGGCGCATAATTTACAGTAAAATACATAGTGCGCGACGGTGTCCGCCGACCGGTTGGTTACGTGGTTTTTTAACAGGCCACGCCTACACTCTACGAATTTACCGTCCTTAGTACGTTCTTAAATAACGTTCGAACGTCATATTTAAACGGTGATGCAGGTTGTCATCATCTACTGATCTTGGCGGTGCGGCGTGGTAGTCAATCGGCCAAAAATTATTATAAAATCGAAATTAATAAAAAACTAAAAAACCGAGGCCAAAAAAACAATTCGTACTCGAAGAACGCCTAATCCCGCGGAATTTGGCGGTTTCGTCGTTACTCAGGAAATGATTAGGAAAAACGAATTATAAAGCCGAAATCCCGAGTTTTATGCGGCACCCTTCTACCCGGAAACGTCGATATACACGCGAAACTGAATATTTCAATGTTTTTTTTCTGGTTTTCGGGGCGAAACTCAAAAGGTAAGCCGCGAAAAATCCAGAAAAAAAAATGCTCCGACCAGAGGAGTCCGTAGAGACATCTTTCGAAAAGTCTATCGACTTCCTTTTATACGTTGTCGACGTAGAAACGAACGCTTATTTGTATTGTTTTATACGATACAATTCACAATTTTTTTTAATTAAACGTAACTTTCGTCGCCGCGACCCAAAAAACACTATACGCGCGTACGTCCGGATGACAGATCGCCATTTTTCACCGTTCTATACAACTGTGCGCGTATTCGCGCTTACGATATTTTGCGCGACGACGACCGGCCGTTGTTGATTTTTTTTTTCAAACACAGCAGCTTGCGCAAAAAGAAAAAAAGAAAATAAAGAGAGAAAAATACCTTTTTGTATATCATCATCGCTCGAGCTCAACAACAAGTTCGACGCTCGAGCTGCACGCGGTGACGACGCGTCCGCCGCCCTCCGCCTCGACGGACCGAATATATATCGTCAACGTCTCGCGGATCTATTCTCATTTGAATTTCTCGCCCTACCTACCTCCCCGACCCGCATCGGTTTCGCCTTTACCAGCAGTGTAATATGTAAATATTTCGGTTCGTGTATATTTTTTTTTTGTTATTATTTCTTTTCACTTTTTCCTTTTTTTTTTGTTTCCCGCGCTGCAGCACGGTAGTCGACTGTCGTCGTCGTCGTCGTCGGGGAGCTTTATATCGCCGCGACGTAGAAAATTATAATATTTCATTTTTCATTGTCACTCACCCGCGCGTATCTCGGCGGGTTTATCTCGCTCGCCGAATGACAATTTGACGCCCGGTGACGAATGGTCGCCCGCCGGAAGATTTTTTCGCGCGCCCGCCCCGACGATAGTAGTATACATTATACGACGCATCCGCGGCCCCGTCGTCGCGTTTTTCCTCTTCCACCGCCGCGGGGTCGTTTTTTTTTTGTTTAAATCTTTTTTCATTTTTTCGCGACGACCTCGTTTTCGACGATTTTTTCTCGCAAACTCTGTTATTGTGAACCTATATGTATGTTGCTGCAATACGGTTTGTCGCGGGCTGCGGGCAGACAGGCTGCGACAGGCCTGGGAAGCGCAAAATCGTCTAGAACGCAACAGGAGCCTAATGCCCGCGGCCCAAAACACGAGTACGACGATAAAAGCGTTCGGAAAAAATACCGAGACGCACTCCGGCGGTGTACGGCCGATTTTGAAAAACGTTTTCCGTTTGTAAACACAACCGTTCGTTTTCCCGTTACGTTTGTAACAGTTTGAAATCAAAGTCACGTGAAATTACGACGTTTTCAGACGTACGCGCCAACATTTTAAAAATCGGCAAAACCGAGTCGTGTGAAAAAAAAAGTATACGTGCTCGGGTAACGCGAATTCTACAAAAATGACATTTTATCGGCGGTCTCGACAACGTTGCCGACCCGAAATCAAAATGAATTTATACTCGCTGTATTGAAAACACCCCGACTCGACCGCATTAACGAAAATCTTCGTTATGTTAGAAAAAGTTTGGTCGACGGCATCTATCAGCATCGTTCAACACGAAACCGCCGAGTGTAGAGACTGACAACTTTGTCCCTTAATAAATACTCCCGTTTCTCCTCGTACAGATTAGGAGATGCCAGTCATAATACACGACTGCCGGATAGGGGTGAGCTGCAGAACGTTTAGAAAGCATGTTGTAAAATAATAATTTACTTTAATTCGGCCGGTAACTTTGTAACGTTCTGTCGGTCTCAGTGTTCACGAGACTTAAGACGTGCTGCTCATGCCCATGTACAGCCACTATGATAAACGCCTAATTGTTTTTACATTCTGTCGAGCTAGGCACGTTTTGAAGGCCTCTTCACCACCCCAACAACGTTTGACTCGAATCGTGACGACGGCCTTCAGACAGAATATATATATGTATATATTTCAGGAGGGAATCAAGTGGGATACTACACGCTGTATAATACGCCGGGTGAAAAAATCAGTATACGACTCTCGTAACGTTTTTGGAATTCTGACGGTCAAGCGGTTCGATTTGTAAATTCGACTAAAAATTACTAAACCGGAGAAATCCAAGAAAACTCGATCGTATCGAAATCGGGAATTTCATTTTTATACCGTATATTTTGTTGAAAACACGGTTTTCGAATAATCGTCGTTACACACTCGTTTCTGTATGGTCACTTCAAACGATCCTCGTTTACCGGAATCGCTTCGATAAAATCCAAACAGGCCTACAACCGTATACTGCAGAGTTGAATGTTGGTCTCTGCGTTGATGTTTGTCGACAGTACCGTGTAAAATTACACATGGTAATCAACAAAACTATAGATATTACGGTAGAAATTATTCGGTTCGAGTGATTCGATGATGACGTAGCGTAAGCGTATTGTTACATCGGGTAAAACACAAAATGTGTAAAAACTGACGTGTCGTCGAGTGGTGGTTGAAAGGTACAGAGAGGCAGACGCACGATGAAGGTGTATTCTGTAAGAAAATTTCAAAGCGTTGTAAACGGTTTTGATGTATCTGCCCACGTCGTCTAAGTAAAAAACATTGTAGCCGTCAATCCTGCACGAAGTACCGAGAAACCGAAGCGATGTGAATCGTACGAGTATAATAATATTACATATATAGTACAGTGACGTACGATTTTTAAAAACGCCGTAAATAACGAATTAGAAGACGTCATAGAACCGTAGAAAAAAATCGTTGCGAATCGGTGTTTTATACGTATAATTAAAGTAATCATATTATTTCAAAAAAAAAAAATACACCTGCCGTTCATTCAAAGCATTCGAAATATTGTTTAAAATCATAAACTACGTTCCATAGGAACGCGTTGTATTAGTATTTATATTAATTAGTAATTTGTTTATCTTGAAAAATGTACTTACCGAGCGATTTCGTGTAACGGGTTGTACGATATAAAATTCTTTTTTTTTTTCAAACGTTTGTTAAACAGTGCAGGGATATGTTGAAAAGTATTACTAAGTATTTAAAATGTTCATTTTTTTCGTCAAAGTCACTGCACTTATTATACGTTATCAAACTCTTTTTAACCGAAACTCTGCTAATTGGCGGTGAGACGCGTAATCGAATTAAATTTTATCAATCAATTAGACTAAAAAGGCAGGAAAACAATAACGTTAAATAATTTATATATATGATATATTTTATAGGTACCGTTCTATGGATACAAAATGTAAGATATTTGAAATCAATGATCTGCTTCTTTTTGTGTTTAATAACATTTTTACTGGGCGTATAATACGGGTAATTTAATTTTGTCCGATCAACAAATTTCGGTAAGGTCTCACCGAATCATCCGAACGATGATGTGCCAAATACGATAATTACGTCCGGTCACCTGAAACGACGGTCGAGCGATGTCGGACGTACGGGATATTCTCCGTTCGCTGCAACAAAAAAAAAAAGGCAAACAGGACACGACGCGTTTGTGTCGTCGACGTATTTTTTGTTTAATTCGTTGACGGCACACTTCGGTACCCGTATAATAATCTCATTGTGTTTTTGGGTACAATCGCGATCGATTTTAAAAAAAACCCGGTGATCCATAATTCGCACGCGTAGGCTCGTCCGCGATCCCATTCTCAAGTGTAGTGCATTGTTAATTGATAAAGAAAAATACAAAAAAAAAAAACCAAAAATACTACAAAGATACTCGGTCAATTAGTAGGGTGTTAACGACTGTTTAACGTACTTAACCTGGCTACCTGTTCTGCTCGGGAGATCAACAGACATTATTATTGCCCAAGAAAATACTGTTTCTTGTTCCGGTCCCATCCTTCGCCTTCCCGCGATTAATAGCGTGTCGCGTCGGAGTGCGCTCCGCGGATAATTTGTTTGCGGAATCTCCGTTTTATTCAGGTACACGGTAATAAACTACACCGCTCGTTCGAATTCGTCTCAACATTTGTATGTTTTATTTGCATAATAATCCCGACGAAACAAATCGTAAACAAATATTTCGCTTATATTTTTCGTCATTCAGACTATTGTCTGTGTTAAATTTCCAGAAAGCTAATGAGCCCATCTTCGACCCGTGTACGGCAATATACGGTGCCGCGGGGGAAAACATTTATCGTCTGCACGTACGTTTAGCGAAAACTGGTCGGAACACGTAAAAAAAAGGGCGACTTTCGATAAAACACGTGTTTGTATTGTTTCGTTTTAACAAAGAAAATATCCACAAAGATACGATATTTTGATTACGTTGTAATGCCTACGTTGTAATGATGACACTGAAAGTAGTTAAAAATTTTCCGATACGATCAACTGTGGTATCTCACCTCGCTATCTGCCGTGCGCCACTAAACGCACAGCGCGTCGTTATAAGTTTAGCGGGTCGTTTCGTAAAATGCAACTCTATAAAACTGCTCACAGACAAGTTTATTTTTTTCACCGCGTGTTAAACTACGGTCGAGTGTGTTTAGATAATATGTTGTGCATGTACATCGCGCGAGCCGACGTGACGATTAATCGCAATAAGAACGTTTTTTGAACCGATTTCGGCGTACAAGTCGTTATGAGAAAAAAAAACGATTTTTATACGATTTAAAGATGAAATTTCATTGAAAATGCCGAATGTATTCTACTGCCGCGTACTGTGAACGCGCTTGGATAATCGAGTAGCCGAAATGAACGAGATGCAGCAAAACGATCTTATTTCGATCGTTCCGCGTAAAATCGCGTCGAATCTTGATAAAATCGTATCGGCAGAAAAATAGACTGCTCCTCTAACACGCTTACGTATCGGCGACAAAGTACGGGCGCGTTAAAAGCGAGACGGGATAAAATGACGTTGTAAAAAAATAATTTTTTCTGACCACCTCGCGAAAAACGACCGGGCTGGATTTTCGCGTTGTAATATTATTGTTGTTGCGACGACGACGACGACGACAGTAATAACAATAATAATAATAGAGCCGGTTAGGGCAAAAGTGTACGGTGATAAAAAAACAATTGCCAAAACTTTAAACCTCTGTTCGCGTTTTAACCCTCCACTTCGGCGATTCCGGCCACGTATTACGCCGTTTTCCGAAGCCATGTGTTGTCTGCCTGCCGCCCGCGCCGTGTCGTGTCGCCGCCGCCGTGCGAAACTCGGAACAAAAAAAAAGAAACGAAAAATCCGAAGGGATTTTGTACCTCGGGATATTTTTTATTATTTTATTCTCCCTTCGCGCGTCGAATTTATACATACACGCGCGCGCGTGGACAGTGCATTAACATTTTTATATCGTTTTCTGACGTTTTTTCTGCCCCCTGCCCCCCGCCCCCGGTCGTCGCTAATATACGTGTCGTTATATACGCGCGATCCCCTCACGCAGCACCTACAAAAAGTTCCTTTCCACGCGAAACCGTAAAACTCCTGCACCGTTCCGGGGGAAGAAAAAAAAAAA
>CM029362.1:3001310-3014180 GCA_017140985.1 Hormaphis cornu | reverse complement strand
AAAAAAAAAAAACACTTTTCAAAGAAAAATAAAATCATTTACAATAGGTACATCGAGGTGATGCTGTGTCTAGCATTCGACTATTCTGTTATTATATTGTTGATAAACGTCGTCGTCTTCCGTCGGCTCGGGCAAGACGCGTTTCTCCGTCGTATCTTCGGCAAAAACGTGTACTATTATGTATTTTACACTGGTGTAAAGATAATAATATCACAACATTACAATACATACAGGGTGCGGCAATAGAAATGGTAAGATTTTTGCGAGGGCACACGACTAGCGCGGATTTGGTGGAAGAAACAGCGAGGATATTGCACCTAACATGTTACAGTACTAATTCAAAACCCAAAATCCAAGACATTTGCCGCAAAAGACGCGCGATGAGCGGAAGAAGATTCGTCATACGCGTACTTTTAACGGTACAAAATTGAGAACGATGTGCGCGACAACTATTGCGGCCGTATACTATAGGTTATTCAATTATGTTTTATGTAATATTAAAATTGGAAAACTCCTAAAATCATACGTTTTCATGCGTTTAGGAAAACCGCGAGTACATGATGTTATTCGTCTCTATTTCGAACAGATCGCAATTTTAACAGGAAATCGAAAAAATACCTATAGTCGAAAAAAGTATGTACGAAATCGTGAACAATGTAAAAATCGGATGACCGCTGCTGAAACTGTTAAACTTTCTTCCACCTGCCAATCCCATTACCTACATGTTATAAAGGGTCGTTGGCTTTAGATGTTTACATTCAACGTTGCCTGTAACGTATAAAACCCCTTAAATTAATTGATCCGTCTGCAGTGTGAATTTCGACCAGTTTTGGTTCGCGCGTCTTCTCGCGCTGCAGCCTTTGGCCTGAAACTGCATTTTGTAAACAAACGGATTAAACAAAATTAGACCTCTTTCAGATTCAGAGAGCGTCAGCGAATTGTTTTTACAATGATGTTTTCTTCTTGTTCTTTGGTCACTTTTTCTAGTAGAAAGAATGCTCCGATTTTAACGTGTGATACCTCGAAAGACAGACGATTGATCCG
This sequence comes from Hormaphis cornu, assembly GCA_017140985.1. Taxonomy (NCBI): domain Eukaryota; kingdom Metazoa; phylum Arthropoda; class Insecta; order Hemiptera; family Hormaphididae; genus Hormaphis; species Hormaphis cornu. The sequence continues at coordinate 3,013,136 of CM029362.1, read as the reverse complement.
AGATGGTACTTTGTTTGAAGCGTTTTTTTGAAATTTTGATTGTTTTTGAAGTTACGAGCGGTCAAATTTTCAAAAGCAATCCGTTCGACTTGATGTATATGTCATTGAAAGGGGTGTACTGCTGAAATTTCAATCGACTTCGATCGTTTTTAAGAGACTTATGGAACTTTGAAATTTTTGAATGTTTTTCATTTTACGGCCGTTATCATTCCGGCGAAAAACACTGTACAAAAACGTGATTCAATAATACTGAGCAAAAAACCTGGTAAAAAAGTTTTAGAAAACAACATTTTGGAGTCGATCACATACGATCGCCGAAACACGTAGGTAACAGCGCGCATTCTCTCGGGATTTATATACGTTTCGCCTTTGGTGTGGCGTACTCTTAAGTCTCGAAACTTCAATACGATCTAAACAAGATGGTTTTACATACGTTTAGAAAATTGTCGAACTCGTCATTCCGGGCGGCTCGCGGGATGGCGGGGAAACAAATCATTACGTGTCTTTTACACGTCGGTTTAGATTTTTTCGATCGCAACATCCAAAATGAAGATCGAAACTTTTACACAACACTAAACGCAGGAACGACGCAGTTTTTTTATCGTTGTTTTTACCACGACGTACGCTGGACAACTGATAGCTCGCTCAGAATCGTATTTTCCAGGGCGCTTTCGGATATCGAACAATGCGTTTTCTAAACCATCATATAGCCGCCCCAAAGCCCAAAGCGCAGTCGCCACCCCGTCAGACGAACTACCCACGCGGACCGATCCCGGCTTTCTTTTTTCCGTCGGCTAGAAACATCTCAATAGACTCGTTTCGCCGATTTTCAAATCACGCCTGTCGGCCACAACGTTATAATACGAAAACGTCGTAATTTTGTACGAGCCTCGGCGGTGGTAGTGACCCGCCCAAAGCGCAGTCGTCTCTGTTGTTTTTTTTGTTGATTTTTTTCCCAACCGTTTTTGCCGCCGCACCCTGTACATGATGATGGTTTTCGTTTCGTTACGACGATATTATTCGCGTTTCGCTCCTTATCTCGCGTCCGTTGCGCGATCGGAAATTCCGTTTCGTCTTCAGCAGATCGCTGGCAGCGGCTCGACGCGCGGTCGCTGGCAAATGCTTTCCGTTTCCGCGCGTTCCGTCCCATTCAACGGGGGGGAACCACCGGAACGTCTGTTTTGGACGGATACGTTCGCACATATTATTATCATTACGTTAAACTACAACAATAATATATATATACGTATGATCAATATCGCGTCGAAACGGCGGAAAATCTATACCTACATCGGAAAATTTCGGGGGTTAAAAAAACTGGGAAAATTTCGCGCGAAAAAACGGTTCGTTTTTCTGCGGGAAATCGACAAAAAACATGCTGGGGGGAAATTCTAAAAGAGTTTCCGAAAGATACCGGCCGCACATTGTAATTATGCGATTCGTACGTTTTTCTATACACACTATAATAGTTGTGTTGCGATTTGATTGACACCATTATTTTTTATGCGATGACCTTTGGGAAAAATACCGAAACGTTGATCAAATTACAACGCATAATTAATAGAGCTGTAAGCACAATAACGTTCTAAATACGAAACAAATACGTTCTGACCATTTCACGGTTATAATAAAAAAAAATCTTACATTTTGTAGATAAGTGGCGACGGGAGACGGTCTTTTTGATTTTTAACAGATCAATCACTTTCCAGCACGTTAAAAATCCGTTTATGTGCGTCGACACTTTTTGTGCATGGCGTTTTAGCGCTCTTACGAAATATGTTAAAACGTGCAGTAATATGCGTTTCCCGGGGCACAATGAAAAAACTAAAGTTTTTACGTCCTAAACGTGTTCTCCGAGGGTGGATATCCCATAATTTTTTTTTTTTGCTCAAATGGATTGGTCGCCTATTGCTATTAATACTGGGTTTACGATGATGCTAAAAATGTTTAAAAAAATTTTTATTCATAGCTTTTAGTCGGTTACGACAGTTCAAAAGTGGAAATTTTGCATTTTAAGTTGTTCCTCACAAGTCTCGTGGTTAGAAATCTGCAACTTAAAAATGCACAAACCTATACAACGACGGCCTGACGTACGGCTGTCGTTGGCCAATTTTTAAGAATAAATTTTTTTTTTTTTCAAGGCTATTAGAGTTTAAACAATTCACCTCGTTGTTGAAAATTAAATTTCACGTTTGTTTCTTTTAATGACCGAAACTCCAAAAGAAAAAACAACGTCAGTATGTACTGCAGGTGTTGTTCTGAATCATTTTTCGATACGAAAATCGGTCGATTGGTTGGTTCCAAGTTGTGAAGGAACTAAGATTCCCTACTGCTATAGAAATAGGTACAGTACAGAACGCGGCGCTCTGGCGGAATACTAACTCTTTCGGATATTCCTCCTGTTATAAGGGGGTTTTTTTTTTAGATCAGATTGGATATTTGTTGATTATCAGCTACTAGTGTTATGGGTTTGATATACATCGGGTATTCGTCATTAGTGTAATATCGCCACAGTACTCTTCGCGTTGACTCGTGTGAAATCGTAGATAGCAGCTGTACCTTAACATGTTTTTTTCGGTAAATATCGTATAGGTGTCGGCTTATGATGTTCGTTACGAGTCGTCTCGAAAACGGACACTTTTAATGGGCTCGGCCGGCGTTAATGTATAAAAGTGGTCATTAACACGACGGCGTACGAGTGGATTCACGAGAAATATGCCCGATAATATCCTGCCCGTTCGACGAGAGTATGCAGTAAGCGCGATATCCGTTTAGAGTGAACCGAAGGCGAAAAGATATTTTTATAACAACATTATTTTTTCCCCGCACAATATTACGTTTCAGTCCGCATCAGGCGAAAACTAAATAATTCGTCGTGTTTGTATACTTTATTATCGTATAAGATTTTTTTCCCCTTTCTGCGAGGCGAATATATATTTTTTTTGGCACCGTGCCCGCGCCGTGACCCGAGTGGAGAGGAGGAACCGTAAAAAAACGGCGTTTTAACGTTATAAAAAAATAAAAAAAAAAGACCGGGGGCGTGAGGGGGAGAGAGAGAGAGAATTTTTTTTCTTTCTTTAAGACCGCTGTCGAAGAGGAGGTGCGAGAGAGCCGTGGTTTTAGAAAAATATGCGATGATAAAAACACCAGCAGATTATATACGAAAAGTGCACGAGAGTATGGCGAGATAACGTCATCGTCGTCGTCGTCGGTGGTTTAAATACATATATTAAAGTGCTACGGGGTTGTCGGCTGCTCCGAGTCGTTCCCGATTATGCTAATAACCCTCCCGGCGAATCTTTACGATTTTGGCTTGCGGTTGTGTGTGTGCGTTTTGACTTACGAGGCGTTTATTGTTATACGTTATTATCACAGCAATCAGCCGCTGGGCAAGTCGTTGAAAATGTATCAACAAATAAATATTGGTACCGGATTTAACTCTGTACACGATTTCTCGTATAGCTCTTGCATGCCGACGGGGTGGCATTCGTCTTTGGGGGTAGAGGAAAACGCGTTGAAAACTTGTAGTAGAAAAAGAGCCGGGGTACAGGTCGCGCGGGTACGGACCGCGCTTCGGTCTGAAATCGTAAAAAATCATAAAATCATTCGAAAAAATGATTCTGCGCGAGCTCGTCCAGCCGTCCTGGTAAATTTTTCGAGAATTTCAATGTTCTATAGTACTCGAAAACGTTCGAAATCACTCGAGACTTAAACCTGTGTCATACCAATAATTTATGCAATTGATTTTCAGCTTGTTACGGCCGAAAAAAAACTAAATCGATAGGTCAAAAACGCGTTTGCCGTAATTAACGTTTTCTCCTTTAGTTTCTCGAATCGTTTCAATTTTGAACAATCAAACGTCGAGACACCACCTCAGTCGAGTACCTGCAACTGAGTCCGAAGATCTTTCGGAAGAGGTACTTACTGGCTTTAAAGAGCGTTTCTTATACATCACTAAAAAGTTTGTCTTTTAGCCGGGATACTCGATGTAAAAACGAAAAAATTCGCTGAATTTTTTATGGTCCTCAATTCTATCGTAGAAGTGTTTTGCTTGCACCTATAGTTGATAGTTTACAGGAAACACCGCGTTCGTATAAGCAGATCAACGTGTATACTTTCAGTGCCAAAACCGAGAATATTATACAACGGATCGATTTACGGACGGTCAAAACAAATCGTGCAGGTCCCCAAAGACTTACGAGCAGTAAAAATACCGTCAATGCCGTTCACCCCCCAAAAAAAAAAGTAATAACACTATTTTTCGAAGAGAACATTTTGAACGCCGTTGTTGATATGTCGAACGTAATAAAAAAAAAAGCTTGTCAAAATCGACCTACAGTAGCCGTGTGAAACGGTCAGAACGTATTTTACGCGCGCGTACATGACACGACGTGCGGAGGATATTTGACGAGTTATTTTCGCCGTAAAACGCTAATGGCGTTTTAATCAAACAAATTACTTGCACACAGGTACGATTTATTCCCGGCTAAAATACACTGCACAATATTGTTCCCACATATTTGCCGCTAATGTGAACGCCAACGCCGGCTGCGGATCAGACGGGCGCCTGTGAATTTATTGAATTTTATTTGTTTTCGATCGGACGAAGAAAACGACGAGTTTGTACTTTTTGCTGACAGTTGTTGTTGTTGCCGGACGTGTAGTGCGGTAGCCACCGAACATATTTCGTCAGGGGTGCGGCTTACATTCGTATGAAAAAATACCGAAACGAAATATGAAATAATACTCACTTTTTCACAAAGTGTGCGGTTGATTTCGGTAATTTTTTTTTGTTTGAATCACCACCACTTCCGGGGCGCTGGTTTTCCCGAATTCGGGATTTCGTAGCGAAACGTTTACAATTTGAAAAAAAATCACGGTGTTTCCGGATAAAGTGGCGAGGAAAACCGGCGGAGTGAGATGTTTTTATCGATCGGACGAAAAAAAAAAAAAAATGAAAATTGATGGAAAATGGATTCTACTAAATTACACGGTGTATGGTCGGCGGCTGTTTCGTCGAAGTTTTTGAAATACACCGGTAGATCGCACCGCGGTCTCGCCGGCCAAGCGCTTTAATCCGAAAACAGTTTGATTTCCATACGCGACGGTTGTGCGAAAAAACAAAGTTGACGCGACCGTGTTTCCCGCGCACGGTATTTTTTGTACGGGAAATGTTAGATCGACAGCAGCGCTATCTATCAGCGCGCGTCCGCGTCAACACGGCACCGCCGGGTGTAGAAACTTTTTTCCCCCCCGACACGAATTGACCTTGGCCGCATAGGCACCCAACTAGAGCTAAAATATTGGGGGGTGCTAAAATTAAGTACCTAAAAATAACCCGTGGGGGCTACGCCTAATTGTTATTACAGTTGTACTTGAAATAACAGGGGGTGCTAAATTTGAACTCAGGGGTGCTAAAGGCCCTTTTGCGACCCCCTAGTTGCGCCTATGCTTGGCCGTACTGCTTCTGACTGCGAAGAGTAAACCGAACGTTTTTCGTTACGATCGTCTGTACCCGTGCATCGTTTTCGCCTTGTACCGGAATCGGGATTTCTCGCCAAAAAGGTGAACGACGGGCGTAGAAATCGCAAACTTTTTTTCCCCCTTGACACGAATACCTTGGCCGTACTGCTTCTGACTGCGAAAAGTAAACCGAACGTTTTTCGTCTGTTGTACCTGTGCATCGTTTTCGCCGTGAATCGGGATTTTTCGCCAAAAAGGTGAGAACGACGGACGTCCGTGAAATCGGCGACAAATCGGTGGTGATGAAAAAACGTGCGGTCGGGGACGCCCGCGTCATTTTATCCGCGCGTCGTCGTCGCTATTACTGTTGTTTTACGCGCGTAAAACAAGGGTGGCGGCCGTGAATCGCCGGGTCGGCGAAAAAGTCAAAAAAAAAAAAGAAAGAAAGAAGCGCGCCGACGGCAATCGAGAAATTATCTTTTAATAAATCGTTCGGCGGTGACTATAGGAAAAATGTTGACGAGAAGGAAAAAAAACAACACGTATCGACGACGTGGGGCGTTTCGGGAGAGAGAGAAACGAAAAGAAGAAACAAAAAAAAAACCCGCCACATTGTGTGCGCGCGTAACGTGTCCGCCGATGACGGTTAAGCCCGCGTTGTAGAGTAATATTGGGACAAAATGTCTTGGGCGAGAGAAAGAAAAATAAATATTACGCGCACAAAAGTGGCGGGTCCGCGGCTAATGTCCTGGAAGAAATATAATAATATACGCGCGGCGAGGGAAAAACCGCCGCCGCCGCCGACAGCCGCCGCTGCGAAAGGGCCAGTAAAAAGTCGCCGGGGCTTTCGTCAACGGGGGGGAAAAAAAAACGGGTATGACAAGATATTAATAGTTATTTGGACGCGTAAAAAAAACGAAAATCCGTAAAGAAAGAATACGAGAAAAAATCAAAGGGTCTTTACAGATTTTTCAAGAATAACGCGGAGCTATAATGACGAAATGCCTTTTTTTTTCCATCCTCATCTCGTTATTAATATCGTGTTTATCGTCACGCACCTCCGTCGCGCTTTATAAATGTGTATACAAAAAAAACAGAAACACGTATATACGATTGTTACATCAAAATTTTCTGGTCTTTCGGAACGTTCAAGAGAGATGAAAAGTTTTCGGGCTTACAAAATGTATTGTATACACAAACAGTTGAAAACTTTAGAACAACCGGAGGGCTGTGGGATACTTTTTGAAATTTCGAATTATAATCGTATGGTACGAGTCAAGCGTTACGACACACGCCAGCGCCTTAGTGTTTTACATAATTTTAGCGCGAGATAAAATTGATGCGAAACGACAAAAAAAAAAATGTTTGTCTACTACGAGGCAAGTTAGTAAAATATTTTCGTACGATAGTTGGCAGAAAAAAACGTGTTTAAAAAACAGATTCCAAAAACAAATCATTACGATCTGTTAATAAGATCCGGGGCGGAATGCAGTCAACGCTTTTGGAAATTTTAACGAAATACGAGAAACACCGTGGAAGAATTTTACGCCCATTCGTCGTTTTAGAAGTTGTCCTGTTTGCAAACTGGCAAAACTGTTTTCACGAACGAGACGACCGATCAGTTCACGAAACGGTTCAAAATCACACACTTTTTCGTAGTTTATACTCCTGAACCACCGATGAAATCTTAAACTGCGAGCACAAAAGAGTACCGCAGTCGTCAAAATATCGAAACGGTTTTGAAACAAATTATCGTTTTGTTATAGAAAAAAAATGGCCCACCACCGCGAGCGTGTGAACACTATTGTTGGGTTTAATTTCAATTTCTAATAACTGTAAATAATAATAATAGGGAACGGGATTTCGAGATTTCTCTTTATCCAAACTACTGCAACTGCAACGTCACTGTAACGGGTAACGGTAGTGAATATAGGTTTGAATGCACATCGTTACGGACCGAGCAAAACGCATAGAGAGTATAAATAAAATGTTTGTCGTGACGATATTTCGTGACCCGAAAACCTATTGAAATACTGCACCGGAAGATACGTTTATGTAGTTTTGACGACAACGGTGTCCGGATTGAAAAAAACAATAATTGGACGCAGAATTATAAGGCGAGGGTCTGCAGTAATATACTATTAGTACAGAGTTAAAGTGGTTTGAAAAAAAGTGGGTAGATGAAGGTAAAAACGTATTGTTCGGTTGTTAAGGGATGATATTTATGCGTTTCGTACAAATATACGGGTTAGGACGTGCAGGGGGTGAGCACTGTAAATTAAAATATTTCAAGGAGATACGGTCCCTCACTGTACGACCACCGGAATTACAAAAACCGAAAGGGGTGCGCTCTGCAGGAAAAATTAGAGAGGTCCTCTCACAAACACCTTTTGTCCCGTATTCGAACGTTTTAGTTTTAATCATTTAAAACACCTTGAACAATATTGTTTTTAACTTAATATTGTTTTTCGATATCATCAAATAGCACTATCGAAAAACAGAGTTGATACTGTACTGTTATTTGAGAAGTAAGAACAAGTACACGCAGTATAGTAAACATTCAACGTGTATTATCAATCTTTAAATACATATATATTTACATACGTATCAATATTGTTGTAGCACCTATTGTTTTGTTGGTGCAAATTTGATCTTTATGAATCGTTTGAACTATAAGCAAAACCAGAAGAACTCGAGGGACTCCTGCTGCCCCCGAACCGTTCTCGTGTTTACCGCACAAATTATTGTGCGGACAACTCGTCAGCACGTCATTCGTTCGTGATCATTAAATTCAAAATACACATACATATTAAAAATTCGTCAAAATGCCCAAACGAATCTTTTGAAACTCAGTCCGAAATGCTACAAGACGTATTATTCTATTTTCTATATAGGTACGTGCTCAGGTTTGTTGTGGAATGAAAAAAAGAACTTCAAAATACAATGCGTAAAAAAATAAAACGATTGCTTCTTCCGAATGTTTTTGACGAAGCGGCGATAAAAACATAGTCTGACGACCGATAAACAAACTGCTACGATGAAAGAATTTGAACAAGTTCGCTTTAAGTGATAAACGTTTAAATAATGATATCGTTACAACGAATATTGGACGCTTTACTGTGTTAAATATACGTCTTATGTAGTCTTAACATCGTTGGTCACGAGTATCGTTTGAAATAAAAGTGTAAAATAAAAAACCGTTTTTATTCTGTTACTGCCTAGACTATTATAATATTGTACCTAATTGATAAAATTATACATGTAGTTTAGAAAAAGCGTTATAATATGATTTCCCGTATTCTCTTGATTGTTTAAAATTTTATATTTTTAGGATTGTTTAGGAAAAAAATATTCAATATTGTACCAATTTATTATTTAGAATAGAACTGATTTTAGAATTTATAGTCGGTGTACATTCTAAAATATAAATAGTAGGTAAGTGAACAATGGTATTATTAGTGGCAAGAGAGGAATGGTTCTATACATTGTCATTGTAACACTGCAGTTATTTATTTATGATAAATCGAAATTGCACATAGTTATTTTATTTATTTTTTTTGTTATTGAAAGAAATCAACATTTAACAATTTATGATTTAAAATCGTACTTGGGTAATATTTATAACCTCAATAATCGTTCACATCGTCGTAATATTATACTGTAATTTCTGATAGATAAAAACGATAGGTTATGCAACTTATTTGAGAACACACACACACACACATCAATCGGAGGTTATTTAAAAATATATATTACATAAGAGATAGAGTTTTACATTTTAGTTGGGTTTTAATTATTTCCAGTGATCGGGTGATTAAGCTAAAACCTTATTGCCTTTATTAAATACTGTCTAAATTTTAACATTGGATATTGTTGTTTCGTTGAAAAAGAAAAAAAAAAAATCGGATGTAAAAATGTTTTGCTCTTTACAAATGAACGTTTTGGTAACTGAAAGGTTTTCATGTACCTATATACTACTATTTCCTTCAGTGTCTATTAAATCGCAATTAGGTTAATCGGTTATTGTATTTTGAAACGCGTGTAAAGCTAAGGATATTCTACCATAGTTTTGTTGAAAAAATAAAACGTCATTAGTGTAGGTACATACATACATTATGTCATTTAAATATTTCAAAAATAATAAAACTTCAAATTTGATTATCCACAAAATAGGTAGTATATTTCATATAGTATTGAATAATAAAAACAACAATAGGTAATTATACTGTGTAAGTTTATGGTTTATTTTTGAGTATTTTAGTCGATTTAGAGAACGTGTAGAAGCAGAGGTAACAAACAAAGATAACTATTATTGGTGATTCGTATTTACTACACTTTTTTTCGTGGTACCGTAATGTTATAAATCATTCTGTACACTTAAAAAAAATTAAAAAAATCAAATTAACGGTGTTTATTTTTTATTTACTTAAAAAAAATGTTGGATTTATAACATTCGATACACGTGGTGGTGATAATTTGTGTTTTTTTAAATTTTTGTGACACTCTTTGTGACTACTCAACCAAACCATTTAAGCGGAAAAAAAAAAATGATGGGATATTTCTCCTTAAGAAGTCTCAACATATTATGAAACGTTGAGACTTGCAGTCGTTCGTGGAAAGTTGTCGAAAATGCTCAGAAACAATAAAAAAAAAAAATGATCTATAAATCAAATATTTGGATTATTATACCCAGTTAAACTATAATTTCGGCGTTTCGCATAGACCGTAAAAAATACGAAAAATCAAATAAAAATTCGAACGTTATAAATATACCATGTCATTGCCGGTTACATATCGAAATTAAAACATAAATTGAGTTTATACTTTTATGCTTGAGAGTATTTTTTTTTTTTTTTTATTGTTCGACGTTGATAAAAGTAATATTTTAGTTTTGGTTGTTTTAAAGTTTTACACGTGAAACGCGCCTCGAACAAAGCACGTTTCGAATTACACAACGTTTTTTTTTTTTTTTTTGAAAATGTTTCATAAGTATGTGTTCGACGCACATGTCGCTACTATTAATTCTTTTTTGGTTTCGTTGACTTTTTACCCGTGTATATCCGCGATACGTATACATAATTTCATAACAAGGGTAAAGGGATCTCTATATATATTAACAGTGGTTATGTTCTTGAAGTTACTGGGTCATTAATCTTATATAAAAAAGAACGCTTTTATAATCGGGATGCCAAACAAAAAAAAAAAAAAAAAAGAGAAAAAAATAAAACAAAATTATACAAAAATATAAAGAAAACCTAAGAAGAGAGGGAAAAAAAGTCATCGTTCTGTGCGCTGAGAACACCAAGGTTGTTATTTTATAATATATAAGTCCCGAGGGTGACCCCGCGAATGTTGCGGTATATGCGTAATAATATTCATTAAACGATACGTTTCGTATACACGAGTTTTAAAAACGGAAACGAAATTCATAATTTAAAGACGTAAAAAAAAATAAAATGGACAGTAGTGTGCGTTTCGCTACTTTCGTACTTACTTGCAAAAAATTTGGCCGAGCTGTTTTTAATGTAGATAACGCTATACGTCGAAAAAATTTCAAAAACGTTGTCGGATTTTCAGAAATGTTTTTTAAACTCTGAGCGACGAAGAGATAGGAACGTATTGTTTTTACGATGACGTATTCTGTCAACAACTTTTCGTGTGGAAGGCGAATTTCTAAGTACCAGTAACTATTCTAAAACGTTTATGGATTCCGGCGGTACTTTGGTATTTTTTCTGTTTACTTTTTAAGTTATACCCCAAAAACAAACAAAAGAATCGAGAATTTTACGGCGAAAAATTTCAAATTTTCAGGCGTGTAACGTCGTTTTCGGGTAGAAGCAGTGCTCTGATCGTTACGTTGAATACCGCACAAGAGCTGGAATGTTAGCCTCAAATTTTATTTTACTTGAAGCGATTTTCGATATTTTGATCGTTTTCCGAGTTGTGTACCGAAAACGGCGGAACAAAGCGTTTTCAGGCCATCAACATACATCCAAAAATAACAATCGGAACAAGCTGAAACTTTTACATAACGTTCAAACAGGTTTTCAATAAAAACTTAAATTTTCCAGAAAAAGTTTTGAAAATTTAATACAATATTAACAACATATTTGACTGTTTGTAACTAAAAAATTTTAAAAATCGTTAGTCACTTTTATAGTCGTTTTTATAACTCGCCGAAATTTGTCATTTTGTTTTTTTTGAAAAAAAATTGTATCTTACACAATTTTATTATTTAAAAATTAAAAATTCAATATGTCATGTAAAACGGAAACGTCTACAAGTATACGAAAATTTCAAAGTAATCGGCCCAGTAGTTTTCAATAGCGTACAAGAAAAGTGTCGATAAAATGGTGCGTCACA
>CM029362.1:2942038-2998760 GCA_017140985.1 Hormaphis cornu | reverse complement strand
GAAGTTACTGGGTCATTAATCTTATATAAAAAAGAACGCTTTTATAAACGGGATGCCAAACAAAAAAAAAGGAGAAAAAGAGAAAAAATAAAACAAAATTATACAAAAATATAAAGAAAACCTAAGAAGAGAGGGAAAAAAAGTCATCGTTCTGTGCGCTGAGAACACCAAGGTTGTTATTTTATAATATATAAGTCCCGAGGGTGACCCCGCGAATGTTGCGGTATATGCGTAATAATATTCATTAAACGATACGTTTCGTATACACGAGTTTTAAAAACGGAAACAAAATTCATAATTTAAAGACGTAAAAAAAAATAAAATGGACAGTAGTGTGCGTTTCGCTACTTTCGTATTTACTCGCGAAAAATTTGGCCAAGCTGTTTTTAATGTAGATAACGCTATACGTCGAAAAAATTTCAAAAACGTTGTCGGATTTTCAGAAATGTTTTTTAAACTCTGAGCGACGAAGAGATAGGAACGTATTGTTTTTACGATGACGTATTCTGTCAACAACTTTTCGTGTGGAAGGCGAATTTCTAAGTACCATAACTATTCTAAAACGTTTATGGATTCCGGCGGTACTTTGGTTAAAGCATTTTTTCTGTTTACTTTTTAAGTTATACCCCAAAAACAAACAAAAGAGTCGAGAATTTTACGGCGAAAAATTTCAAATTTTCAGGCGTGTAACGTCGTTTTTGGGTAGAAGCAGTGCTCTGATCGTTACGTTGAATACCGCACAAGAGCTGGAATGTTAGCCTCAAATTTTATTTTACTTGAAGCGTTTTTCGATATTTTGATCGTTTTCCGAGTTGTGTACAGAAAACGGCGGAATCGTTTTCAGGCCATCATCATACATCCAAAAATAACGATCGGAACAAGCTGAAACTTTTACATAACGTTCAAACAGGTTTTCAATAAAAACTTAAATTTTCCAGAAAAAGTTTTGAAAATTTAATACAATATTAACAACATATTTGACTGTTTGTAACTGAAAAATTTTAAAAATCGTTAGTCACAATTTTTTTTAATAGTCTTTTTTTATAACTGGCCGAAATTTGTCATTTTGTGTTTTTTGAAAAAAAATTGTATCTTACACAATTTTATTATTTAAAAATTAAAAATTCAATATGTCATGTAAAACGGAAACGTCTACAAGTATACGAAAATTTCAAAGTAATCGGCCCAGTAGTTTTCAATAGCGTACAAGAAAAGTGTCGATAAAATGGTGCGTCACACTATAATATTATATATTATTCATCGACTGGGTGCCGCGCTGGTTCCGCTCCCGGAAAAAAGTGTTTTGCGTTTTTTTTCAAGTATTTTTTTATTTTCTTGTAATTAACATTTAACCCACATTCCATTGTCCTATCTAGCTGAAATTTCGCGTACAGCTTTGTTTAGGATGACAACACGTTATGGAAAGGCCAGTAAAGACTAGGATTAGGTTTTTTTTTTTTATTTTTGTCATCACTTTTTCTAGTAGAAAAAACGCTCCAATTTTAACGTACATTAAAAGATCGACAGTTGATCCGAGATGGTACTTTGAAACGTTGATTATTTTTTAGGTTCCGAGGAAAAAACGAAAACGGTCAAATTCCCAAAAGCGCTCCATTTGACTTGAAATTTATATGCGGCGTTAAAGAGGGTTTAACGAGTTAACTGCTTAGTTTTCAAACTATTCTGATCATTTTTAAGGGAGTTATGGAACTCGGGGGAAACAAATCATCACGGGAAACGTGTTTTTTTCGTTTTAGATGTTTTTGATCGTAACGTCCAAATTAAAGATCGGACCAAGCTGAAAGTTTTACACAATACCGAAATGAAGGAATGATACAGATTTGACAAGAGTGTTTGTTGTTAAATCCGTTTTATACTAGACAACTGAGCTCGCTCAGACTCGTATTTTCGATTTATCGTTGCTTTCAGAAGTTAAATAACGCGTTTAAGCCACAACTTCTAAACTAGTGACCCACCCAATTCGCTACCTCGTCAAACACCCTACCCGCGCGCACTGCGAAACTGGAGCAGTTTCGATACACTGCTGTACAACACAACGCGTAGACTCGTACGACGTAATGGTTACGTACAAGTGTGAAAAGAAAAGGCCTTATCCGTCTCGACACGGTTTATTGAGACGTTGCTGAAACAGCGGCAGCAGCAAAGGTTTCATCCCTCTTAATTTATACACGCACCTGCACTTTCCCGGCCGGTTCGGGCCTCTATTTAAACCCTTTTTTTTTTTTTCGTATTTATAACATTACAGCGTCGTATTATACGCCCCGTTCTCCTGTGTGTGTGTGTATATACCTACCTACGCGTTTCCTTTGCGGTCCCGCGAGCGCCTCGCAACAAATTAAATGTAAAGAGAAATTCTACGATGTAACGCGGGTTCGAGGGGTTGAAGGGTGGAAAAATACGTGGAGAAAAAAAAAGAAGAAAAACCGTTCGCCCTCCAGCAGCCGGGGATAAATATGACAGCCGCCCCATCCATCATTCGCGCGACCGAGTTATACCCGCGTGTATATATACGTGTACACACAGCGCGCGGAGCTCACTATACACGTTTACGTCGTCGTCGTCGTCGCGTCGTGACGTCAAACGTCGTTTTGTATTATTGTGTTCGGCACGCGCTCGCCGTCCGCCGAAACGTCGTCGTCTTGTAACGATTCGAAAAAAAAGACGAGTTTTTCGAAAGTTTGCGCGTTGAAAATTCGCAGTGTGTGTGGAGAAACGGCCGATAAACGAACGGATTTTCTCACTCGAGCTTTCGAGAGCGACGCGCGGAAAAAAATCCAAACGTTCGGACGAAACGTGTTTTTTTTAAATATTTTTTCCCGCCAACGGTTTCGTCCCGTGAAGCGGTTTCTCCGCCGTTTTTTTTCCATTACAAAACAAATACCTCGTCGTTACGCGCGATCTTTACGGAACGATCTAACCGTTTTTCATCCGCCCTACGTTTGTTTCGATGTGCACACTGAAGATTGCCGCTTGAGTCGAGTACGTTCGACTTTTGCGCGAACGGCACTCCTCTTTTTCGGTTCTGTCAAAAACGGCAAGATTTTCAACCGTTAAGGACGAAAAAAACAAACGTTATCGGCCGAAAGTCTGCAGTAGTTATCACAACAAAACATGTTTGTTTCCGATAGTATTCCGATTCGCCCGCGAAATAAAAATCAAAAACAGCGGATCCCCCATTAGAAAATGTTCCCTGGAAATTCTCGACACGCGTCATGTGGAAGTTTCGACGGATTTTTAAACGTCCCTGTTTGTCGTGTACGAAATCGACGGTTAGATACACCAAACAGTTTCATTAGTATTTCAAAAAAACGACGCTTTATATTGTGTTGCGTTGGCGACAGCGAAACTTGTGTTACCGCGGACGACGACAGCGTTATCGTTTTTAGTCGTTGTTTTAGCCGTTATCGCGGGGTACCGTGTTGTAAAAAATACGTGTCAGATCGCGTTCTTGTCGTCTTTGCTCTTCTCTCGCACTGCCCGCGCGATGGCCAGGTTCGCCAGAAAGGTCAAGTTCGAGCCGTCCGTGCCGGCGAAGCGCCGCGACCACTTGGCCAGTTCGGATTTCGGCCACGTGAAACCGTTCCGGCCGTCGTACGAGGACGGGTGCGACAAGCCGAACTTGTTCTACCTGTTGGCCATGGAATACCAACGGATGTGGCAGCGAGAAAAGTCGCGTTACCAGAAGGAGATCGGCAATTCGGGCGGTCCGCTGGCCAAACCGCCGAAGGTCCTGACGAGACGCCACGTTCCCAAGGGTGTGCCGCCGCTGTTGCGCACCTCGGCGTGTCCGGCGCCCAAACGGACGACCGAGTACGATCACGTGCGGTCGCGGCACAGGGACGCGACCGTTTGGCGACCGGATCCGCGTGCTCCCGTGTAAGTTAAGTTGAGGCTGTGGCCGAGTACGTGAGAAAAACACCAAAACGCGACTACCAAAGTGTTAAATGGACCGAACGTTTTTTTTTGTTGGTTTGAAAGAAGGAGAGAGACCTAGGGCGCTCGTTTCTGCGATTTCGGAAATTTTCAAAGCTACGTCAACAACAACTATTTAAACACGGAATGATGAAGGGTGATTTTTTAATTTTTCAAGAGAATATCTACCAAAATAATGATTGGCTGAAACTTTTGCACAAAATAGGTAAAATACGGGTTTGGTACTAGTTTTGAGTGACCAGTTTTAAGCTAAGTATAGAACTTTAAAATTGTCGACGATTTTCAATTTTTTCTGTAGTTTTTGTTCAATAAAAAATTTAATTCTCCACATACGTTACTTAAATATTTCGAATATCCGCATATTTTTTTTTTTTCGTTTAACGTATGAAGGAAGTATTGAAAAATGGTGTTATTTTGATTATAACAATAAAAGTAGGTACGCACTGTTGTGCGATGGATTCTAAAACCGTAAAAACTCCTCAAATAATGGTCCGAACGGTTTGAAATATTCACACGTTATATTTAAATTAATATTCTTTATACGCGGATACGACTTTCGGATGTTTTGGACCATTTTTATTGTTGAATTTGCTTTTTACCAGGACGTTAGCTCGCGCAGAAGCGTTTTTTCAAATGAAACGATGTATCATCGCTTCGGATAATAACTAGTAAAAATTTGAACTAGCAATAATAACTTCCTACCCAAAAAAGTCACCCACTTCAAAGCGTAATCGCTACGCAAAACAATTACTTCTCTCCCGACCTGAATTCTTCTCCCATTTTGAAGTAAACGTTTTAACCAACGTATCTCGTTATGTTATGCGAAATTCTGTGTAGCCGAGGTTTCTACGTTCCGGTTCAGTCACAGTCGCCCGTTCAGAGCGAGAAGGAGACCTTACAGAGTGAGAGAACTACGTCTCCGATGTCCTCAACGGTTAACAGACCTGTTCAACGGAGACACCGAATTTATACGGATCCACGAACCACCGAGGATAAATGAATTGTTTTAATACGAAAACCATTTACAAATCCGTAAAATATATCCAACACGAATTTGTCAACGTTGCGGTTTTTTAAACGAGGGTGGAATATCATATTGTCCGTAAAATATGTTCCGCCGCGAAACACTCAAACTCGACACGGCTCTGTTAAACCGACTAATTTTAAATTTCGGACGTCGCCAAAGCACCTGTATATTTTTTATGCACTTTTTTTTATTTAAGAGGAATTATCCCATAGTTTTTTTTTTTTTTTTACTTAAACTGTTCGGTTGAGTGTACACCTATGGTTAGTACTAGGCGGGTTATTTTTTTGAAAGTGATACGATGCGAAAAAATTTGTTGTTTTCCAATAATGTGAGGCGACAGACTATATGCGGTTTTGTAGAAACTCGTAGACAAATAATAATTACTGCACGATGTACGCCTAAGAGTGAAAAGAAAAACTCGTTTGTAATAACGAGTTGAACACGAATTAGCGGAACTCATCTACTTTCTGAATGAAAATAAAACAAAATATTTGTAATTATTGTATAGGTGAGGTATGGTAAAATCGACCAAAGGTAATCGACACTATATAGTTTTCGAGGCGCTCCGTATAGGCAATTTTGTCATTAGTAGTCGAATAAATACGGAAGTATATAATATAATAATAGTTGTAGGTCTATACATTTCCTCACTATTCAACCATGTGTATATTGTTACAAACAAATGTTGTAAAGTTAGATTTTAGACATGATCGCAGGTTGTACAAAAACGTCACGAATTAAATACACACACGTATGGTTCCCAATAATACGTGCAGGATCGTCTTAAAAACGCAATCATTTAGTTTAAATCATTCAATGTCTTAAACTTCAGCTTTTAAAGTCTGTGCGTGAGATGATAACATGACCAAACCGAACATCGGTCCATCGGTGGAACCGCAAAAAACCGTCGGACGCAACCCATTATGCGCACTCGACCTGAGTGGGTATAGCGTCGGAATTGAAAATAAACGTATTAATGTAATTCAACGTGTTTAGGGATGAGAAAAAAAAAAAAAAAGATGAAAAACTTAGGAAAAACGGTAATAATAAGGCCTGAAGACGTAAGTCATACTCATTTATCTACTATTCTGATATCACACATTTTCTAATTAATAATTTGATAATCAACGTATACAGTATTCAAATTTCAAAGTAATTGTGTAATTAAAAAACATTTTTATGCGTCTGAAAAAATTTGAGTATCAGAATTTTCTCAAGTGAATTTTCCGATAATTCGTGAAACTAAACATTGCTACAACAATTAAACGCCGTAACTTTGTAAGCTTTTAAATACAAGACTATTTTGATTCCTTCAAAACTGAATAAAACATGTCCTAATTTTTTTCACTTAATATTTTTTTTTTTTTCTCACCACCGAACCACCGAGATTACACTAACGTATTCTCGAAGGCTCGACGGGACGGCCGGGGTACGCGGATCCGTTCTATTTTAGATTCCGAGCGCAGCGAAGAACGCGTCGTTTTACACAGTTTTAAAACCCTTTTCAGTAGGTACGAGAAACGCTCCGATTTTTAAAGTCGGTACCTCTACTGAAAGGTTTTCGGACCGAGCTGGTACCTAAAGGGGTCTCGGACTAAGGAGAAA
Source organism: Hormaphis cornu (assembly GCA_017140985.1). Lineage (NCBI taxonomy): Eukaryota > Metazoa > Arthropoda > Insecta > Hemiptera > Hormaphididae > Hormaphis > Hormaphis cornu. The sequence continues at coordinate 2,992,174 of CM029362.1, read as the reverse complement.
CATTAATCACGGCTGCAAACGTGTTTTCGACGAATCGATATAGTTTTTTGGCCACAACATCCAAAATAATGATCGGGACAAACATTTTGCACGACATTAAGATACGGATTCGATAGACGTTCCAGGCGATTCTGACAGTTTTTCAGCTCAGTGCAGAACTCTGAAGTTTACCGGGACGTATACTTTAGACAACTGAGCTCGCTCGGGATCGCAGCATTCAGATATCGAGTAGTTCAAGCCGCGGCCGCCGAACCGGTGATCGTAGAAGCGTAGTCCTTCACTCCGTCAAACTACCCACGCGACCCAGAGGCAGTGGCGGTGCTAGGCGTGGGCGAAGTGGGCCATTGCCCACGGCCTCGCACCTCAAAGGGCCTCGCGTTCCAAAGGGACTTATAATTAACCATAGAAAAATATGGTCAAAAAAGGGCCTCTTTAAGTCTACTTCGCCCACATATAAATTTTACCTCGCACCGCTACTGCCCAGAGGTGACTTAAAAAAAAAAATTTTAATTTTTTACACTTTTTGTTGAAGATTTCGATTAGATCCGTCGCGCAGTCTTTTCCGAAACTTTCAACGTAAAACTGTTTACTGTACGCGATACGCAGAGAGAGAAAGACGGACACACAGAGAGAGAGAGAGCAAAGAGGGCGAAAGACGCGTTAGACTTTGGCAGGACCTCGCGATTCTCGATGAAGACGAAACTTTCGGACCCCGCGAAAACCCTCCGGGTGACGACGATCGCGTCAGCTCTTAATTAAATGCGCCTTATGTTCCGTTCTCGCCCGGCGCGCGGTTTCCTCCAGAAGCGGCCCCCCCCCCCCCCCCCCCCCCCGCTCTGTGTCCGTCCGCTCGACCTCACCCGACGCCGTCGACCGCGCACCATTACGACGGCCCTGCGTTTCAGCGTGTTTCTATTATTTTCAACTGTCAAAAAACACATTATATTCTTTTGAGAATATTCGAGTTTTAGATTCCGAGCGTCGGCAAAGTGTGTACCTATCGTTTTTGGCGACGGTGTGTATTTTCACTTTTTTTTTTTCTGTCATCGCTTCTTCTGGTACAGAAGGGACGTTCCGGTTACAACGCGTGACACCTCAAAAGATTGATCCAAGATGAAGCGTTTTTTTTATTATTTTTGGAGCCGAAAACGAAACGTCCGAACTTTCGTTCGACCTGAAATTTTTGAAGGGAGTCACGAAATTTAAAACTTTTCGAAATCTACGCGGCAAAATACGTCCGTAAAACCGCTAGTTTTTAAGTCTCGAAACTTTAATACACAATCTAAACGAGACAGTGTGGTTGAAAAACTTAGAAAATCGGTTCACACAGTTTTCGTTTACCTATAGCCGATTTCGCGTTGTTATTTTGTCGTTAAACTCGTCATTCCGGGCGGCCGTGTATTTCTTACGGGGGGAGGACAAATAATTGCGGGGAACGTGTTTTTTTACGCATCGATTCAGATTTTTTCGATCACAACATCCAAATTAAAGATCGCACCAAGCTGGCTGAAGCTTTTCCATAATACTAAAACGGGAAAGATACGGGGATTCGATAAGAAAATAATTTACCAGGACGCGTATACTATAGGTACCTAGACGACTGAGTTTGTTCCGAATCGTGTTTTTGAAGGCAATGATTCGTCGTTGCTTTCAGATATTAAATAATACGTTTAAACCATAACTTCTAAGCCAGTGAGCCACCCAAAGCGTAATCGCTACTCCGTGAAACCACCCACGCGACCTAGAGCGATCCCGGCTTTTTTTTTTTTTTTAGATTTTGAGTGCAGCAAAATTTAAATATTGTTTTTACGTTGATGTTTTTTTGTTTTTTCATTCAACTATCTTAAAGGTATAAGAAATGATTTTCAAGTCCAGTACCTCTAATGAGAGGTCTGTGAACTCGGCGGTACTTTGAGGTACTTTGTTATAAGTTTCAAGTGATTTCGAAAAATTTTCAGCTAATTGTATAGAACTTTGTAATGCTCGAAAAATTTATTCAGGACGTATGTATACTGTAGACGACTGAGCTTGCTTTTTAATACATGGCGGAAAGTCGACTTGAAAACGGATTTTCCACGCGTTTTCAATCGTTTTGTTGTCAAATTAAACGATTCAAATTTAATAAAACATTTAAACTTTTGGAAAATTATTAAGACATAAGACCGTCCAAATCGAATGGTTTTCGTTCACCGCTCCTCTCGTAGAATAATACTAACCCGTTGCATTCTTCAGTATTGGCTTGGCATTCTCTTGAATATACTTTTATTCTCTCTGTAACGGTATCCACGATGAATCAAAAACACTAAGATTTTGAAGGCTCTACACGTAAACTATTCACTCAAGCACTCATTCTCAATGGCGAAGCGATTGCCGATTATAGTTCACAACGATCACTATTGTTATTCACAAGCTATATGTGTTATAGTATAATGTAGGTCCTCACATCGTTTTAGCGATGCGCTGTAAGAATTATTGTTCAGATCTGATCATATCGTATTATACTGTTTCCCTCACTCACCGCCGTTTTCGTTTTGTACGGTAAAAAAAAAATCTAAAAAAAAAAAACGAAAAACTTCCATAGAAACTTAAATATTTCTTTTCGGATATTGCACGTTGTTGCCACAAGTTTTTGATATCTTTGCGAATATATATATACATACGCGAAACCAGTATATTTTTCTTTTTATTTTCGGCGCGCGCGCGCGTGTGACTGGGTGACTGGAGGGACAAGGCAAAATAAAAAAAAAAAAAAAAGGGAAAAATCTCCGGCAACATCGCGCGTCTCTCCGGGGACCGTTCCATCTTTCCGGACCTGACAGACGGTATATCCCCGAAATCCCTGGCTGCTGCTTAAACGGACGATTTGTGCCGACTTCCGACCCTTTGCTCGCGCAACTGTTAAATAATGATGTCTGCGCGTTTATAAATACTATAACGTCTGGTGAAAATTTTTGCGATTCGAAGACCGATCATCTCGAACGATATCGACTGCCCGTGTGTTTCGTTTTTGAGCGCCGCGGAGAACGCGCGTTGTTTTCACAGTGAGGGGTAGTAAAAATGCTCAGATTTTTAACGTCGGTTAAACCTTTAACAAAAGGTCTGTGATCTCTGACGGTGCTTTGAGTGGCGGGAGGGGTCTAAATTTTTCAAGTTCAAAATTGAAAAAGTCACGAAACCAAGCAGAAACGTTGACTACGGCAAACGTGTTTTTGACGCAATGACGATCGGAACAAGCTGACATACGATTAGAATAGGTAAGATACAAGTGGGTTTTGATGAGAGTTTCAAGTGATTTCGAAAATGTTCGAGCTAAGTACAAGACTTTACGTATACTGGACAACTGAGCGCGCTAGGAATCGTTTTTTTTTGGCGATTGCTTTCCGACAATAATACGTGTGCGAACCGCAACTCCAGTGATCCGCCCGAAGCGTAGTCGCCACTCCGTCAAACTACCCACGCGACCTAGAGTGATCCCGGCTTCTTTCAAAAGTGTACCGGCAATTCCGTTCGTTTCGGTTTATTTCACTTTGAATTCACAATATTCCGTTTGATTTGTTCAAAAGCGCCATATTTTTATCCGGCCGATGCAGCGTTGTGCAACGCACGTATAGAATATAAACGATTTCGATAAAACGATAAACTAAGCGAGACTGTACACCTAATCTCGTCCTTAAAAAGCCCGTTGCTGTCACTGTCCCCCGCGCGACGGCTTATCGGAAAAAAAAATCGTCGGAAAAAGAATCCCGAATCGATCCGAGAACGGCCGTTCTGTTCAGCGGCTGGTTGTGATTTGTCGCGAGCAGCCGTGTGTTGGGGTCTATGATGAATGAAAAAACAAAAATTCAAAACAGAGATCAATACCTGCGTAACGTGTTTGCATATTTGAATGTTATTTATACGTATGTAAAAGACAATTTTTTTGAATTTTTCCGCGCTCGGCTGGTAAAGTTTTGACAATACGTTTAAATGATAGTAGAAAGTTTGAGAACAATGGAAACAATTGTAGAATTCAGATAGAAACTAAAAAGGATGACGCTGCACCTAAAAAGTATACAAATTTCATTGTTATAAAAATTGTAAAATACAATTAAATATGTTTTCTAATAGAAGTTGACAGATTAGAGAATAAACCGTTCGTTTCTTTTTTTTTTCAGGGTAAGCGTTTTGTATCGTTTGTTTCGTTGCGTCACCACATCGTTCATTTATTTTGGGTGGTTTCCCTTTTAAAATAATAATTATATATGTTGTAAAAATGCGGCCAAACACAAGTCCTCCAAAACAATACACGGTGAATTGATATCGAAAATAAATATTTTTGTATTGCTGCGAAATGCGTTTTTAATTACATTATAAAGTTTGGATCTTATACCTACACGGAGAAAAAGCCCTAAATCCCCATTTATGTTAATGCTGTGCGCGTCCTTTTTTTTTTTTAATTTATAGGTCCGGTCCATTGGCGTCATATTTTTATGTTCACTTATTTTTTACGTTTCGCACGGCTTTTTTTTAAATTCGGTTACGCCGATTTAGTATACCTACACAACTCTGCCACACACTTGACCGTAACTATTTTAAACTTTTTTCATTGTATACGTACAACAGTTATTTGTAGTAATGATTTAAAAATACTCGACGGAAAATATTAATATAATGACGTAAGTTGAACATATAATTGCGGTTGAAATAAAAACGTTTGCAAAATGTCTCCGTTACCAAAATCATAAATCAATGTTTATTAATCTTCTTACACAGTATTAGACCCTACGAAGAATAATAATTCTGATAAAAAAAAAAAAAAATCAATAGTTTTTAGCATTTTTTTGTCGCAGTTGTAACATAATAATTGTGTAAAGCAAATTTTTAGTATAATATTATTTTTATGATTGTAATACGAATTTCGAATTATAATACTATCGTTTCAGTATGAGAAACTTTTGAAATACATTTTTACAGTATCTACTCTGAATGGTGAGTTCCGTTAGGGATTACTAATCATCGCTAACGGTTATAAAGTGTGATACATAGCGAAATACACAAAATTTTAAAGCAGTCTGCGCAAATTCGTATATTATGGTCGTATTACACCAATAGCCGACCGGTGTTTGTCATACTTTTGTCTCTGCATCTCAAATAATAATAATACACTGATTTTAAGCGACGACCCCATAGTAAAAAAACAAACAATATAAATAGCAAAAATAAAACAATAATAAGTAGGTATGAAATCAACAGGAATTTTGGACGTAAAGCGAAAAAGAATCCGGGAACACTCCAAGTCGCGTGGGTAGTTTGACGGAGTAGCGACTACGCTTTGAGTGGGTCACTGGTTTGGAAGTTGTGGTTCAAACGCATTATTTAACATCTGAAAGCAATGATGAACCATCGCCTTCAAAAAAACAATCCTCAGTTGTCTAGTATACGTCCCGGTATAAAAACCATATTTTACAAAAATTACTCGGAAAATTTAAAAAAAATACCTAGCAGGAACTTTTTCAACGTTTTATAACGTATTAAATTAATTTGGTTTAATAGCCGTTCTGACGCCGGACTTGGAGATTTCGCCATTTTCGTCGTTTTCGGCGCACAACTCGGAAAATAATCAATAAATGCTTCAGAGAAAATAAAATTGAAAATCCTAACTTTTATACGTTTTTATTCGACGTAACGATTGGAGCGCTCCTTTTACCCGCGACAACGTCATTGAAAACCTAAAAATATCAATTTCTTTATAGGTACCCGGAAAGTTGTTGACAGAAAAAGAGGAAAAAACATCGTTGTAAAAACAATAAATTCCTCGCTGACGCTCAGAAATTAAAAAAAAAGAGTAAATTAATCAGACAAAAGCCCGCGTGCTCTTAAAACTAAATCGAGAGATGAATTCGACATGGGCCGAAAAAAAAAAATTGGTTGACCGGCCTAATGCGACGCCGACTCGAAAATGGGCGAAAAAATCTTCCGCGATCGCGAGTTAATTATAGCGAGGAAAAGAACGGTGTCGCCGTAGAACATTATCGGATTGTCCACGGGCTCTCTCCGAAAACGCCGGAAAAGTCGCGGAAATTTCACGAACCGTCGAACGCACCAGTCGTTAACCCTTTTTCGACCCACCGCGCACTACTATCGTCACCCCGGCGTTCCTAATGATTTCGGGCCGTTTTTGCGCGTCCACGACAAAAGCGTGCGTCTGTATGCATTTCACTGTACGCAGTTCTTCAAGTTCTGTATGGACTCTTACAATAAACTCTATAGGTTGCCAACGGACCGAGACTTGAACAGCGTCGCGAAGGTGTTTTGCGGTTTCACAAAAGACCCGTTTAGAAGAGCCCGGATTTTTCAAGATTTTCCACCAACAATCTCCTTTGCGATATTACGTAGGCCCGAGTCTCAGCGATCGCTTTGCAGGGATCTACTGTCGGTCTTGTCGTTTTCGTCGCCGACTAACTGATCGAACTCATCGACTTATTATAATAACCGCACTGTTATCTTAAAAATGATTACACACAGACTACAGGTATACAAACCAGTAGAGTTTGTCATCGCTCGTCAACCCAAACTGTTATTGCTGTGTTATACGTTATCCGTCCTCATAGATCGAGATCTGTACAGGTACCGATTTCCGTCTTCTTCTCCTGCATCGTGTGGATGCACCTTCACCTTTACGGCCACGACGCCAAAATACGAATCTCGCCGTCCGTCCCTGTCCCCAGCAGCTTCTCTGCACATCCGATGATTTCCGGTTCTTTACACGCGGTATATTCCCACCGTAACTCGGGTCTCCTCCTTAGAGGTCTAATACTTCCTCTATTATTACCTGCGAAACTAGAGATCCTTGTTTACGCCCCACGAGTCTTCTTTTTCAGGTCTAGAATCGTGCGATTTCCTCCGTTCGTTTGTTCGACTATCGGTTCGTACGTTTTCCCCGTACAACTTTCCTCTCAGTTAACGCCAGTCTCAGTTCCCCGGCGTCAACCACCAAGCGTGATAACGTGACGCACATTTTTTTTTTTTAGATCATTGGTTTTAGCGCTCTTTCCAATCCGCAGTGTCATTATTACCAGCTGTAGAGTTGTGTTCGCCACAGCGCCCGGTCCGTCTCTGCTTCGTCACCTCTACCTCGATTGTTTTGAAATATCGCGATACGATTTTCCAAACTTTCCGCCGTTCTAGTCGTACGCTATTTACGCGTTATTTCCGCTCGTCGGTTCGTTGTTACGAGCGCGTTTAGTAGTACAGGCGACAAATAATAACGACGTCGCGTTTTGTCGGCCGATTGCTGTTGCAGTGTCTGTGTAAAATTGAGGGTTAAACGTGTACGTCGTCGTTATTATTATATGATTATTTATTATACGATGGTATCGCGTTGCCAGCACGCGCGAATCATCCGCGTAGACGCGTTTACGGCGGGGCGAGACAGCGATCAATCAACCGATGGCGCTTCCTCCTCCGGACCGGCCATGGGGTGGACGAGGGTGCGGGCGCGACGTGTGCGTCAACGCCGAACCTCGGCGGTCCACACGACGTATTTACGTTGCGAAATTAACCGTCCGCGATGATCGCGTGTGTGATACGTGCGAGACGTCGACGTGCGTTGACGGTACAACAATAATTGCACCATCAAAACCCCGTCAAAGCCCCGGGGGTCTTTCAACGACGTTCGAACCGCGCGCGCGTTCTCCTCTAATAATAACCGTACAACAGCTCGGGTAAAAAAAAAGTAATAAAATTTCAGATCTTTCGTTTGTTTAGGACTTTTTTTTTTTTAAGAAATACGACGAATAGCGCGAAATCAATCATGTCTAGCCGGGTATAACAGTGGTCGCCTTACCGGTCAGGTGAGAACGGAACGACTATAACCAGTTTCTTTACGAGCGTGCTACGAGGGCTCTTTAAATTCTATAAAACTTCTATGGAGCCACACTCTGAAACCGGGCGGGTACGAAACACTCGCATTCGCGCCGAAACCGTTCGTTTCGAATATTTCATAAGTTTATTTGTAAAGGAATGAAAAATAAGAGTGAGAATCCATACGCTACAATAAGATCACGTGTATTTAAATAAAACGTTTTTTTTAAATACAGTCGATTTCCGGCTTCTATGAAGTCTCTGACCGTTGTAACTTTTATTTCAAATTTACCTCACGGATCGATTCTCCTGGATTACTTAGTAGAGTTTCGCCAGTACAGTACCACGCGCTATTTAATCCGAGAAACCACGCGCGACGTTCGGGAGCAATTTCCACACTCCACTAATTCCCTTACCCCGTGTTTTTCACGTACGTATAAATAACGAAAATAATATCGATTTGATCCACTTCATCCGAATCGCAGTGTTTAAATCAGATAATAACGTCTTTGTTCATTTTACTCGTAAATTTAGATCTTTGTCTCATTCTGGTCTGTTTGCCCATTGTAAAACGATGTAGTTTATTAAGTAGGTGTTCATATTGATTGTTTTTGTTATTTTCTATTTCATCGTTGTACGCTATGCTGTACTGTAGTGACCTAGAGGCGTTAATAAATAAATAGAAATTAATTAACTAAAAAAATAACATCGTACATGTTATCCTATATACGCGTGTATCTAATGTTACGAAGTGTGAAAATTTAAAGTAGTTTGGAGCGATTTTGAAAATTTCGCCGTATCATAAAACTCGAAAGACAATCGAAAAAAAAAATGTTTCGAATATAGAATTGAATCACTGTATAACTCTTGAGACCATTGACGAAAATCCGTTAGAACATCATAGGTGATAAGTATATGCTATCAGTGTCGTCTTGAGGCCGTAAAAAATATGTACCAAGAATTTTTTATCGATTTTCTTTGGCACATTTTTTTCGTTTATAATTAATTCTACGGATGAAACGAAATCGCGGAAATAATCGAAACCCTCGTTATTTTCGTCGGGAACGAGATTAAAAAATTTGACGTTCGACAAAAGCGGTTCGCGAGTCGGCAGATAAGTTAAAAACGGCAAAAAAAACATAAATAGGTACGAATAATGAATACTTACTAAGGTACTAATAATGAATAACGAATAATTACCCCGCGTGGTGCAAAATATCTTTGTTCTACCGTACCTGCCTGTACGAAAAATCGTGCCGCCGATTCGGGACACTATGGATTTTTTCGAAAATTCTCGTAAAAAAAAAATCGAAAAACCTACGAGACGTTTCCGTCGGGGCGGCGTAAACATCTCTTTCGGTCCTCGTTTCCGTCGAGACGCGCACATACCGCGGGGGGATGAAACGCTCGCGATGTTATCGTCGTCACTTCCACTCGCCGAGCAAACATAATGACGTCGCGCGATCTAAAACACGCGTTGGATTTTTAACGCGACAATGCGGCAGAGGCAGGCAGGCAGTCGACATTAAGTCGGGACGATCCCCATTCATCATCATGTTCTTCTTTACGCGATATATTATAATGTTATACACGTCGCGCGTGTTGTTTGTGCGGGAAATAATAAAAAAAAAAAACATACTTACCGCAAAAAAAAATCCGAGTAATTTTTATATAATATATTACGTCGTTATATACACTGTATAATAATAATTATTGTTTGTAATCGTTTTACGCAAGCGGCGCGTGCAAGTCTGCCGCGAAAAATCGCGATTTTGACGATCCACCGGGGAAATTCGGACGTGAGAGAAAAAAAAAACGCTTTTCAACGATGTTCCCTCGCAAATGGCCGTAGATTCGGCCGTTCGGTTGCAACGCCGTAGGAGACGACTAAATTCATATAACACATACGTAAAAGTGCAGTTCACGTACAAAAATAAGTGTTCGAACATTGTCATTTTTCACCGACGATCTCGACGAGCGTTTTTTCGCGTCCACATTCGTCGCGACACGCGTTTACCAGAGTTATATATTTTCAGTTAACGTTTCCTAGATTCTCCTATTATTTTTTCAAATCGTAGTTTTTCGTTTTATCCGACGAAACTACTCTGCGCATCGAACGTGTCCGAGGAGGATCGACCGAAAACGTAAAACCGCAGTACAGTTCCGCGCGGGGTCCGTTGCGAACAGCAGTAAAACCGTCATAATCATAACAATGTCGTCTCACATTGGTATCGGCGATATTACGGGAACAGAAATAAACGAGACGGAAAGTCGAACGTGTATATATAAAAATAATATATATATATAATATATAAAAAGTACGTTCTATTTGTTTTCGCGCGTTTCGGCTGTTCTTTTTACGGCCTCGCGCGGTGCTCGTCGTCGTAAAATATACGGTCGGCGTAACGGCCGATAAACACAGGAGGAATCGTTTTTTTTCAAAAAAAAAAACATCATTCATACGAGTATATCGTTCCGAACCGTTTTTTCAAAAATTAGTTAACTATCGCGCGCAAGTGTCGCGAAGGAACTAAAATGATTGCCTACTGAAAATAGCGTTCCTGTCGTACGGGAATACAGCGTTCTGGTGGAGTTCAATATCACCTAACTTTTATTTCGGACACTGTCCATCAACCGTACCGATTGGGTGGATGTTTGCACACATCACGCGTTCATCGCAAAAAGATGGAATTTTTCTCGCATTGCGATGGGTCTCGGAAGAAATACGCGAAAAGGAACGGGTACCGTTCGTCGTCGTTTTTTCGCTCTGCATTGTAATAATACAACGATAATTTATTAGGACCATAAAATCTGCGGTGGAAAATAAATACGGAGAAAACCCGATGTAAAACGCGAAACAATGTGCACAATAACGAGCAGATAAAAAACAAACAAATAAAAATTGATTCGACCGTGGCAACCGGATGGTCGCGGCAGTAAATTCATAACGAGCGCGTAACTCGCCGGCGGCATCATGACGGGTTTACGAGGCCGCCGGTACAGAACGTTCGCTACGTCTCGTGCACGTTTTATTATCGTCATCATACCAGTTTCCTCCGCGGTCTCTCTCGAATCGCAAAAGTCTAGTATATTAATTGTAACCGGTCAGTTACAAAGTAAATAGTGTTCAACTCTTGGATTCCGAACTTTTATACTGATAATCTCTGGCAGAAAGAGCGCACCGATTTCTACACACGGTGCCTTTTCTTTCGGCGAGTCGGATCAAGACGGCGTTTCGTGCAGATCGTTTTTCGATTTTTCCGCCGATAGTTTTTTTAACGCTGACCGGGAACAACCGCCGTAAAATCGCGAGAAAACGCTCGAAAACGGCGTTCTGTCAACGACGCGTACCCAACAGTTATTTCTCCGCGTCGAGGAGGGTTTTTAGACATTTTTCGCGCACAGTTATCTCACCGACGTTTCGAAAATTAGAGAAAATTTTTTATATTACCGATTTTAATAATGGTCGGACGTGACGGAAGTTATACAAACATCTGAATCGATCGTGTCGCAAACACGTTTCTTCTTTGCTCAGTTTTTTTACTTTTACGCTTGTGAGACCCCCCTCGACGTACACCGTCCGTGTCCGTCACACAGGCGACGTTCCCCGTCACAGCAGTGTAACGAAATCGAAGTTAAACCGACATTGGGAAAAGGAGTCTGCTTACGAACATTTTTTCCCGTTAGACGACGTTGTATTTCAACAAACATTGAAATATGTAATCTAAACGAGTGTCTGTTCTACACGTTGACATATCGTTGGAACGGCGTTTTAATCCGATTGAAATGGTCACAGCGAAAAAGGAGTCGCTTCGTGCATCAATCCGCGGTCTCAACGCCGTCTCCACATCGTCTCTATGGTGTCCACGTATAGACGTTGAAAATCGGAGCACCGTTGAACAAGTGTTTACACGTAGGCTACAAAGCTGTGAAATCAAAAAACGCGCGCCGTGTGCGAACCGTTCGTTTTTGTATCTCTAAAACGTCGTTTATTAAAAAACACCCGAAATATTCACAACGGCGGCTATTTTTAACGCCGTCCGACCCTCGGCCGCCGCTGCAATTACCAACGCTTTTACGGTCGAGGCGTGAAAAATATCGAACATGTGTTGCCACGGGCGAGGGCGTACGTACGGCAATAATATATATAAATAACGTCTCAAAAACAAAGTGGCTCGAAATCTGTAGGTCCCCGGCACGGTCGACCGCAGCAGCAGCAGCAGCAGAATGTGTTTGGGCTCGTGGAAAATTTTCGCCCGTTTTAACAACGGTCGTTTGCGCACATAAATTTCTCGTCGTCGGTCTAACGCGGCTGTTGTACGCGTTTCGTTTGTGTAATTTAAACATAATTTATGTAATTTTAAATTATCTTCGTACGGGACTTTCGAGGGCGACCGCCGCCGCGCTGGACCGTCCGGCGAATAACTGCAGCAGTTATTATTTATCGGCGGTCCGCGGCCGGCCGACTGTACTCGAACCGGCCGAATTCCGCCGGAACTTTACACAAGAACGGTTTCGCGAAACAACTCGTAGATGAATACGTAATATTCACAGACGTTCGGCCGTTTGTGAATTTTAGTTTTAAGGCGACTTTACGTGCAGGGGGTCTCGTATTTTGGTTTATAAGACGGTTCGAGTTTGGTAATTTTTTTTTAAAACACCTACTTAATTGCTTCGTAATGTTTGAAATACTCTCTAAGCGGGGAAAACAAAACAATTATAACAGTATTGATTTGACACGTTCGTAGGGGGGGGGGATATACGAAAGAGTTACTATCGAATTTCGCCAGAGCGCGTTAGGTACCGCAGCATTTCTATAGCTGGCTACCTCGGCAGGGAATCTTAGTACTACTTTCGCTATACAATAATCGACTAATTTTTGTTTAAAAAGAAAACGATTCAGAAGAATAGTATATTGTCGTTGAGTTTTTTTTCTGACTTTTGATTATTAAAAAAAAAAATTCGTGAAATTTAATTTTCAACAACAAGGTCGAACCTAAATAACTTAAAAAAAAAAAAGTTTTTAAAAATTGGCCAACTACAGTAGGTATAGATAGTATAGATTGTACACATTTTAAAAACCGTAAAACTAGTGGGAAATACCTTAAAGCGCAACATTTTAAACCCCCCGTCGTAACTGATTGCAAAAAAAATTGAAAAATTTTTAAAAACATTTTTAAGGTCATCGTCGTAGTATTAACTATACTCGACCATTATATATATGTATTCCCAAGTCCGTTACACCCTGGCATTCCCAAGTCGAAATTTCCACTTCAAAATCACATCGCGTTGTGTTAACGTGATAAGTGACAATTCGTAACCACCCCTAAATAACTTTATTTTTACGGGGGTGCCCAGCCGTCGGAAATAATTTTATCGACTCACAAATCCGTCGAATTATGCGATCCGTTATCGCGTGAAAATTCGTAACTACAAAATGACGTTTTTCAACCGTCTCTGGACCCGAGGAAAAAATAAGTTTTTAGTAACATTATGTTGTATGCCGAGTTTAGGGGCGGTCGCAAAACTCGGTTTAACGCGGGTTGTTAACTATTATTATACGATACGACATGATTTTGGATTCAAAATTTTGACACAAAAATGTCGAGGTCGGACCCGATAACACCGAACTATAGTATTCACGCGACAGTGGATTTATTCGGTTAGCGCGCGCAGAATAAAATTTTTCCAGAGCAGGTAAACATTTTTTATTTTAACCTCGCCGAGCGCTTTTCGCCCGCGGCGTGTATCGGAAAACATTAATAATTACGAGACACTACTATCACTATCTGTAAACCGAAAAATATTTTAAACAACAATATGGACGGGAAAAATAGCTGGATACGAGTATGTGTTTAAAGTTATCGCGCGCGGGAGACCGGAAGACCGCGAACTTCCTACGTTTTTGAATGTCGTACCTATATAACAATACATTGCCGCGAACAATCTCTCGGGGCACCCTTTCTTTTTTCGTTTTATTTTTTGCACGGACATAAAGAGTCCAGGCAGAGCTCATGAAAGAAGGAAAAAATAAAAACCGGAAGTGACGTTTATTACGACCTCGACGGACGGTGCAATTAAATTTATGTGCCGAGACCGCACCCCGCCGAAAGGGGACCATCAAACGTCTCTTGTACACACACACCAGTTCGTAGACAATACCTCAGACTTTTGTGTAAAAAAAAAATAAAAAATTACGACAGTATAAAAAACAATAGCGCGAGTCTCCCCAGGAACTCGTGTGTGCAAAACAATCGGCGCGCGCGAAGACCGCAGTATACGACCTAATAATATAGTGTCTTTGATCTTAAAAAATTAATTCCGACAGATTTTTCAAATGATAATCCGTTTTTAAAATATTCGTTGATTTTTTTGCTTAAACGGTCGTACCTGTAGTGGGTATACTACGACGACCGTAAAAAAATATTTCATTCAAAAATTTGTCAATTTCGGTTGCGAGGGAACGGGGGATGACTACGATAGAGCCCCCCCGACTGCTGTAGAAACACGGTGTAGAACGCGCTCTGGCGCGGAATTCGATAGTGACTCTTTCGGATAATTACCACGTGCCGACGAATCTGCGCAACGTTTCGCTGTTCAATCGACACACCTAATCTGCATGTGATAACGTAAAATCTGTCCAGTAAAAAAAATATTTGAAATGTTTGCGATTCACAACGACACCGAAAGTGCGGGTCCATTAGATACGACCCATCGAAATAGTATATAACACACACGATTAATTTGAAGCGATTCGGTCATTATATCACGTCGGCGCGCACACACCCTTGTAAGCGAAATCAATTTCCAATTTGTCGTGTACCATAACGACGCGTGTCGCGACCCTCTAATAGCGTTTTGAGTTACGTGCGATTTGTATAGGTGCAACCAATATTATAATATAGTTTACGATTCGTGGGTACTCGTATGGGTATCGAACGGTCACGATAATTAAACGACGCTTAACTCGCAGACCACGAAATTCTATACGTCGCGTGTCCGAACGTTGCAGCGCGCAGGGGGATGTGTGTCGTACGCGACGAGCGAAACGAACGACAAGAGAAAAAGACGTTTCGCGTAAACGTGTCCGAAAGTTGTAAACATCTAAAATTAATAAATGTCCGAAACAGTGTTACTATCGAACTCGACCGGGGCGAGTTCTTACGCGCTGTATTTCTCTATGACAATCTCGACGGGGAATCTGTTAGTACCGTCACAACCGGGAGAACGAATATTCTGTTTTGAAAAACGATTCAGAATGCAGGTATCATTGTGGGCACTGAAGTTGAATTTTTGTTTTTGATTGTTGAAAAAAATTGTTTCTGAAGTTTAATTTTCAACAACGGTTTTAATAATTAAAATAATTCATTTTTTAATATTGGCCGACGGCAGTATATCGAGCGGTGTGTATAAATCGTACGTATAAAAGTTACAGACTGCGAAACTTAAGCCCGAAATTTCGATTTTTAGACTGCAGTTATACTGACTACAGAACGAATAAGAATTGTTTAAAATATTTTTCGGCGTCACCTTAAGCCTAGTGGAATATTCCCCCTTAAGCGTGAACTTCTAAAATCTCATACCCGTGTAAACAACTACAGTATTATATTCAAACGATGTACGCGATTGTATTTTTGTACAGGACTTTTAAAAAAATTAAAAAAAAATTCGATTACGATTATTACGTCGTATAAGGCGACGCGCTAGTGTTATGGAAATCCGAAACGTTCAAGAATTGACACGAATATTGCAAAAACGTTGTCTGACCTAGGTATACCAACTTATACGCGAAAAACAGCGCTAGGAAAAAAAATAGAATGGGTCGAGTACATTTTTCGTTTTCAAATATTTTTTTATTGTATTTCACGCAGAATAAACGTAATATTTTACACACGATATTGTTATAAATAACGACAACAGCAAAACATACTGTACCTCATTTAAGCGCAACGTACTATAGAAGTATGGATAGTTAATATTATAGAACAAATATGTACATGCGTTAAAATTAAGTATGCGTAAAATAGAATAACAAAAAAAATAATGGTAGGTACACGAAAAATAAAACACGATACATTTTATTCACACAGTAATCTAGTGGGTACATGTATATGGTGAAAATAGTTCTACCCGAATTTGTTTCTTTTTTATACACTCCGTGATTTGTACGTCGGGTTACTGGGAGAAGTAAATTCGGAGTGGTCAAATATTTTGTAAAAATGAAGGGTGAGTGATCCCTCCGGCGCGGCGTCCACCCTCAAATTCGAGCACGTGGGTTTTCAATTTTCACCGATTATTCGATTCGACGTGTTCTCCGATACTATCTCATATTATTTACAAATCAACTTGGACTAGAATATTTAGGTGCGACCAAACGACGTATATTTTATTTAGCGTGAAATTGCCGTATATAATGTACAGAATCGTTCAAGAGCGCAAAACTCTGTACACATTATATATATATAACATACACTATACAAACGGCGTTTACAGTGCTTAAGTGTGTACACATAACGTGTATACGTGTGGGGTCGTCGCGGAAATTTATGGGCTTGTAATAGCCGACAGCCGCGACATGTGGGGTCCGATTTTTTTTTGATTCTATACTTTTTTCTTCGTTTTCACGCGCGTAAAAAGTACCGATTTCGTGTTGAAATAATTCTAATACAACAAGGGATAAGTGTTCAAAACGGTTCGTTCAAACGCTTACAGAATTTAATAGTTATAACAGTTTAAAATTTTTGCATTTTAAATTATTTGTCACTATAGTTTAAGTTTTGCACTTAGCAGGCTAAGTACAACTTTTAATTACTCCTCCGGATATTTCTCCTTACGTAGCGCTTTATAGTTTTGGTAATTTAGTTCGTATTTGTTCGCGCCCGCCGTAGGCTATAGTTTTCAACCGGTTTCCATCAACGATCATTTGAATTATTCGACATTTCGTACTGTGAATATTTTTCAACTTATCGGCATGAAACGACGTTAAAAGTTGAAGCTAGTTTATTGTTTTACAAAAAGTTTTTATTGCGGACAATAGGTACGCGTCGTACTCTCTAGCGGCGACAAAATAAACACTATCAAGTGTATATTGTTATACTGTTATTTGCGCCTTTCGAAGTCGATTAAACTGCAGACGGATTGGCGAGTGGGCGCAGAAAAAAAGGGTGTTTAAACGGCCGCGGGGTATAAATCACCGTGTTAAATAGCCCGACTAACGCGCGTTATATTCGACTTTCTCTACCAGTGTATAATATATTTTATAACCGAATGGTCCTCATCGAGTCTTCAATGTACAATTCTCTCGTGTCTGTAATGCATACCGTAAATTTGAGGATACGCCAGGGGGTAGATTTGCACCAAAAAACGTTCTTCGTTTTTGACTTGTTTAACTCGCAAACGTTTTATCGAACGTCCAAACCGTTTAAGCCATCTTGTTCCTGACAAGTGTAGAGTCCAGGGATTAAATTACCTACCCAATTTTTGATAACATTAGTACCACGATTTTGTTTCATATTATGCCGTAGTAGTTATAAACGAAAAAATAGGTAAAATTCATGCATGTTTTTATGCTCATCTTTATCCGTTCTCTTTAATTAGTATTTTTTTACATTTTCATTTTAAAATGAACAACATTTTTTTAACGTCTTTAGACGACACTGATTGTATAGTATACTTCGCACCATTCTAATGGATTTTTCTCAATGTTATACAAAGTTACCCGACTTCACGTACATTTTTGCACCGAACACTGTCTGTTAAAATATTGAAATTAAAAAAAAAAAATTTGAAAACTCTATAAAAATTTCATTTTTCTAACCTTTCTATTTATGTCGATTGTATCACAATCATTGATGTTTGTTTGTTTAAAATTGAAAAAAAAAAATTGGGGCAAATTATCCTCATTTTACGGTTTATCAATAACTGTATATTTTTTGACGAATTTTAAGAAAAACGCCCAACAGTCTCGGTATTTTTTCTTTTTTTTTACTAAATGTATCCAGATCTAAGTATCAAAATGCGATTCGTGAAAATATAGATTAATACACACGTTTATTGCTATTTGAATATTACCATTGATATTCCGCGATTACGACAAAAACCTTTAATACGTTGAACGACTAAAACGAAAAAACTGAAAAAAAAAAAAACGTTTGCTCTTAACAAAAATTTTGACCATCCTCGCTGAATCTCAGATAAATATTAACGGAATGACTGTATTTTGAGCTACGATTTTTTTCAAGTATACAGTATAATACCAACTTGCAAATTTATAGTCTCGACAATTATTTAAAAATTTCACAGTCGAATGAAAAATTAGCGAACGTTATACGTATTTATATCGTTTAATTAACGCTTATAGTCAAAATTTACACTTCAATTGATGAATAATTTTATTCAGAACCAATTTTACGAATGTATTTTATAATTTAACATTGTGAATTTGCATTATAAAAAAAATATATTATTTTGTTGTACAGGTTAAAAATATGTGCATACGTTCATTTGGTTGCCTAACTATGTCCTATAGTGTCTATCCGTCAAAAACATTAATAAATACACGTAATATTGGTGTGTATAGTCAAAATCAGTTGCCTAATCGATTTTAAATATTATTTAGACGTATACAGAAACGCTTTTTTTGTTTCGATAATTATCAATTTTAAATTTGAAGTTTGGATAAAATTCTCCTGTATTGTGTAGAACGAACGCGGTGATTTAATTATTGTATTTTTTTTTACACAATACTGCAGAAGAAAATATCTTTCTATCGAGTGCATTCGATTTTTGATTTTATAGTAAATAGAACTCCTCAAAATATTATAGTTTATTCGTTGTAACTAATAAAAAAAATTGGCCAAATCTAAACTTTTATTGTACTTGACAAAAAAATAAAAACAATTTAAAAACCAATGTAGCGCCAAGCTGTTTAATAGGCTTTCATTTTTCAAACGAAAAAACAATTACAGAAATCGGACCGTTTTGTGAGAGTTTTTCCAGTATAAGGCGTGTTTTTGGAGGAAAAACAGCTGTTTAGGTCATGCGTGCATGCGTTGCATTTTGTGCATAAGTCTCGGGAAAATATTTTTTGGGAACACGTAAGTTTGAATGAAATATATTATATTTTGGTGAATTATACCAAGGTAAGGGCCAGATGGGCCTGGTTCATCCAAAATTTCGATAAATATCATAATATAATAAATTATATCAACAAAAAAAAGCAACAGGTGCTATTGCCAAAGTAATTTTAACTATAGTAAAACGCACAAGGAATTTAAATTTGCTATGCAATTAGTTGTTATGTTGGTGATCGATTACTTGTTTGGATTATATCGATTTAAAAACTTATATTTCACACGAAATATCCAATATTACCTGTATACCTATAGTATATATTCAAAAAGAGCTGTTACCACGTTCATGTATTTTGCTCGTGTTAAATGTACCGATTGAAAAATAATAGTATCTCAATAGCTATAATTGTCAAACAAAATTTTCAAGAGTTTCAACATTTTATTTTAATTGTATACATAATCATTCAAGTTTTTAAAATATTATTAAAACTGCTTAATTATTGAAATATATTCAAGTGTATCGTGAATCGTGTACAACTTATGATATGGTTATTTTCAAAATCTAGGTACGTAAGTTCTCGATTAAAAGTTATCAGTATTTATGTTTCGTTCGAATCTTCTGTTTATTTTCCATTATAACAAAGCGATTTTTTCTAGTTTCAGAAATTTTTACATACATACTTCTTTATTTAAAACGATATTTGGCCTGTGTCTTGCTGATGATAATAATAAACTATATAGTAATATTTGCCACGCATAAAAACCCGCACTGTGAAAAATTATTAAAAATTCCTTAAGTTCAACAATTATTATTTACAATGCTTTTAAATTATTGTGGAAAAAGTTTATTATTTTAGTTTCTGAGCGTCATCGAGGAATGTATCGTTTTTACAATAATGTTTTTTTGTTTTTCTGTCAACGACTTTTCTGATAGAAGGAACGCTCAGATTCTTAAAGTCAGTACGTCTAACGATAGGACTCCGGTGTTAACTTTGTTTGAAGTTTTTTAAATTTTGCTTACATTTTGAGTCTTACCTCGGGAAAAACGGAAAAATCGACACACGGCCGTTTCCCGTCGGAATGTGGCGGCGCGCGGTCGGAAACGGCCGACGACGACGACGACGAACGAACGACGCGCGGCGGAGGAGTGGTTTCCAGTCGGACCGTGTGCCGCCGATTGGCTGTGGCTGGTGGCCGGCGCGTGAGGCCCTCCATCCAGCCGTCCCACGCACCGCGCGGCCAACAAACGTCGTAAAAATAGGTATTAGCACCTGCGCCGGAAGAAAACCTCTTTTTTTTTTTGGTTTTTAAACAGAGTGCGTTTGCTGGTCGTTTCGGTTTTTTCTCCGTTCGAATCACACGGTGTTCTACACCGACGCGGTACGATTTCGTTTGGCTAACAATCTCACTCAAAACCGTACTCGCGCATTGATTGAAATCATAATAATACGTGCAGAAAACTGTATCTATTTGCGTTTTGTAGAGATCAACGGGACAGTATTTTAGCGTGACACAAAACCGTGTCGTTTGAAACTAAACCACTATACAGTTCTCGACGAATAGGCGACAGCGTTCCGCTCAACCGTTTTTGAAGAAAAAAAAAAACGTACATTTGAAATAAATTTCGATGTTGCGCCCGCCGCCGAGCTCACAGCGGCGCCCACCCGTAGCCGGCCGTCGGAACGTCGTTCTTTTTATTGTACGAGCGATTCTGTTTTATTTTTCGGGTCGCGAATTTTCCAAATGGTTACACACTGGACGCTCTTGTTGTGACCGAAAAAAAAAAAATTGTCGTTAACACCTCGTTGTTTCGAACATTACGCACTCGACAGCTGTTATTGAGATTTACGTACGTGTGGTCCAGACCAGGGGTGGCCACGCGAGCCGCATTCGAATCGGTTTTGTTTCGGCTCTCGAACCGAATTCGAACAATCATTATAAAATTCCGTTGGAAACGTTAGATTTCGTTTCCGTTTCGGTTTCGTTGTCATCGTCGTTCGTTATATAGGTTCTTCATTATATCGGCGAATAACGTCAAAAACGATAATGTTTTGTGTAAAAAATAAACGTTCCTTCGTTAAAAGCCTTCATTTTATAAACGAGGAGATCGCCTCAAATTGGCTTTATACGTTTGCGGCTCCCGGAGTTAACGTCAGTGGCCGCCCCTGGTTTAGACCGTATATTTTAACCTGACTTATAACGTTCTAAATTCTACAAAGTGCCTGCGTAAGATGTAGGCACCCATCATAGAACAATTTATAAATTGCCGACCGGAATCCAAGTTATACCTTCACTTCCTGCAAAACCCGTTTTCTTTTAAACGGTTATTTAATATTATAGTACGTCGTATCTGTAGAATATAGTACAAATTTTTTTACATCAAAATTTACATAAAAAACGCATAATACGTACGTGTTATCTTCCGCATGTCACGTCGATATTTTACTTTATATTTTACCTACGCACGGATTATATGATATTAATTTGGCACTAGTGTTAAATCGGAACACGTACAATGCCGTTTGGTTATCATCAAAAAAAAAAAAATTTTAAGTAAAAACCATGCAGCTAAAGAAAAATTGTGCAAATATGTCCAATTTTCGTTTTTTACAAACCAGCTATAATACATAACGGTATATAATACATAACAAATAATACATTACGGCCGATATCAGCATTTGGAATTTGCGATTTTTAAGCCCTGATATTTTCCATCTTCTCGCGTTTTAGCTCTTACCTTTTCCTTCTATTCGAAGTTAAAGCTTTGTGAAACTTATGAAATGCCAACTATTGCGAGTCTGTCTACACTACGATTGTTTTTCGAAAAATATCTTATAGGCGTGCAGAATAAAAATAGGTATCTGATTTCGTTGAAATCAAAAAAAGGTTTATACGACGATTTATGTGCTAAAAAAAAATAATAGATTATTATCATATAATTTCATCTTAACGCGTCTAAATCTCAATTTTGTACGTTATTGTTATTGCGACGAAATCGTTGGAGAGAATTTTATATAAAAAACGATTTTTTAACAGCATACCTATAACAATAGTTTAATTTACAGACGCAATCTAATTAAACCTAATCCGTCGTAATAATATAGAAATCCCTATTTCGCATACGGACCAAAAGAAGCTTCAAATCCTTTTATTCGATTTCGAATCTCTCGACTCGATTCCAAATGATTTTCCCAATCGCAATAACCGCAATATAGTTTTACACATCAAAAGATTGGTTCTAACAATCGAATCATACACACTCGTTTAAATCATTTTAACGCTTGCGTTTATCATAATATAAACACTAACCGATCAAGTTAATTGGTTTGGTTAATTTTTTTTTTTTTTTTTACAAATTGTCTTCGGTCCTTTTGTGTAAAATTTTTAAAACTCTATCGCTATAATAAGAGGTTTAGTGGAGAGCGAGTAGTCTAAAAACGTGTCGTTAAAATTTATTTGACGAATTTTCTTCTTTTCTTAGCAGTACAATCAGTGTATTGTATCAGCTGTATCAGGACAATATTTTTATTTCAATATCCGCGAAACGTATCGGAGGCTTCGTGGAAAACACGAGAAGGGGTCCCTGCAAAACCGCACGCGAGGAAGGAGTTTATCGAAGGGGTGGTGTTGGGGCCAACGGTTCCCCCCAAAGATTCGTTCGATTTTCACGTCCAACATAATTATAATCTTCGTCTTTTCCGCTTTTCTCCCGAGTGTTTGTGGTTGGAAAAAAAAAAAATCGGTGCAAAGTATCCTCGTTTTACGAGTAAAAATCAACAACTGTAAAATATTTTTTCACGAACTTTAAGAAAAACGCCACGGTTTTTTTTCTTCTTTTTTTTTTTACGAAACGTATCCGTATCAAAGTGACGAAATGTATATGTGTACAGTGCGTTTGTCGCCGTTTGAATATTGCCACCGCGGATTACCGCGAATAATTTAATACGTCGAAGCGTTTGAACCGCGAAGGCGTTTTTCGCGACGGGACATTTCCCCTGGCCGGAGGGGTGTTGGGGGCGATTGTTCCCCCCAATGATTTCCGTCCGGTTTATGTTCTCCCCCGAGCGTTCGGGGTCCACGGAACACATCGTATTTCCAGTCGTTTCCGTGTCACGTATCCTTCTTATTGGTCTTCCTCTTTTTTTCCCCGCATACGACGTGCACACTGCTTCGGTTTCTTCTTCTCTAACCGTCCCGATATTCCCTGTGCTCACGCGCCCATAAACCACCGGGTACTTTTCGCTCAAACTTTGCGAGCACGGTAAAAAAAACGTCGCGTTTCCGGTTATCTCGGTACGCTCTCTCTCTCTCTCTCGTAGTAACAAAACGACGATATATTATTATATACTCTGTGAAAACGTCGCGCGTGTCGTGAGAAAACCGTGCGTGCATGTGTGTGTGTGCGCTCTCGTGAGCAATGATTGACGGGTGGCGCGCGGGAAAGATCATCGGCTGCTGCTGTGCGGCGGCGGTGACTGACAGCGGCGGCGGCGGCGGCGGCGGCGGCGGCGGCAGAAAAGGCGGCCCCGAACGCGGCGCAGGCGCGCGGCCGTGCTTCCTGCGGCGGCGCGCGGTACCCGTGGAACGGACAACGTAAAAAAATCGTCGCGCGCCATCGCCGGCGTATCCCCGCGGCCGACACTCTGCTGTGGACTGCGGCCACGACGACGACGACGACGACGACGACGTCCACGACGACCGCGTTTTCGGCGACACGCACACACACACACGTTTTATCGTACGCGTCCGATGCCGGGCCCCGACCACGGCCGCCGCGAGACGTCGAATCGCCGCGATCATATACCTTCGTCGCATAACGGTCGCGTTTCGTTTTTAGGTCGTTTTTAACGCGTCGCCGTGTTATTCCGAAAACAAAAAAACAACGCACGTACGTACCGCGTAAATAAACGTCACCGGTTCGTCCACGCTGAGCACGAGGGCGAAATGATGCTTAAAAACGCCGAGGCCGAGCTGCGGCCCGGGTGCAAACGGCAGCGGCTCGTGTTGGGCGCGTTCGGCGGGCCGCGGATGCTGGCGGACGCGCTGCACGTGGCCGGCACGGGCGCCCCCGAAGACGACGACGACGACGACGACGACGAGGCGGACGACGACGAGGACGGGACGTGCGGCGTCGACCGCAAGGACGGCGGCATGTACGCGGCGGCCATCGGCGCGAACGACTCGCCGGCGTCCGCGGCCGGCCTCCAGGACGGCGGCAACGGGTTCTGGATGGCCGCCGTGTCCGCGGCCGGCCCGCTGCAGATGGACGGCCATCACGCGTCCGACGGCTACGCGCAGCCGACCGCCGTGCCCGAGTACATGATGCAGCAGCATCACGCGATCGGCGGCGGCGTCGGCGGCGGCGGCAACGAAAACTTGTCGCCGGTCGACCACCATCAGGTGGCCGCCGCCGCCGCCGCCGCCGCCGCCATGTACCAGATGCAGCAAGCCGCGGACCAGCAGGGCGTCGGCGGCGGCGGCGGCGCGGGCGGACAGCAAGAGTACCCGTGGATGAAGGAGAAGAAGACCACCAGGAAGAACAACCATCAAGGTGAGAGCGTATCAGCAGCGTTTCTGCGCCCGAGTTCTGGGCGGCCGCGCTGAAAATTATTATTATTCATACAGGCACCTGTCTCGGGAGAGTTAACGATAAAATCAACAGTGTTCCGTATCATCGCGGGGCGACTGCTGCGAAAATGTTTTTTTTTTGTTGACGATCTCATCGATCTTTTTGCGAAAATCGCACGTTTATTTCCCCCTTCGGAAATGGTTCGAACATTTTTTTTCGCTCGCATTTTATTCTTTTTTAAAAAACCGCACCGGAAAAACTCGTATCGATGCGACGACGCAATGGATTTTTCGACGGGTTTCCGAGATTCGGCGGTTTTCGGCTTTTGTCGTTTGTCACGGAAACTTTGACGTCGTTCGCCATACGACGACACGTATCGTGCGTAAACTTTGTTTTGACGAGGGACGGTAGTACGTATCTATACACAGCGATATCGTCGATTATTACAACGAACGCATTGTATTTATATTTTGTATCGCGCCTCGTCAGAATCACGCGAAATCGCTCCGTTCCCACACCCGCGGCTCGTTCGACTATACGCGATTTTTTACGCTCAATATGGAAACTATGTTTACGGTAGTAGGCATTCCCGGTCAGGATCGGTTGTAAATTATAAAAATTTTTTCCAGCGGCTTCCTAGGACAGTACCGCTGATAATGTATGACGGTTTTCGGGAATTTTGCCCAGTTTTTCCGTTCCGACGAAACGTGTTTGGTTAGAAAACGAATCGACGACCGCGGAAAGTTCGTTTCGTTCAGTCGATTGTATTTCTCGTAACGAATCTTCCGAAAACTTCTCAAAAGTTCTATAACCGAATGGTTCACGACGGTTTCGAGTCGATTTGCAGTTGAGAGAGATGAACGAAAAAACTGCCGTAAGTTTCGCGCACGAAACGAAAAGGCGTTTGTGTACCTGTTGGGATGTTTGATTTTCCCGTCGGGGAAAACGATTTTTTTTCTTTTGCCAAACGCGGAATATAATTGGAGTGAATATTGTGCAATATCGGATCGTCACTCGCGCAGTGAAATTTCTGGTTGAAATTTGCAATTCAAATGGAATACAAATAAACTCTTTGGCGTTACGAACGTTCCGCGATCGCACTTTTATACACGCGAAAAGTCGAATTAGTTTTATCGGGCGCACATCGGACGATTTTCGTCGTTTTCGGAAAATAATCAAAACATCATAAAAAGTAGGCACCAAAAGTGCAGAACTGTTAGTGGCGTATTCAGCGCGAAAATCAGATCGTTATGCATTTATAACCGAAAAATAAATTACAAGTGTGGAACTACTTCAAGCCGTTCGGCGCAAAATATTCGTAAAATTCTCGAAAAACAGTCAAAATTTACAAATATAAGATTCTACCGAAGTAGGTACTAATGTGATCAAAAAAAATACCTATCACAGGAGTAACTGACCCCCAAGATCGGAGAGCATCTATCTGGAGAAAAAAAAAAACTACGAATTACGCTAAAACTTTATCTAATCTGATCTAAAACTTTAGTAACACTTTTTACCCTAATTTAAACAAAAAAACGTTTTCAGTTCTGAGATGAGATGTAATAGATGTATGAAGATAAAAATCCAAATCAACCGACTCGAAAAATATATAAAACACGTACATTTTAAGTTGATGATAAAGAATAAATTAATTCAAAACTAGAATTGTACGTTAAAACTTTGGTGCGACAATATCGTGTTAAAATAAAAAAGTCATTTGAATTCTTACTTCGAAAATTGCGCTTCCTACTTCTAGAACAATACGAGTGCTATTCAAAACTCGATGACATTCATAAAGTGTGTAATAATATCTTTTAGAATATATAATGTATAACGCGCACCAAATACCATAAAAATATTACTATTTAAAAAATTATTTTTATTGCGCTCGTTACGTGGAAATTTTTTACAAAAACATATTTTCTCCTTTGTTCGGTCAACGAAAAACAGTCGGTTAAATGGAGCATTTTTTTTTTAAAGTTTTCACACCCGTCGTAGGATAGCGCGTGTCGCCCTCGTGTCACAAACACAATAATAATAATCGTCGGGCCTTTGCAGCGCTCCAAACATTATGCGCGCACACACTTATCATATCATATATATACGTATAGATAATATAAGAACACATCAAAAGTTTTCGACGACTCATACATGTGTTACTTCATTTATCACTTTATAAATTTAAATTCACCCCGTTTATTGTGTGACGTTCGAACCGCAAAAGGGGAGAGAGAAGACCGTCGGCTTTTTGCCTTTTTTTTTTTTTAATAAAACCCTACGTATATATTTTATAGTCGACGTATATGTAATACCGTCATAACTTTTCACATAAGCCCAGTAAGTGTTCCCTAATACGGGAAAGCCTTTTGTCAAATTATTATTACAATATCGTAAAACTTTACACGAGAAAATAATAATTACGCAAAACAATTATTTTAGTACCCCTATAACACGTATAATACGTACACCGTATGAATCGCACGGAGGGCTAACGTGAGACCCGAGTGCAGTTTGACGGCGTGACGACTGCGCTTTGGGTGGGTCCGTGTTTTAGAAGTTGCGGTTCAAACCAATGATGGCTGCCGCCTTTGAAAACGCGATTCTGAGCGAGCGTAAATGTTTCGAGAATTTCAAAGTTCTGTACTTGGCTCGAAAATGTTTGAAATCATTCGAAACTCTTATCGAAACTGTATCTATTTTAACGTCGCGTAAAAGTTTCAGCCCGTTCCGATCATTATTCTGCGCGTTATCGCCCAAACAACTGAATCGATATTTGCATCAAAAACAACGTATTCAACGTTCCTGCTTGGTTTTATGACTTTTCAATTTTTCGAATTTCAAAAACCCCTCGAAGTACCGTTGAAGTTCATAGACCTTTTATTAACAGTGCTGACTTTAAAAATCGACGCGTTTTTACCGCCCTTAAAACTTTAAGTTCATAGAAAAAAACAATGTACATTCTTCGCGGCTCTCCTAAAACCTAGGAACGTAAACGCGAATAGTGAAAATCTATAGGTACTCGACGTATTACGCGCATGTTTTAGCTGCGGTTGAGACACAAAATTCAATTTTTTTTTTTCGTAAAATACGTTTCGAGGCAAAATCACAAAATATATTTTGACTTTGCCGGGAGCAAGACGCGTCTCGAGGTATAAACATAACACTTTACGCATTGTGATCGATTGTTTCGCCAAACAAACAAAAGAAAAGTGTCTCGGGGTGGACGAAAATGACGCTTTTGATGGGTGAAAGCGTAAAAAGATAAAATTTAAAAAGAATACACAATTGATACGATTTCAATGTTTGGACGACGAGTTCGGTTTTGTTTGTACACGGGAAACACGCATGGAATTTCACCGCACCGAGTGAAACTGCTATAACTGAATTTCGATTTATTTTGCTCGGAAACTTCGCTCGATCAACAACAACAAAACAAATATGTAACACACGCGTTTACCGAACGAGTCTAGCGACCGTTTTTTTTTTTGAAAACGCGATTCGCGTAGTTATTGTTAAACGTGCGAAAATTTGATCGACCCTCGTTCTCGTTTGATGGTTTGCGGCTGTTTTCCCGACGAAAACAAAAACGAGACTTTCGTCCACAAACACGGTCGACGTCGCGCCTCCGGGGTCGTATCGTACGGTTTCGGGAAGGAACAAGAGGAGTTGACGAAAAATATACGTACACGGGGTTTCCTACACGGCTGTTGTACACGTAGGTCCGTAAAATTTTTTTAAACTACAAAAACAAAGGGAGACACGGGCGAACGGGTGGGCGTTTAAATTTGATTGCGGAGCGTCGTTTCTGTGCGGTCGTAGGGTCTACTAATCCACGTACACGCATTATTAGCGGGGTTTCGGTTATTTTTTCTATCTTTCTTTCTTTCTTTCCCAGACGAACAACCCATCAATTCGTGTTTGACACTCGGTCGAGGGTATTTGACCGCGCGCGCGCGCAGGACGATTCATCATTATCGCCCGCGCTGCGCAGAGCAGAGTCGGAAATTTCTCACCGTCCGTCGAAGCGGTTACACGGAGCGACCGTGTAACCTATCAGAGAGTTACCCGCGTAACGTGTAGTCTTCTTGTGCGTTGTGCGCGGTCGGCGGCGTAAAGGCGGACGGACAGGTCGGAATTAAAACGCGGAGGGAAAAAAAAAAAATTAAAAAAAATCAACCGAAAATAGGATAATCGAAACGATTGTGGAAAACAAAACGCGATACGAGTTTGGACGTTTTTTTACTGTTGGGTGTAAACGCGATGATCACACCGGACGTAACACTATGCGCTTATCGTTACCGTGATGGTCAACCGATATTAAAACCGATATTTTCGCCATCGATTGTGTAATACGACCGTCTCCGAATCCGTACGTCATTTCGACGTCATTTCCGAATCAACGACGGACTGGTTACGTCGCACGAGTTCTGAAAGATTGTAACGCGGCGGTTCGCCGAGACGCTTTTCGTTCTTCTGCCGGTTCAGTAATCCAGTATAGGGCCGTTATTTTATGTACCTAACTAACTCGTACGTATGATCGTCATTTTAAACGAGATTCGTACACCCCGATTAAAATCACTTTTAAAAACCCGCACCCGCTGTTATTATAAATAATTCATATCGTGTGTGATTACTGGTTACCGACACACATGCAAGTTTGTGCGCGGAAAACGCCCAGGAGTCAGACGAATCTTTTCTATCGACACGCGCGCGCACTTGTCGCAAAACGCGACGGAAAAATGAATTTCCGAAAAACGAGCGAAATCTCGGCTCGATAGGACTACTACGGGAAGTGGGCTATTTTAATAATGCGGCTACTTACGGAACCCTTATCTGTACAGTATGACTTTGGCACGTTATTTATCGTCACGTTGAACAGAGTCGTGTGGCCGAATCTCGGCAGGACAGCGGATAGGTTGAACGGGGGAGCCCAGTATCTTGGGGAGTTTCGCTCAA
The DNA here is from genome assembly GCA_017140985.1 of Hormaphis cornu. Classification (NCBI taxonomy): domain Eukaryota; kingdom Metazoa; phylum Arthropoda; class Insecta; order Hemiptera; family Hormaphididae; genus Hormaphis; species Hormaphis cornu. The sequence continues at coordinate 2,962,735 of CM029362.1, read as the reverse complement.
AATCTAAAACTGTCCACGAAATACCTGTGTACGCGGACGGTTTTGAATAAAATTATAAACCATTCGTACATGGCGTGTTGTGCAGTCGTTTGCGAAACGCGTGAACTGCACCGTGAACATGATCGATAGGGTCCGATGATGTGAGAAAATGTACGGTGTGAAACCGGCGAGAGGGTAGTCGTTCTTAATTCTGCGTGCGCTATAATGAATCGCTATGATCTGCGGCGTAAACTCGAGCCGTTCGTACGTATTGTGCGCCTATGCCACAGGGGTGTCATTTCGAGGTGCAGGGTGTCTTTCGGAAACCCTACTGCACTCTAAAAACTGCTGTAAAAATGCCGGCATGTTATTCGTGAATTCTAACACGGTTGAACTTCGGTTAAATTTTGTTGGTCAAAGTAAAAAATATCGGAGAACAGAATGACTTTTAAAAAAGAAAACCGAAACGGTAGATTTGGAGGAGTCGAGCAAATTTAGGGTTTTTTTTTTTGGATTTGTCTCTTATATCCGCGCCCGTTCTTGTATAACAGTATGTCCGCTTGCCCGTTCCGGTGATTCGTACAATATTGTAATACAATGGTAAATTACTACGATGATAATATTTTACAATATGCCACATGCTAACCATCTCGTGGCTTCCGGCGTCCGTACAGTGCAGTGTTCGAAAATAGAATTTCGTTGACGGTCATTTTATTGTTACATTTGATCATTATCATACCACGCCCTGTACGACCGCCGGCGGTCACGTTTCTTTTGAGTGTCCCACAAGTCAAATGTATGCGCGGTGTACGACGGTAATTTTCAAAAGATCATGTCAATAGTAAAATATTTTGAAATCGGCTGCGGAAACGGAGCGAAAAGCTATTCGCGTTACGGGAAATCGTATTCGGTTATTTTGGCCTTTGCCGATTTTCACGAAGCGGGTTTTAGGCGTAGAATTTTTTCGAACGAACGTTGTCGAAAGTTCGATAATTTTTGTTGTTTTATCGAGGTGGTTACGTGAAATCAATTTTATTTGGCTGTTTTTTGGCTAAAAGTATATAAGAAGAAGAAAAAACTGATATCACCGCGTTCGCCAGAGTTGAACCCGTGTAGGGGTCAAAAGGGGTAAAAATAAAAACGGATTTTTTTAAAATTTGGAATAAATACGAGGAGGAGGTCAAAACTAAACGAGACGTAAACCATACTAGACCTGGGCAAAGTCAGCTGGTTACGTTATATCGCTGTGCACGTATAATGTAACGTATTGTATGCGAAAAACCCAAAAGTTCTGCGAGCTCGAAGATATAGTATCATCGCCATTTGCTCGTTTCGACAACATCTGTATACGTTTTACCATACACTCGTTCGCGACTCGTTTGGTCTGTATTAGACGATATCTACGTATCAAAAACATCAAACGGCGTAATAGGTGGAAGACCACGGCGCAGATTCTGCTAGGAAATATTATTATTATAAGTACCTAATAATAACCGTTCGACTGCAACTAGAAACCGTCAAAACGTCCTGGCCTGTATACAGGCGGAGGACGGTTCCTATCCGGGGGCTTAGCCCCTGCACGAGAACGTCTAAAGAGCCCCGAAACATCTGATCACTATTAGCTCAGCCAAAAATGTAATCAACACACGAAAAATTCACACGGAATAAAGATGACGTTGGCTCGTGATGTCGGCAGGTAGAAAAAAAAAAAAAGGTCCGCGGGAGGTACGGACCGGGTCAAACGTGGTAGCTAATGCACTTGTCTCGCCGAAACATTAATAACAATATTTACTGTCCGCCACCGTAACACTATTGTAATAACAACAACAATTTTTTAATCCGTATACGCCGACACGCGTTTAATGATCGATTATCATTATACAAAACAGCTAAATTATTGTTCGTCAATCCGAATCCGCGTCGTATGTATAATTGATTGTCTCCTCTCACGTCCCGTGTCTGCAGTCTCTACGGCGTCCCATCAAAACGCGCAGCCGGTCTCGCTAAAACTGATAAACAGATTTTTTTTTTAAATCGAATTTTCGCGTTTACACGCATTTTTTATATCGTTCAACAAACGGTTAGCTGCGCGCTATTCAGGATGCTTTCCGTTTGAAATCGATATTAGAACTGTTCGATTTAAGGCAAACGCCGTCCACCCGGGCGCGTTCTATATGATATTATACCGTACTTCTGATAGCCGATCTTAGTCGGGGGGAATCCTTTGCAACTGAAACGACCTTTTTTTGAAAATTGATTACCTGTAGGTACCGACGTCGGGGGGTTTTTTCTGTTGGAATATTGATTATTAGAAAAAACGTTCGTGAAATTCGATTTTCGACGACGAGGTTAAAAAAAAAAATAATTTTTAAATATTGGCAGCAGAAGCAACAATGTGTACCTATATTCAAAAATCCGCACACTTCCTCCAACCGCGGCAAAACTGAAACCGGCGAGAAAGAACTCGAAACGCAAAAACGTCGGTTTTGTCGTGACCGTCTAAAAAACGAATAAACATTTTTCGTCGCGAGGTATCAACCACAAGTGTATTCGACCGTTTAAAAAACAAATACGAGACATTCCTCACTGCACTCGGTATTGGCAAGTTTGATTTTTTCGTTTGAGCACCCATTACAACACAATATCGCAGTCGAAACGTGTTTACGCGTCGTCGTCGTCCCCCGTTTTGTAATTTTTTTTGTTTTTTTCTTTCATTTCGCGTGTCCGCCGCAGTGTAACCATCGTACACAACCACGATATCGCGCGAATATATAGAAAGTGTCGTTTTTTTTTTTCGCGTTGTGTAACGATACGCGGCAGTACGCGGTGTTATTACGTAGGCGCATATAGTGTATTTTGAGGCCGAAAGAGACGGTATAATTTAACGTACGTAGAGGTGTATTGTTTGCCGACGGAATGCGCAGGTATATAATTGTGAACGCAAAACGATCATCACTGTCGATAATTTCAATAACCGCCGTGTTAAACTGCTGTTCTTCGTCGCATCTGTCGGTTCGCACGCACGTTCGGACGTTATAATAAAACGTTTCGTCGTTATTCGCCCGAACAGGGTGATGACAACACGACTTCCGCGTACAAAAGAACTCGGTCCCTGCGAAATCGGCCGAGTTTTGAACCCCGGACGCCATCGTGAGACGAACGTTTTTCAAACTCGCAAGTCTGTAACAGCAGCAGCAGCAGCAGCACAAGTTCTTGAAGTTCCGAGATGGGTGTACGGCGCGTAAAAAGTTTTTACGATTCGAAACGACCGTTGAGGGGGTAGAAGAAAAGAAAAAATCCGCAAAAAGTAATGCGGACGCGATTTCAACGCTCTGCGGATCACCCCGTGTGTACGTCGCAACAGTGTCATGAGATAAGCGTGCGTTCGGTCTTTTTTTCTCCTGTATAATAACACGTTCGTACGAGCGAACGGGTTTCTTTTTTTTTTTCCAACAAGACCGGCGAACGTCAAACAATTATCGGGTTGGGTTAGGTTGGGGCGGCTGTCATGCGTGCTGGATCGCGCGCGCGCACGAGAACAGCAGTAAATTGCGCTCACCGGTTCAACGGGAGCTGCGAATTTTTTTTTCGTTTTTGTTGAAAAAACGACCACGCATTCACGTCGAGCACATGCCGCTGGCGAACAGTAATAATTACTGTTGTTTACCGCCGCGGTTTCGTACGGACTGACGCAACAGGCACGACGCACTGAAACGTACACCTGTGACAAAACTATAATGTAATACGCGTTTTAAAAATTATACGGATATTATTATGTTTTCAACGACTGACGATATTGTCGGACACGTTCGTTGTGTACGAATAAACGGCCGAAAGTGTTGTGCAGTACTATTCTGTTCACGGACCCGCCGCGAACAGAACGGAGTCTCCGAAGACTCTTCGTCGCACTCTTCGATCGACTTACCAGGGTGTGTTTTTTTATAAGACTCGTACCGTACTGAAAACAAAAAAAAACGATCGGAGGTGCGTTACGTATTGCTTCCAGCGCATAAAATATAATCGATTTAGACGACTGAACATTTCGCAAAAACGATCTGCCGCCGATCGTATCTAACCTTACTTTTACGAATCAAGAGACGTTTTACCTATACCTACTTTACGGCGTTAAAAGGGGACGGCAACGCGAGAGACTTTAACGAGCTCGTATGAAGTTGTGCGATTTTAAAGACATTGGGCACTTGCGATGGTGTAACTTTAGAGTTTTGGGAGCTGTTTTAAAACAACGATAATTATTTTAAACCGTACTTACGGTTTAAGTACTTCCGTGTTAACCGCGGCGTTCGTTTAATTGCAATTTTATTCACAATAACCGAAGTTTTACAAAACCATACAACAGCTCACTGCTGTGTTTTTGTCGCGCGCCGCGGCCGCTCCAGAAGAAAACATCGCGGGTCATCTAGAACGGCAATCTTTTTACGGTGTAAAAATGTGTTTTTTTTAACTTTCACATTTTTGTGACCGGGATCTCTGTGGCGGCCCCTACTCGCGCTGGATGGTGTAGAAAATCAAAAAACGTTATGATCATTTTCATTGTGTCGAACCACCTCAGTCTTACGCGTGAGTATAAGTAATGAAAAAAAAACCGTGTCAATCTTTAATAGTACGCGCTAAATTAATTTGGCACATAAAACGACGTAGAATAGTTATTTTTATAACGACAGTGGGCCGTTCTGACGCCGGATTTTCGTCGTTTTTGGGCATTCGGAAAATAATACAACTCTTGTGTGTTGATCGGCGTTGCAGGCGACTCCTTCTATCCGAAACCGGAAAATTTCAAAACGTTCGCCGTAAAACTCTCTCGGTTTCGCGCGGTAAAACTCGTAAAGTAAACAAATTTTCAAAAACTACCTGCTTCTACCAAAGTACCGCCGCGGAGTCCGCGCGAAAATACCTTCGCGGAAAAGTTACCGACTTTGAAACGACAGAATAAAAAACAAACCGTCATCGTAGATACAGTACATTCCCCCTCGTCGTCGTCACTCAGAATGTAAAAAGTACGATTACCACGGACGCGTTGTACGAGTTATATTATCACGTTATTCTTTTTATCAACCGTGCAGCGTCGTCGAACGAGGGGCGGCGGCCAAGGGGAGGTGCGGCATATTGAGGGGAAGAATAGAGGATGATGACCGGAGGGCGGCGAGTCCGACCAAGGACGAGACTCGTACAAGACGATAATAACAATAATAATAATAATAATAATAATAATAATAATAATTAATCTCGGCGATGCCGCGCGGAGACTATTAATAATAACCTAACCTCTCGTGGCTGGCGTGTATTAATAATACCCGCGATATTCTGCTCTACCTTTTTCCGACGGCCGCTTCCTCCGGATTGATTGACGTACCAATTTCCGTTGAAATCCGGAGACGACCGTTTTCTTCTGTCGGGCGCGGCACAGGGAGAGTGAGAAAAATTATTTTTATAACAAACTTTTTTTATACACACGTACGCGTATAATATAATGTTGTATCGCTGCGCACCGCCGTAAACACAAGAGAATTCCGTAGTAGTTGTTGTTAACGGTCCCATAATAATACAACGTAACCTCGTGTATTTTAATTATTTACGATTTTGACGTCCGTGCCACTGTGTGGACCGGCTCGCTGTGCACACCGGCAGTGGCGTAACGGGATCTAAACAGTGGCGTGTAAGATTACGGAAACTTGTGCGAAGAAAGAAGAATACGTTCGGTTATTTTCTCTAATTTTTTCACCGATTCGTAACGTTCAAGTGAACGGTTTCAACCGAGCGTTTTAATAAAACGAACATTATTCGTTCGTAAAAGCCGTATACGGACTGCACTTTTAACACTGCACAAGCGCTCGTCGCCAACACACGGCAAGTTAGGCAAGTTCGCGGGTGCGACGAGTTTCCGCGAAAAACAACGATTTTACCATGATTCAAGTACGTACGATTACGTACTTTTCACGGAAAAATCGAATCGTTTTTCATCCACGACTGCAGCACCACGTTTGTTTTGGCCACTCAGTTTACTATCTAAGCGCGGCCCATAGGCTCGCGTGTCTATAATACGCAAGGTGTGAAACTACGGATCAATTTTTTTTAAGAATACGTTCGGTAATTAAAAAAAAAAAAAAAGTTTCACGATTCATGACGCGTTTTATGAAACGTTCGTAAAAGCTGGTACAAAAGGTACGATTCAATGACGGTTTAACTGTAAGAGTTAGTTTTGAAAGCACATAATATTGTGGTGTACGATTAATAAATAATTTCAACAAGAAAACAAAGTGAAAAATACGAGAACGATATCGATTTTTGTTAAGAATTTGACGCTATAGTAGTAAGTCCAATTGTATGTTATACGAATCACGCGTGAGCCGCGAAAAAACATAATATTAAGAAACTACGTGAGATTATATAGACGCGTTTGGGTGTACAAAAAAATATCGTTTCAGTACTTTTCCAGGTCATATTATTTCGGAAAATACATTTGGCGTTTGAAGAAAAACTGCAGACCTATGTATAAGTTGTAAAACAATAAAGATTAAACGATATCAATGGGAAACATCCCATAACTTTTTTTTAGTTTAAATGGTCGAGTATACTTATATAGTTAATACGATGGTCCTAAAAAATAAATTTAAAAGATTCGTATTTATTTTTTGGTCGGTTACGACAGTTTAAAAATCGAAATTTCACATTTTAAGTTCTTCCTCACTGGTTCAAGTTTTGTTGTTAGAAGTCTGTAACTTTTAAACGTACATTCGCTACGTCATATCGCTTGATTTACTGTCGTCGGGCAATTTTTAAAAATCAATTTTTTTTTTCTTCTTTAATAATGGTTTGACCTCGTCGTTGAAAATTAAATTTCACGAACATTTAGTTTTGATTATCAAACTCCCGTAAAATAAAAGCTCAACGTCCTTACTGTAGCGATCTGGTGGAATTCGATTGTAACTCCTTCGGATACTGCGCCTCGATCTATTCGTTCGCGACATTTTTCCAACAACTTTTCAATTTTATCTTCGTGTCCATGACCGTTGTGTACACCGATAGAAATTATTTCAAAACCTTATAAAAAAACGTGTATCGCTCACGGTGTGAACGTATCAAAAAAAAAAAAACAATCGTACTTCGTAAACATCGCACAGTAATAGTTTTATATAATATTATATGTATACGAAAGGAAAAAAACGCACAGCGATTGTTGTTTGACAATCCGAGCGATTCAATTTCCACGTCATATTGCAAGTTAAAAATGAAACCGATAGGGGTTTTTGTGTAGGTACGCGTGTGCGGGTTGTCGGGGTTAGCTGGTTTAGGGTCGGTGCTTTTTATCATTATTTTTATATCTCACTGCGGAAAAAAGCGACGGTATTACAGCGTGTATCATACACACGAGTATTGCCGAAGAAAAATGGCGGTAAAACGAAAAAATGACGGGAAAATGTCACCGTAATGTAATGTTATGTGAAGATACGATTCACTGTAGTTCACGGCGAAGGGGTCGAACGTGTTTTTTGATAAATTGGCCGCGGTCTCAGACACAAAAGCTCTCTAAACGCCGTTCGCGAATTTCTATTTTTTGTCCTCCGTGGACGTGCCTCGCACACCGTATAGTACGTAACATGATATAATATTCTTCACATTGCCAATCTGAATTTCTAATTTTTCTCTTTTTCTCGTACGTATCGATAAGGCTGGACAACTTTTTTTTTTAACTCGTTAAAAAAAAAAAAACTTATACGAGAGTCAGTTCATATTTTTAACACACACGATCGCTGTACCTAATATAGTAATATGACAATTTTTTTCGGTTTCTCTTTTGAAACATCGTTCTTGTATTAAGTAATACTCGTTCTTTTTACAGAAAAAATAAATCAATTTACTACAGGTTAAAAAAAAAAAGTTATACTCATCAAGTTGAAATAGTTAACAATAAAAATAAGTTGACGAGTTATAATCAACTTAAAATAAACCTATTATTTTAATTATTAATCGTTAACTTTTAACGAGTTAATGCCCTGCCGCCGCTCGCGTGATCGTCTCCCGCGTGCGGTGTTTCAATAAAAAACCTTCTCTCCTAACCTTGTCGATCCAGACCCAGACCAGAGGCGTTGAAGTCAACCAGAATTTGACCAACGGTGGTGAACTTTTATAAGGCGTATGAAATAAGTGATTTTCACAAAGTCGAAAAACAATATTAAACACGAACATGTATGATCATCGAAACGTACAGTAAAAGAGATAAAAAAAAAAAAAAAATCCTGTTTCAAATATATCGGCCCCATCGTGGTAATTTGTTTTTCGAATAATATGCTCGCAATTTTATATGTTTGACGGATTACCGAGGAGTAAACCGTTGTTTTTTCGTTATCGATAAGGTTAATCGAAAATAATCCAGTTATTCGTGTAGCGCGTACAAACATGATGTTATACAACGTGTGCAGTGTGCCAGCGCTCAAAAGTACAATATAAACACGAGACATATAAACTATACTGTGGATATTTATTTTGTTTTTGAAAAACAATCTTTTTAATCATGTTTAATTCGAACCGCGGCGTGTAAATTTTTTTGTTGTCGTCTAAAATCCAAACACAAGTACACCTAACCTACCTACCTACTACTACTGTTTTGACGGCAAAAACGCCGCTTGTTTTACACGAATGTGCGGTGTTTAAACGTCGGCTGATTTAAATCAATTCGTTCATTTGACTGTATAATACCTGCGTTCCTTTTGCAGACTGCTAGGTCGGAATCACGCGAAACGACGCTTACGAGGCGACCCGGTAATGACTCGGAATTAGTCTGTAGCAGGTTTTGACACGGCGCCGCACAAAACGTATTTTATGTGCGGTCGTTACGACGGTACGTTTATAGTAAACATTGTTTACTCAAACGTATCGTAATAATAACGTATATTTTTCGCACGATCCCGCGGGTCGAAAACGAATCGACGCGAACGGTTTGTTACGAAGGATGGTCGTCGACGTGAGATTTTTCTGCGATTTTGCCATCGAGACGCCGTTGTGAATCGGTTGGAAAAAAAAAACTCATTGGAAAATCACTGCTGCTTTGCGTGGGCTATTTATTTTAGATTTGTTACAGGGAAACAAACCTCAAATCAGAACGTATCACATTTTTACTCTCTTCTAGTGTATAGCGATCGAAATACGCGAGTGCGATTTACGCGGACATATTTGCTGTACTCAAAAAAAAAAACACTCTTTGACTGTATATAAAGCTATGAATATCGCGTTTATTTACGATCTGCGTATAAGTTAAAAATAACGCGCATATTTCGTTTATATCTGTAAAGAAAAGTATCTACGGTCGTAGACAAAGTATATAATAATACGTTATTAAAGTGTTGTGTAGATCGGATGACATAGGTCTCGATAATCGTTTTAATGTTTTGTTCGTTTTGGTTGCTACCCGGAATCGAATTTTAGTCGAAAAAGTTTTAGTTCAAAAGTGCCGTTTTATGATTTTACGGCGAGAAAAATTCCCTCCCCCCAATCAATTTTTTCAAAACATTTTATCATTTGATAAGCTGTTTAATTAAAGAGAAAATTATACGAGTTTTATGAAAACTCGCGGTTTTTCGAATTTATTCTTCGAGTCACGAGAGTGTAAAACGTTTTCGTTACTTTTATCCGAATGTTTTTTCATAAAAAACGCTCTTTCGTTCTTGACGGTTTTACAGCTAATTTTTTCACAAACAAGGGCGATGATATTCGCCGGAGACACGATAAAACGAACACAATAACGTCAAGTACCGAACACATAACGCCGTCTGAATCGGCCGCTGATCCGCCACGACGAGTCTGACAATAAGACCCGCAACGAGACAGTAGAGTTATTTGGACGTTATTTGAGCAGATATTACACACACACACACACACTTTGTTGCGTTATAAACAATAAAAATGTCAATGACGAGCGATCCATTGAAAATAAAAAAAAATGTCGTCCACAAGGGTAGCGCGGCCCCCGCGTTTCACTGCGGTCCGTCCGTACGGGCAAAAAAACCGCCACCACGAGGACAGCTTACGCTGATTCGGTCGCGTCCTCCTCGTCGTCGTCGGCTTTCGGGATGTCTTGGAAAACGCGAATCGAGTGCCCATAGAGAACGTTTCTTTTTATTTTTTTTTACGAAATTTCCCGCGTTTGGTACATCGCGTTTGGTACACATTTCGTCGCTCTCCACAACACACACACGGATCGTGTGTACACCTATATATATAAATACACGCCAGGTACGTATACAACACCGACGTGTTATTATTATGTAGGTCGGGCACCCTTCAGCAGTCGCCGCCGCCGCCTCAGTGCCACTAATGACATAATAATAACACGCGGGCGAGTACCTCCGTAATCATATGCGATTTGTCAGAGTCAACTCGCCCCGCAGCACGCACCAGAAACAAAAACCCCCCTCGGTTTCACCCCCTGCCCGCCTGTGCACGAACCCCTCGTATATACGTGTATACGTCGCGTGTACCCTCCCCTACCTCTCAATCACCATCCGTCGTATGTACGTATATAAATATTTTGCGCTAAGCCTCCGCACTCCGCACTCCGTAATCCGATCGCTGTCGACGGTTTTAAATCCTCTAATTTTGGTCGTCGAGTGTGCTGCGCTACACGCGTAATACTACGTATACTACGCAAACACGAGCGTACAGATTTCCGTAGAAATTAAAATACAATAAAAACACGAGGAACACGATATCGTGCGTCTAGCGCGTGTACAATTCCGTTTTTAGAAAAATTTTGAAAAACGTCGAGAAAGTTTTCCGATGCCGTTTGTCACGACGATTTTATGACGAAAAAAAAAAGGCCGGCATCCACTCCGGCTGGCGTTTGGTAGTTTGACGGGGACCAGCAGCAGCGACCGTACGCTATGGTTTTTGAGACGCGGTCTAAAAACGTATCGTTTTGAAAGCAACGACACGATACACGTTATTAAACCGTCGCTCAGAACTTTCGTCCTCCAGTGTCGTGTTTCGTCCGATTTTCGTTACGGAAAAAATCCAAATCGATGTGTAAAAAAAACACACGTTTCGATCGTTTGTCCCCTACCCTTAGGTAAGAAGTGTGCGGCCGAATGACGAGTCTTACTTACGACAACGCGAAATCGGCTTTAAACCGAAATTGTGTGTGTTTTTTTGAGTTTCCCTGACGAGTTTCGTTCCATTATCAGTCGTTTCTCGTCACGTCGTATCGGCGACAGTTGTTACAAGCAAACAGCTGGGGACCCTTCCGTTACGTGCCGGTTACGCACTGTCGCCGATCGCCTACACTCCTGCGCGATAACGCGATGTTGAAAACGGGGAGGAAAAAAAAGAATCGTTGTAAAACAATTTAAAAACGAAAAGCTTTTTAAAATTCCGCGCGTTAAAGTGAGCTTTGGTGAGATCAAAACGCGTATATATTTTTTCGCTATCGTACGAAAAATCGCGAACGTCCATAAACGATAGCGGCGGTTTCGGCAACAAATCGTGTAGGTATCGTCTAGTTGCTTGTAAGGTCTACGCAAACTACAAAACGCGACGGAATCTCACCGGCCCGCCGCCGTTTGGCGCGATTCAATCAATTTAACGGCATCGCGGCGGCGGCGGCGGCTGTATATCGCCGGTTCGAGTTAATTTGTAAGGGATAAATAGGTTGAATCGTCTACACCCCCCTCGCGGATGCAAGGGGTGTGATGTATGTATAGAAGGGACGGAGTGAGAGGCGGGGATGACGCGGGGAGGAAATGAGAACTGCAAGAGCGGATATATATATATATATGACGGTGTTTGCAGCAGGGTTATAGCATGAATGAATTTGACGACTAGCGAAGTTTCTTAGTTAACGGCGGCGGCCCGGAACGCGCTTTCCGGCAGTGATTGATTATGTGTATCGGGGATAAAACCTATATATATATACATAAATGGATATCGACGTGACAGGAGGGACCCGTGGGCGAGGGATGACGGGGAGCTGGTGTGCGAAGGGACCAGCGACGTGGAGGATCGAAGCCCTTATTTAAGGTGTACAATATTATATACTTACGCGTGTGTGCAACGGTATAAAAAAGTATAATATCGTTATTATTGCGTGTGACATAACGTCCCGGCGTGGGTAACATTTAAGGTGTATACAGGAACAAATCAGAATCGATAGGGTAGAGTAGACGATTAAAATATGTGAAACGGGTAAGAAACATAGACAAAAATAAGTTAATAAACACAGGTGCGGACGAACAATACACTTAGCTAATAAATAACATAGAACGATTTCAATAGGGAGAAAAAAACGAAAATTGAACCGCGATTCTTAAAGGGAAATGTCCGAAAGAGTTACTGTCGATTTCCACCAGAGCGCGTTCTATACTGTTTATTCTATGTAAATCTTAGTAGGGAATCTTAGTTCCTTCACAACTGAAACAATATAATCGAATAACTATCGTTTTGAAAAACGGTTACGATTCACAAAAATAATATCTGTACACTGACGTTGAGTTTATTTTTTTTCTTTTTGGATTTTCGATTGTTAAAAAAAATATTCGTGTTTTTAAATTTTCAACAACGAGTTTTAAAAACCCTATTAAACTTTGAGGGAAAAATGAATTTCTAAAAATTGGCCGTTTGATCGGCAAAATAATTTTTTACAACTTTTATACCTTTTTTTGGTCGGTTTGAAAACCGAGATTTCGCATTTCAAGTGCTCTCTCGCTAGTTTCAGTTACAATTAAGTCTTTCGAATGTACGATATTACATTGGTCGATGTCGTTGGCCGATTTTCACAAATCGGTTTTCGTTTTAACGTCGTTACCGTCGACCTGACCGTTGTTGAAAATTACATTTTATCCGTATTCTTTTTTTTTTTAATAATCGAAAAAAAAGACTCAACGTCAGTAACCCAACCTACGTCCTACACTAACCGGTATTCGTTATTGCTCTGAACCGAAAAAAAATAAAAGTTGGTTCGCTTTCGTTTCGGTGGCGAAGGAACTTCTTCTGACGGTCGCCGCCAAGACGAAGCGCCTATACTTTTGTAGAGAAATGGAATTCCACCGCAAGTTCCAACTCTTTCGGATGTTTTCCTCCTCGAAAACGACACGTGAACTGCACTATAATAATATTATACTCGAGTCGTGGCGTGTTATCGAATCGTGCGCGTGAACAGAAAACGGCCGACTTATAAATTATTACGTTGCAACGTATCGTATAATAGTACGCGCCGTGTTTGTGCGCACTGTGTGTGTATTAAAATATGTATTTTTCATTTGTCAGTGCACTGTTAAAAAAACCGACGACCCCCGCACAGCAAAACCATTATCCGCAAACACGAAATTACACACACACCATGATAATACACGTTTGGGACGTATAAAATAACAACTATGTTTACATCAAAACGCGCGTGTAACTCGCGGCCGCACGCGAATCGTTCATTAGTCGACGGAACGACTGTGAACGCAAAACGAAACGGGAAAAAAAAAAGAAAAAAAAATATTATACGTTTTTCGTGTTTTACAATATTATTCAATTTTTGTGTCAACCCTTTCACCAACCTACGCGGGGTCGGTCACACATCGTGCTCAGTGTTGGGTGGGCGGATCAGTGAAAAAAAATTAACGGCGCCGATCGCTTAGGTCGGTTGAATTAGATAATTTGTTAGTTTAGCGAAAAAAATTAACCAGATTAGTTTTAAAAGTCGAAAACGGCAAGTTGAAAAAAAAGTTAATATAATTTTTATTTTGCCAAAATATTCACGCGTCATAAAACCTAAATAGAAAATAAATCATCAAACTAAAAAAAATCGATGAATTAGTTTTGGTTGCTGGTCCCGCTCGCCAAAAAAAAAAAACATTGGTAATTTTGCAACAACGAAACTCTATAGAGAGTTTGCAGTTTTATCTGGTACACACGTCCCGGTAGAAACCACGTTTAACAAACAACATACTCGGGAAGTCATTAAAAAATACCTAGCGAAAACTTTTTTTAAATTTTTTTCATAACGTACTACATTGGTTTGGCGCATTTAAGTTTGAAACGACATGGAATAATTTTTTTTTAGCCATTTTCGTAGTTTTCCGCACCTAACTCGGGGGATAGTCAAAATACGCTTCAAATGCATTTTAAAGCCGAAATCTTAACTTTTATGTGGTATTCAACGTAACGACTGGAGCGCTCCTTCTACCCGAAAGCGTCGTTACGAAAGTTTTAAATTTTTCGTCACAGATTCGCGATTTTTCGAAATGAGTAAAACGCAAAAAAAACTTGAAAAAAGTACCGCCGGAGTTCATAGATAGACCTTTCGTTCACTTTGCAAATCGACGCGTTCCTTCTATGTACGAAAACGTCATTAAAAATATTAAAATTTCAAACTTTTCGCCGTAAAATACTCCGAAATTCCGAATATATTTTCGGATTTAACTCAAAAAACGGGCAAAATTAAAAAAAAACCCTCGGCCAAAGTACCACCAGAGTCCATACACCACCTACCTGTCAGTAGAGGTAGGTACTGGCTTTTAAAATCTTAGTATTCCTTCTACACGAAAAGTTTCTTGACAGAACAAACAAAAAACATCATTGTGAAAACGATACCGACGCTCAGAATCCAAAGTTATTCAAAACCATTTTGATTAATTTCGTTCTCAACGTGTATGCCATTGTAATTACATTTTATGATAATTCGACATTTTTAAACGTCCGAGTACAAACGATTTTTTCAGTATATAGGTACTTATTCACGCGGTTCAAAGCGACTTTGTATAGACTTTTCAGATAAACTTTTCTATCTCAAAAGGTTTTTTTGCGGCGGCGGCGGCGGCGGCAAGTCACAATTATGCGGTTTATCTTTAACGAGCGATCGCATTATTGCGTACTAAATAAAATTGTTAATTCCTCGAGGCCGCGTTTTTTGTCGCGTCCATTCCGTAAAACCGGCGATAACGTTTTTTATCTTCTCCTCCACGCCTCCGACGGGTCGAAATAAAAAAATAAATCGAGCAATTTCAAACCGAGTGTAGGAGAATAGCTTGTTTGACTAACTATGGTTTGCTTTCGGTTCGCTTACCGGTTCGGCTGTTTGGGAAAATTACCATTTCGATCGCGCCCAGCGAGTCAAACATACAGGTACTCAACAAGTTGTGTAAACTTCGAATAATTCCCGTCCGTCGTCTTATCGCGCGTCGTATGTCGCTGCTGTATCGCAACAACAATCCTGCAATTTCGCACGTAAACTGTTCTAATAACGTTAATAAAATACTATGATGACTGTCGACGCGCGCGGAAATGTAAAACCGTTCGGAGGATATCAAAAACAGTCGTGATTTTCGTACTGAAAATGCAAAAAAAAAAAAAAGTTTCAAGTTCAGTACCTAGTTTTTTCGCGCGTTATACGCGCGCAATCGGGAGCAATCGACTCAACGAAAAATGTTTTTTTCAATCGCAGTACGTACAAACAGTATTTTCAGTAGGCAGAGAACGTGACGCGCTAGAACGAAACACGTGAATGAACGTTTCTGCGCGTCGTCGGAAACGACAGGTAACAGACATCGACATTTACGGTCTCGCTAACGTAACAGCGTTACGGGGGTTTTTTTTTTATCGTACGTGGTCGCCCTTTCGCCCGCTTCGAACCACCCCTCACCCGATATGGGGTGTGTTACTGTGATACGCGCAGGCGTGTTTTGATCGTGGACGCGGGCACACCACTGACGACCCGCTCGCATGTTCGCGTGCATCCGTTTGCCCCCCCGCGCGCCACCCCTTTTGGAGCGTGGTGTCAAATCGGACGCCGTCGTCCAGCTCAGACAGTGTCGGTAGACCGTTACCGACAGTCCACGCTGGCTCGGTCAGCGACCTCAGGTTAATCAACTCCGTTCGACCCGCAGAGAGTTCGACATCAGCCAGCGTTGTTCCGTCGTGCGTTAGGGATGTATCGCCGTCGTTTTTTTTATAAACAAAAACACTGTTCGGACCGAACCGCTGTCCTAAATACCCAGGCCGCGGTCGGTGGTCGTAAACGGCGACACCGCAGGCGCGCGGGAGGGTGCGACGACGTTCAACAGGTCTGACGCGCGCGCGGTCCTGTCTCGCGGGCAGGGGGATGAAAAAAAAAAAACTACGGCCGTCTCACCCCTCTCCGACCGCACCCTTACGCCACGTACGTTTGCACCTACGACACGCGGTACCGGAGACCGCGAACTCGGAGCGTGAAAGTTCGAAGAGGCGGCGGCGGCGGCGAGTGTGTGTTTACTGTTCGTCGGACAACAGGACGGACGGTCGGGGGCGGCGAGAAGACGATTAATGGTCGAAACGGGGCGAAAAAAAATCCTTCGCCGCCACGCTCCCGTCTTCGTCTGCTCTTTTTTTTCTCTTTTTTTTCCTCCCCCTGTTCGTCCGACGACGCGGCGCTATTTTTCGCCGCTTCCGTTGATGATGTCAATTTTTCGCACGTCGCTCACAAACTTTTGTTTTTCTCACGCGCGCGCCGACCGCCGTAGTAACAACGCAACAACGTGCATCGTTCGCCGCGACGATCTTTTTCCATTTAGAACGTTCCCGAGGATATTATCCCTAATAGCGTTGTATCGTATTACCACAACGTACTCGGAATAAAATCGATAAAACGCGAAGATATCGCGAAGGCGCGGGATCCCGCGGGCTGTCGTCGCGCTTTTCGAGGCTCGTCAGATCGCCCGCCGAACCGGGCCTACATTCGTTCCCGTCGTCACCGAGGATCGCGGCATGTACTGCAGGGACGGGGAAAAATGAATCTTTTGATTCCGAATCATTTGATTCGGCTCACTGAAACGAATCGTTCGAATGGTTCGTTCATTTGATTCGCACGACTGAGACGAGCGAATCAACAATTCGTTTGTGATGCAGCGTTGCACCAGTGCTGCTGAAAAAATCAGAAAATCCTTTCGTAACTAGTTGAAAATCTTCGGATTTCCTCGAATCCTCGGTTTTTCTTCAACTTATTTTAATTACTACACTCATGGATACGATATTTGTATATTTTCGTCGAGACAGATGATAGGCTAAGGATTAGACGAGACAACTGATTCGCTAATTATTAACGTATCAAATACTATTATTCCCGGAAATAATAATTAATTGTTATTGCCCTCGTAGGATTGAATTCAGAAAAATGTCAAAAAGTGGATTTATATCTGGTTGTTGCGATTGCGAAAAAGTCGCAAATTCTTAATTGTATTTTTTACTTTTGTTAAAGTGTTTCGTAACACGATGAATTTTCATCCGGTCTAATATTATGTAAAATTATTTTGAATCAATATAATTACAATAACAAACTATAAAATATTACTTTTTACCTTCCTTCTTCCTTGTTCTACTCTCGAAACGATTTCATATTCGATTAGTTTATAACGATGAACAGGGATTTCAACTCGTCGATTCACTCTCGAGATGACTGACAAGTGATAAAAAAGTCGGTTCGAATGATTCAATGAGCAACTGATTCGTTTGATTCGCACAAAGTTAGAAACGGCAGAACGAGTCGAGTCCGTCGAACGAATCAACGAACGATTTGTTTTTACTTTTCGAATGATTTATTCATTAAGAACGAATTGTTCGCGAACCTGTGTTCTAGCATATCCGAGCCAACCTCCTCGTTCCGGGTCGGTAGAGCTCTTCGCGCCTACTTACCGGCTCGCGTCTACCGCGTTATTAAAAATAAAAAATATTTGTAAATAATATTCCTAAATAGAATATTTTCTTTTATGAGAGAATATTCTCTCTGGTAAAATATTCGCGAGAACATTTTCTACCAATATTCCTATAGTTGTATTCACCTAAGGCTGGGGAAGTTAATTATACTTAATTTAACTCGTTGAATTTAGTTCGTCGAAGGAAACAAAAAATCAAGTCGAGTTAAAAGATAATATTTCAATTATTTTAGTAAGTATATTAAATTAAAAGTTAACAAAAAAAAAAAAAAAATAAAGATATTTTATTTCGTATTTTTAATTCACGTGGTTTCGCACTTGGTACGCTATTTCCTTCGCTTTTTGTATTTTCTTTTGAAATTGTCTTCTTAGTAACATATTTTTTTTTCTAATAGTTTAAAATATATAATTTTTTACTATCACAGATTAATTTAAAGTTAAAAATTGAAAAAAAATTAACCAGTCAAGTTGAAAGTCAACGAATCGAGAGTTAGTTACCTAAGTTAAAATTAACTAAAGCAGTTAAGTATAGCTTTAATAGTATACCACAATAAAACAAAGTAAATCTTACCTATCACGATACTTTGGGAATTTGATTATTTATTATTGACGTGAAAACCTGTAATAATAATATTGTTTGGTGCTCAATCGTTCTAGTTTCGGACGGATTTACATGTACGTACGAATCATATGGAAATCGGATGTACGGTTTAGTAAACACGCCCAAGTTTTAAGAACAACAATATCGGAAAAAAAAAAAAAAATCAACTTGACAAAACAAATTTTTCGCAAAAATCGCGATAAAAAAACGCCTTTTGGTCCTGCTCGGTCCGCACTGGAACTAGTGCCTACATCATAACGATATTATGTAGGTGTTTTATATAATATTCTTCCTGAGAGGGTCTTTTAATTTCATTATTTCTGCGTGAAATGAGTTTTAACCAATTAATAGGGTGCGAGATGTGTGGTAGAACGGCGCTGAAATTTATCGGATAACGGAAGCCATTTATTATGTAGGCGCACTGAATAAGTTACGCGCGAAACGGTGTTATTGATTTAAAAAAAACAACGCCGATAGCGTGTGATTGAAATTAATGTTTTCAGTCGAATCGCCGCTGCAGCTTTCACTTTGTTCGTAACGCCATAATAGAGAGGAGTAAACGTTTATTAAGACGGTATATTATGCTACGTCAAAATATCATATAATTGTGCCTACACATACTATATTCAGGCGGTTCGATGGTTTTTGTTAGTTTCTAAAACTCGAAAATTTTACATTAGAACGTCGTCGGAAAATACGATTCGATGGTAATTTTTTTTATCGTACCGTACGCGATTGTGAGCGTACATCGGCGAATTTTTTTCTTAAATTGCAGAAAAAAATGTAGGCGTTTTTCTTTTAAGGTATTTTTTTTTCCTCTCCGGCTTTTCTTCAAACGCGGCGAACGTTTTCCGCGCGAGAGCCATTTAGTGCGGCGTTACCCGAAAAACGGGGGATTTCTGCAACCGAGGCGAATTCGAGTCCATTAACCGTTGATAGGACTAAACACGCGGTTTTGTCGACGTTTCCCCGATACAACGTGCTATACATATGTACACACAAAACAGTATACTAAACAGTGGAGCGAATTTCGCGGAGAAACGCTATACTGACGACAAAGTGTCAGCAACACGCGAAAATTGTTCGCAATACAGTGCGAAATGAAAAATAAAGAGGGATCACTCTACCGAGTGTGTATTTTGACGGAGGTCACTGGAGATTTGAAAGTTTCGGTCCAAACGTGTTATTTAACATCGGAAAGCGAAAAAACGATTCTAAGCGAGCCGCCATGTAGATTTTTGAGAATTTCCACGCCGTAAAGTTCTACTATACTACGCTCGGAGATTTTCGAAACGACTTGAAACTTTTATCGAACCTGTAAGTGTCTTAATAGGTACTGCGCAAGAGTTTCAGCTGTCATTATTTCGGACGTTATGACCAAATCGGATTACGTCAAAAACACGTTTGCCGTTGTCAGTGTTTCTCCTTAGTTTAAAAAAACTAAAAGTAAAAACTTTTCCGAACCACGAAATTCAATACCCATCAACGATACCATCCAGGATTTGTACTGACTTTAGAAATCGGAGCGTTTTTACAAAGCGTTTACGGGGAAAAAAAATACATCATTCTTTGCTGCGCTCAGATACCAAAAAAAAGAAATGAAAGGTGATGTTTGCGCTGTATATATTCAATTCCAACGAGCGTGTAGTGGGTAATAACTGCAAGCGGTCAACAATTGGATTTTTATACTTGTTGTATCACGTACGACCGAAAGGTGCAGTAGTAGTACCACCGAATGTTGTGTCACACGCGCAAAATCAATCGTTGTTTAGCAAAAACACTAAAATTCTCCTTTTTTTTTTGCATATAGTTATAATAACCCGTGCGTTGTATACCTACGAGATACAGAATCGTTCGCAAATAATTTCGTATACTTTGCGGCAAAAAACACTGTAGCCGTCGTAGTATAGATCATGACGATACAATGGTTAGCTCCAGCAAAGCCCACAAGCCCGAATGCGTTTCGCCTTGTACCATCGATTTTATTTCCTCGATTCCTTCGAATAATAATAATAATCCGCACGATTATTTCGGCCGGAGATAGCGCCGCGGACGTTGACGGATGTGCAACGGAGTGACGCGGCCAAAAGCGCGCGAGCCACCCTACGTTCGCGTCGTGACGGCGGCGGGCGGTGCACCACCGGATTGAGACGGAAACGCTGCCCAGTCATCGTAAAAGCCGGACGATGAGACCGCAACGCTGCTCGAAACCGCGTTTACGCGAGCGATATCATCATCGTCACCGCGCATTTTCTATCCGATCCGGCGAGGGGGAACGGTCGGGGGGTACCCATCGTTACAGTACCGTTTCGAAACTTACTCGTACACTTTAGCGGTCTAGAGATCGAGCTGGGGAAACGTTTGCCAGTGCTGCTGCTCAGATCTTCCCGTCACGTTTACGAATATAATCGTATAACGTTTAGGTCCACTACAACA